>JAENHJ010000014.1:600000-920000 GCA_025330945.1 Mucuna pruriens
TTTGGCCCACCTTGAACTCCTTTCGCAAGATCATGTTATCATGGAAGCGCTTTACCTTTCTTTGTAAATCTTGGAGTTCTCATATGCCTCCAAGCGAAGCTGCTCAAGTTCTTGCAATTGAAGCTTTCTTTCCTTGCCCACTTGGTCAAAGGCTAAGTTACATTTTTTCACTACCCAATATGCATAATGCTTTATTTCTACCGAAAGGTGTCACGGCTTACGAAAAACTATCTGATAAGTGGACATTCCTAATAGTGTTCGATAAGTCGTCCTATGAGCCCAAAAAGCATCATCTAGCAACTGGTTCCAATCTTTTCTATTGAGGTTCACCACCTTTTGCAAAATCTGCTTGATCTCCCTATTAAAGACCTCGACCTACCATTGGTTTGGGGATGATAACTAGTAGCCACTCTATGCACCACCCCACACTTTTCAAGCAAGGTTGACATGGTCTTATTGCAAAAGTAGCTCCCCTGGTCACTGATGAGAGCTTTAGGCACACCAAACTTGCAAAAAATATGGTATCTAACAAAATCTATAACAACTTTAGCATCATTAGTTTTGGTGGCCTTAGCCTCTACCCATTTTGAAACATAATCAATAGCAAGTAAAATATAAGAATAACCATAAGAAACAGGAAATGGACCCATGAAATCAATACCCCAAACATCAAAGACCTCATAGAAAAGAATGGGCTATTAGGGCATCTCATGCCTATGGGTAATGGCCGCTCTTGCTCTTTAGTACTACTCACAAGTGGTAACGATGTGGTGGGCATCCTTGAAAATGGTAGGCCAATAAAGCCCACTATCCAATACCTTCTGTGCTATCCAATGCAATCCATAATGCCCACCTACAAGTGCAAAATGAAAAACCTAGAGCACTGATGGGATCACATGATCCGGTATACACTTGCAAATCACTTGATCACTACAAAATTTCCTTACATATGGATTGTCGCACACATAATATTTAGCATCACTCTTAATTTTATCCTTATATGATCCGGATGCCTCCATCGGTAAACTAGATGCAACAAGATAGTTAATAATATCAACAAACCATGGAACAATACCATCCAACTACATGAGATTCTCATCAGGAAAATCATCTCTAATAGGTAAAGGGTCAATCCTCCCCATCAATTTTACTCAGGTGGTTGGTTATTAGGTTCTCTACACCATTTTTGTCTCTGGTCTCTATATCAAATTCTTGAAGGAGAAGCCTCCAGCGAATCAATATTGGTTTTACATCGGGCTTCTTCAACAAGAATTTCAAAGCTGCATGGTCAGAGAAAACAAATAATCTTGGAGTCAAGCAAATAGGAATGAAATTTATCTAATGCAAAAACAATAGCTAAAAGCTCCTTCTCAATAATGGTATAATTAGCTTTGGCTGAATCCAATGTTCGAGAGGCATAAGCTATAACATGGGAATGTTTGCCAACTGCAGCTTAGAGGCCCACCAAGCAAGGTCCTAAAATTGGGCCAAAATATATAAAGAAAGGCCCAATAGAGTGGGTGCAGAAGCATAACTTCACGCGAATTTGACACTAAAGACAGTAGAACTATGTTGTGCCTAAAAGAGAGAAGTTGTAGATCTTTGTCTTAGTTTTCCATAGCCACCAAGATTTCTAATTTGGAGATTTGTAGCTCTAGACATGGCATGTAAAAGATAGCAACATCATAATGAAAATTAAGTCTGAAAATAAGCAAAGATTACCAACTAAACCGAATTAAGCCCAATAACCCAAGACTCAACCAATGTGTCAATATTAATCAAAAAATGACACAAAAAATGTCCAACGTAAGTCACTATTAAGTGCCTAAAAAATGCTCTATTAGTCCATAAGTGCCTTGTAATCAATTCGCAAAAATGGGTTAAAAAGAGTCTTGGTTTTTGGAATCCTTGTGATGATACTTAAGAATAAATATTACCCTACACACTTTTAGTAAGGGGTGTCAAATGGGCTAACCCAACCTACTCTTAAGTAGCCAAAAAATGGGTTGGATTGGGTTAGATCTGTTTTAATATTGGGTTTCAACTTTACCCAACTCGTGGTGGGTTGGGTTGACCAACCAAAAGTTTAAAAAATTATAAAAAAATTATAAAAATAGATGACTAATAAGTTGACCTACCAAATAAATAAATATTAATAATTTAAATGTAATGTTACAATCATAAGAATATTATCTTACTAAACTGTCTAAAGACAAATTCTTTTTAGAAACTATCATCATGAGTTCAATAAATAGAGTAAACCAATAAAATAACATGAAATTTATAATACTTAATAAAATATTATGTTGAATAAAATAATATTTAACTAAACAATCTATCAAAATGTCTATAAAAAAATCAACCTGGTGGGTCAACTCAACCTATCCCTTGACCCATTGGATCGGCGAGTGGGTTATACAAGTTTCAGGGTTGAATTACCCAACTTTACATGTTTTTGTTGGGTTAAGTGGATTGACTTATTGGATCCAACCTACTTTGACATCCCTAACATTGAGTGATGAGTGAAACACTTGATTAGGAGTTGTGATGATTTGTCATTCTTGACAGGTTGAGATAATATTTGTTCTTAGATTTGAATGATACAAAAAGGAATTAATAAATAAAAAATATTTTAAAAAAGTATTCAACAAGTCTACTAATAGTGTAGACTTATTGTAAATTTTTAATCTTTAAATTTAGAATTATATCTCTTTTGCACTTATATTTTCACATAAAACTTAATATTTTATATTTTTCATATTTCCTTTGAGATAATTGTATTTTTATGGCATTTTTAATTAAGTTTTTGCAAGAACAACACGTATATAGTGTTAAGTGCACGTGCTTTAGTTGTTAAGCACCATTACTCTTAGTGTCAGACTTAACTATAACACCAAGTTTTCTACAATATGTGATTAAACATGATTTATTCAATATTATAAGAGAAAAACTAAATTAAATTCTAAAATTTAATTAATTGAATTTATGCAATCTAATAACTTGTTAGGTAATCGATAGAAAGCTTAAAATCAACCACATGCATAATCTCTGCTAACTCAAGGCTGGGGTTGTGTAAGCCCTCAGTCAGCAATGGACGAATGTTAAGCAGTTATCTTAAGAGCTTAAGTTAGTTTGGAATTGCATCAATTACTAAGAATCAGAACAGATTGCTTGTTGAACTTTGGATTGATATGTTAAATATTCATTGTTTATTCATTATTACTTTCTGTCTTGCATTTACATTGCATTTCCGATATAAGCCGAAACCCCCTGCCTTTACATTCCCATTATTGTTTGAGTCTGCATTCTACATTTCCGTTTTCTGCATAATCTTCTGATTCCCATGCTAGGCATCACGAATACATGTGTCCTTAGCAGATTCAACATAGGTTGACCCTATGTTACAAAATCATAGTAAAATCTAGTTTTATTTGATACTGCATCGATAGCAATTATCAAAATTGGTGTTGTTGTCAGGGACACACATTCTATTGTGTCTTAATGTGTCAAGTTTGAGTTGTATTATGCCGAATCCGAGTCTGTAGAATGTTGTGTCTGTATTTGTGGTATATACTGAGTCTGACTCTGTTTTTAGTTTACTGAGTCTGAGTTTTTAACATGCTGAGTCTATGTTTGTATCTGTGGTATACCAAGTTTGATTCTTTAGCATGCCGAGTTTATATTTGTGTTTTTAATAAGTCTGTGTAGATACTGAATTTGTATGTGCTGAAATTTGTCTATGCCAAGTTTGTATGTGCTGAATCTTTGCATGTGTCAAGTCTGTGTGTGCTAAACCAGTATGTGCTGAGTCTGTGTGTACAATCGAGTCTGTGTGCAGCTGCGTGAGTATTTTTAGAAAAAAAGGGAAATCACTTACAAATTGATTTTATTTTTTTACATAATTTTTTTACTGTATCTTAATCATTGCATTATTTTTGGTTCATTTTTTTCTAGCTCTAACAATTTGCATGCATTTGACCTTGAAATAGATAGGACTTTACATAGGTTAAGAAAAGTTAGAAGTGCTAACGTAGGTGATAGTGGTAGTTTTATTTCCATTTTGATTTTGTTAATAATACTTTTACAATTGACAATTCTGATTTTTCTGAGCTTAGTAGTTTTGATATTAATTCTGAGTCTAACATTGTTGTGAATACGTCTCACGAGCTGGATCCAATAGAGAATAATGATAGAACACTTAAAGAGTTGGCCAAGCCGGATATGTTATACTAGCCTTGGTGCATTCAATATCCGTAATTGGAGCCTGCTCAATCTTACGAACTTAAATCTGTACTGATTCACTTGTTTCCAAAATTTCACGATCTTGCAGGTGAAGATCTACACAAACACCTGAAGGAATTTCACTTGGTATGTTCCACGATGAGGCCGCATGGGATACCGAAGGACTACATCAATATTAAAGCGTTTATGTTTTTCCTAAATGGAACTGCCAAGGATTGGCTATACTTATAGCCAGTTCTGCTCAACACCTAAGGGGACATGAAGCGAATGTTTTTAGAAAAGTTCTTCCCGGCTTCCAGAACCACGACTATCCGGAAGGAGATTTGTGGTATCAAGCAACATTCCAGAGAAACCTTGCATGAATACTGGGAAAGATTCAACAAATTGTGCACCACATATCCACACCATAAGATCAGCGAGAAATTGCTAATTCAATACATTTACACAGGCCTGATGATGATGGACCGAAGCATGATTGATGCTATAAGTGGTGGAGTGTTGATGGACAAGACTCCAACAACAACAAGACACCTGATCTCGAATATGGCGAGCAACACGCAACAATTCAAGACCAGAGGAGTCATCAAGTCAAGAGTAGTAAATGAAGTTGGTGTGATTGACAACTTGAGGTTAGAAAATCAATTGGCCAAGTTAACATCACTGGTGAGGCAGCTCGTTGTCGAACAACATCAGCCGAGTGCATCGGTAAGAGTTTATGGCATATGTACCTCTGTGGAGCTCCCAACCAACGCAAGCCCCATTGTACAGGAAAATAAGTCGGACAATGCTGAGATCGTTGGATCAATAGGTGGATATCAATACGGTAAGAAGCTGTATGCGAGTCGGCAGTATGATGGTCAATAGTACGGGAGGTAGTAGTACCGAACGAGTCCGAGTCAAGGGAAATATTCGGCCTAGAGATTCAGATCCGCACAAAGTATGCCTCAACACCAGAGTAGGTATCAGCAGTCAATTCCAAAATACCAAGTACCATCGTTCCGACAACAACAACAACAACAACAACAAAAACAGCAGGTTCCGTAGAACAATTCACTTTCGATGGAAGAGTGGATGAAGTAGTTGAATGCAAGTAACATGCAATTCCAACAAAATTTAAACGTCATGATTCAAGATCTGAAAATGCAAGTAGGACAACTAGCCAACACAGTGAGTTAGCTGCAGTTGGCTTGTTTTGGAAATCTTCCCTCTCAAATGATTCCAAATCCAAAAAGGGACGTGAGCGTCGTATCACTGCAAAGTGGTAGAGAATTATCGTGTTACAGCCAAAGCCAAAACCATTCAATGTCGAGTTTGAACTGGAAGCCGACTCGCTCATGTAGCAGCAGGCTAGAGCCATCCCATTACCCTTTCTCACCCAGACAGTCCTAGCAAGGGAATCTGAAACCAATGAGGAATTGTTGAAGATGTTCTAGAGGGTGGAGATCAACATTCCTCTCCTCGATGCTATCAAACAGAATTTGAAGTATGAAAAATTCCTCGAAGAATTATGCATGCACAAAAGGAAGAAGATGAAAGGAGGAGTAGAAATGGGAGGAGTTGTGTCGGCATTAATCAAGAATGAAGAAGTTGCTGCCTTAACCCAACAACCGAAGAAGTGTTGAGATCCCAGAATTTTCTCTATTCCATGCACCATTGGCGATTGTACTTTTGTCGACGCCATGTTAGACTTAGGTGCTTCGATCAATGTCATGTCGTCATCCATATACAAGTCTTTGAATTTTGGTGATCTAGAACCTACGGGTATTGTAATTCAACTAGCCAATAGAAGTGTTGTGCAACCCCTAGGTATTCTCAAGGATGTATTAGTCCAAGTCAACGAATTGATTTTTCCAGCTGACTTCTATGTGCTGGATATGGAGAACGAAACGTCTTGGAAAGGATCTACCTTGATTCCGGGACGATCGTTTTTTATGACTGCACAAATGAAGATCGACGTGCATGTCGGGACCCTTTCGATGGAATTCGGTGACAACCTAATGTAGTTCAATATCTTTGAAGCGATGAAGCATCCAACCAAAGACCATTCTCTCTTTGGTATCGATGTTATCGATGAGCTAGTTGAGGAGTACATGCAACTAAACACCAACAGTGTTGAAATTCCTAATTTTGTTGAATTACCTGATGTAACTGACTATTTCGATTCTGTGACAAATGTATCCGAATCCACTAATATGCCTAACTTGCAGGATCTTTCCGACTCCGTGGATAATATTGCCGACCTTACTAACTTGGTCCATATTTTTGAATTTTCTAATTTAATCAACCTTGAATGTAGGTGTGATGGAGACTTAGAGTGTTTCGTTTGTGCAAGAATCCACGTTGCCGACACCAAAAGACTAGTAGTAGCACAAGTGGCAATAGTAGCAGAAGCCGAGTCTGATTCCGACAACCAAATTCGAAAGCAGATGAAAGCTGAGTCTGATTCAAGCAGTCAATCGGAAGCTGAATCCGATTCTGATAACCATAGACAAAAGTAAATAGAGGCTGAGTCCGACTTTGAATGATCGATACCGCATCTAGACAGAGTCGTCCAACCAAATTCGAGATCAGCAAATAAACTTTCCTCACCGCATTCACCACCCACCGAACTGAAGCCATTGCTGGATCATTTGAAGTATGCCTACCTGGATGACCACCAACACTTCCCAATTATAATAGTTAACAACCTCCATCGAGAGCAAGAGGAGAAGTTGCTGAACGCCTTGAGGAAGCATAAAAAGGCAATTGGATAGATGTTATCCAACCTTTCGAGAATCAAGCCCTCCATTTGTATGCATAAAATCTTATTGGAGGAAGAAGCCCGACTGATAAGGTAGTAGTAGAGACGACTGAATCCGACCATCCTAGATATCATCAAGAAAGAAGTGACGAAAATACTTGCAGACGGGATCATTTATCCCATCTCGGACAGCCAGTGGGTCAGTCCAGTATAGGTAGTTCCGAAGAAGTCTAGAACAATAGTAATGAAGAATCGACATGATGAGTTAGTGCCGACTAGGATTCAAAATAGCTAGTGAGTCTGTATCGACTACTGAAAGCTGAATCAGGCGACTGCCAAGGATCATTTTCCTCGGCCTTTCATTGACCAAGTTCTGGAAAGATTAGTCGGAAAGTCCCACTATTGTTTTCTGGATGGATTTTCTGGATACATGCAAATCCACATTGTGCCAGCAAATCAACATAAGACTACCTTCACTTGCCCATTCGGTACATTCGCTTACACCCGGATGCAATTTGGCTTGTGCAACGCTTCGAGTATGTTCTAGAGATGTATGATCAACATCTTCTCGGATTTGTTAGAGGATTGCATGGATGTCTTCATGGATGACTTCACCGCATATGCTGAGTCATTTGAAGCATGTTTGGAATACTTGTCTTGCGTGTTAACTAGATGGATTGAAATAGTGCTTAATTTTGAAACATGCCATTTTATGGTAACCAAGGGAATTGTATTAGGACATCTCGTATCTAGTAGAGGGATCGAAGTCCACAAAGCTAAGGTCGACAATATTACTTCTCTGGCTAACCTCACCTCTGTGCGAGAGGTTTATTCATTTCTTGGACATGCAAGTTTCTATAGGTACTTCATCAAGAATTTCAGCAAGATCACCCTGCCTTTGTCCAAGCTTCTTTAGAAAGATGTGGACTTCGTCTTCGACCAGCCCTGCATGGAGGCTTTCTAGGAGCTGAAGAAGGGACTTACCTCCACATCGATTCTCCAAGCACCGAACTGGGAGTATCCGTTCGAGCTGGTGTGTGACTTATCCAACTCGGCACTAGGAGCTGTCCTAGGCTAGCGAGTCGGCAAGCAGTTGCATGTCATAGAATATGCTTCTCAAACAATGGATCCGGCCCAAATGAACTACACCGCTACCAAGAAGGAGCTGTTGGAAATTGTTTTTGCCTTAGACAAATTTCGTTCTTATTTGCTTGGCTCCAAAAATTATCATTTTTTCTAACCATGCAACGTTGCAATTTTTGTTGAAGAAGTCGGGTGCGAAGCCGAGAATGATTCGGTGGATGCTTCTCCTTCAAGAATTCGACTTGGAGATCAGAGATAAGAAAGGTGTGGAGAATTCGGTAGTAGACCATCTAAGCGAGGAATCAACCTGTTTCCGATTCGAGATGACTTTCCTGACGAGCAGCTCTTGCAGATGGACAAGAGTGAACCATGGTTTGCCAATATATGCAATTTTCTTGTTGCATCTATCTTTCTACAGAGGCATCCAAATCCTACAAGGACAAAATTGAAAGTGATGCTAAGTATTACATATGGGATGATCCGTATCTTTGGAGACTCTATAGTGGCCAAATCATTTGCAGGTGCATTCCGGATCCCGAGATCTAGTCAGTCCTCCATTTTTGTCATTTAGCATCCGGAGGCTGCCACTACGAATCAAGTCAGACGACCTGGAAAGTACTTGACTGTAGGTTCTATTGGCCCACCATTTTTTGAGATGCTCACCAATATGTCTCGGCCTACAAATAGTGTTAGCGAGCAGGAATGGCCATCAGTTGAAGGCACGAAATCCCCCAACAACCAATTCTGTTTTGTGAAGTTTTTGACGTGTGGGGTATTGATTTCATGGGGCCATCCCCCCATCTCCAATGGAAACTCTTATATTCTCCTGTCGTTGACTATGTGTCGAGATGGGTGGAAGCTAAAGCCACCAAGACTAACGATGCCAAAGTTGTTTTGGATTTCCTGAAGTCCAATAGGTTTGGTGTGTCAAAAGCTCTTACAAGTCACCAAGGGAGTTACTTCTGCAATTGAACAATGTCCACCCTACTCGAGAAATATGGGGTAGTGCACTGAGCCACTACTTATCATACCCAGACCAATGACCAAGCCAAGGTGTTCAATAGGGAAAACAAGAAACTCTTGCAAAAGATGAAGAATCCCAACCGGAACAACTAGAGCCAACTCCTAGAGGACACTCTATGGGCTCACAGGATAGCATATCGAACTTCGTTGGGAATGCCTCCCTACCGGATCGTCTTCGGTAAAGCCTGCCACTTGTTGGTTGTGATCAAACATCGAGCTTACTAGGTAGTCAAGAAGTGCAACATGGCCTATGACCAAGCCAGCTAAGAAAGGAAACTTTAGTTGCAGGAACTGGAGGAGCTGCGCTTGGAAGCATATAGAAACTCTCAAATCTACAAGAAAAAGGTAAAGCAATTCCATGATAATTAGATCTTGAGGAAAGAGTTTCAAGTCGGCCAGAAAGTACTACTGTTCCACTCTCAACTAAAGCTTATAGCTGATCAGCATCGTTCTAGATGGGACGGACCATTTGTTATCACTAATGTTTTTCCCTATGGTGTAGTCGAATTGAGAGATGAAGCTAATAACAGGATTTTCAAGGTCAATGGGCACCAGATAAAGCCCTTTCATGAAGGTCTGACATCGATGGTGGGCGAGGTAGAAAGCATCTCGTTGAGAAAAATTTACCCCATCCCATTTATGTTCATGTCTTGCATTAAGGACAATGCATCATTTAAGCATGGGGGGGTGTAGCTAGGTGTAGTATTTTGGTTTTGCTTATTTCCATTCGTATATGTTGTTTTCTACCAATTCTAATCCAAATCTGACTCTTTGTGTGTGTGTGTGACGTTTTCTACCGAGTCTGTGTTGACTCCGGTTTCGGTTTATATCGAGTTTGCACCGACCCCAGTTCCATGTTTTCTTTACGTTTCCTATTTCCATTTTTCCATTTTCTCTGTTTCTATTTTGATTTTTGTTTTCGTTATGCTTCGTTTTTCTTTAGTTGTTTTTCTGTTTTCCGATTGTGAGAAAAATTCTTTGCAAAATTTAAATGGATTTCTTTAGGTTAAATAAAACATGAAGAGGTAGTGCATAATCCTGGATAAGAGGTTTTTAACTTGACATGGAAAGAAATTTTTACATCTTTAGGCAATGAGTGATTGAAAAATTAAAGTTGAAACCATTAGTGATAGAGCATTTTAACTGTGTGAGATTTTGAGCCTTGGATATAATGGCTTTCATCTTGTCATTCTCTTCTTTCTTGTGTGATTTTTGCATCTATGTTGATAGATTACTCTAGGTTTTGTCTTGACTCTCTTTTATACTTCTTGTCTCACATGCATTAATGACATGATCTAGGCCTTCTTTTCTTTACAAGTTACTAGCCAAATAAGACCTACCTTGTAAATGAATCCCTTGTTTACCCTCTTTGAGCCTATATAACCACTTTATTATATGGTAGCTCATTACAAGCCCAAAAGCAGAAAAACCATGATCAACCTAAACCTTAGGGGTCAAAGGAGCTTTGGAATTGTTTTGGGAATAGGTTCTACATAAGTGTGGGGGTGACACCTCAAGGCATTGCGTAAGGTACAATTAAAAGAGTAGTTTGTACCAAGTAATACTTGTATGTTGTGATAAAGTGTTGATGAAAAAGAAAGAAAGGGGTAGAAAAAAAATGGAAGCGAAAATAAAGAAAAGAAAAGACAGCAATAACAAAAAGGTTGCAAGAAAATAATGCAACACAAGGCTGCAACAATACAAAAGAAAAATAAAAAGTGAGAAAAGAAAAAAAAAAGAATACAAAGGGAAAGGTAGAGCATTTGAAGTCATGTGAAATATTTAAAAGAAATTTTTTTTCTTAAAAAACTTATATTATCTTGGGGGTAATCTCCATACTTATTGACTTAGTCCCCGTTGCTCCTCTCTCCCCTTTGGTTATTAAAGCTCACTTCATCCTACCTTACCCCTAGCCACATTACAACCCTAGTAAAGTCCTATTGATCACTATTGCATGTGTCTTAAAGTTGTAAAAATTAGAGGCTAGTCAAAACTTAGTAGTGATAGTTAAATAGAGTGCTTGAGTGTAAACACAACCCTATGCACTTGAGAGAGTGAGAGCGCATACCTTGCGAGAGCTCTATCATTTTGTGGTCTCTCTTTAAATTTTTGTTGTTTGCTTGTTCACTTTAGATGTTGAAAAAGTAATTTCACGAGATTGGTTGAGTACTTTGATTCTAAGGTGAATGTATACTTAGTCTGTTTGTCAAAACTTAAGGATTTCGTTTGAAAATGCATCTTATTCTCACAATCAGTTGTTTTTCATTTTCTTGATGATCATTTCCGATTTTCCCCAGGAGAGCAAAAGTGTAAGCGTGGGGGTCTGATAATTCATATTTTAGACACCTAACAAGGTCTTAAGATGGGTATAATTGACTCTATTTTGTAGCTAAGAATTGCATGTTAGTTGAGATTCAGATTATTGAGCTAAAAGGAGGGAAAATACAAATCTGAGCTAATTCATGGATTTTAGCTCACAAAAAGGTTAATTCATTGTATAGGTTGAACCTAGCGTCTCGACCAGATGAAGTCGTCTCAACCAATTGAAGGCGTCCCGACCATATGATGTCGTTCAAGCCATATGAAGTCGTCCCGGCCAGATGAAGGCATCCCG
Organism: Mucuna pruriens; assembly: GCA_025330945.1. Taxonomy (NCBI): domain Eukaryota; kingdom Viridiplantae; phylum Streptophyta; class Magnoliopsida; order Fabales; family Fabaceae; genus Mucuna; species Mucuna pruriens. The sequence continues at coordinate 611,703 of JAENHJ010000014.1, forward strand.
GCCAGATGAAGGCATCCTGGCCAGATGAAGGCATCCTGGCGAGATGAAGTCGTCCTGGCCAGACGAGTTCCTCTCCATGCTGATTTCGGCTTCAGTAGCCAAGACCTTTCCGCAGGTCGACTCCATCTCCAGTAGACTGACTCCACTACGGTAAATTCGACACGTGGTCTTTTAGGAAACAGTTAGTCTGTTAGTAGTCTATTATTTCTGTTAGTCGTTAGTAGTTAGAACCGTTAGTTAGTTAGTTAGTTAGTTAGTTAGTTAGTTATTTAGTTAGTTAGTTTACGAATAGTTAGTTAAGACAAACGTGTATATAAGGAGATGCATAGCTCATTCATTGGTTCCACCTCTACCTCCACTTCTCTGTTTTTCATGCGTACACTTACACGTACTCTCTTGCTTCCATTGATCGGTGATTCACGGTGCTTCAGTATGGCGTCCAGTCGGTCGAGTGGGTGGAGGTTCAAAGTCTGAGTAGTGGCCGGTTGCTAGAGGAGATTGACTAGTTTAGTTGGCATACTCTGGTGGACTAACCCTTCTATTCTCTAGCCATCTTCGGTGGACCACTGCAGTTCTTCCATGGTGGTCGTTATGGGAGGCTGAGTCCATGATGCTACAACTCCATGTATCAATACAATTATTTCTGCAATAAATTGGTTTGCGTTTCTTTATCTTTATGTATGTGATTCCTGCTTTGTTTCTCTACTTCTTGCTTGTTTCATGATCATGCATGCATAAGAGTAGATCATGTTAGGTTAGGGGCAAATTGGAACCAATCTAATAACTTGTTAGGCAATCGATAGAAAGCCTAAAATCAACCACATGTGTAATCCCTGCTAACTCGAGGCTACGGTTATGTAAGCTCTCAGTCGGCAATGGAAGAATGTTAGGTGGTCATCTTAATAGCTTAGGTTGGTTTAGAATTGCATCCATTATTAAGAACTGGAACAGATTGCTTGCTGAACTTTGGATTGATATGTTAAATATTCGTTGTTTGTTCATTATTACTTTCTATAGGCAGTTTACTTTTTGTCTTGCATTTACTTTGTATTTCTGATACAAGCCGAAACCCCCTTGTCGTTACATTCCCGTTATTGTCCAAGTCGGCATTCTGCATTCTGTTTTCTACATAATCTTTTGATTCCCACGCTAGGCATCACAAATACATGTGTCTTTGAGAGATTCAACCTAGGTTGACCCTATGTTACAAAATCATAGTAAAATCTAGTTTTATTTAATACTGCATCGGCAATAGTTATCACATCCGAAGAAGCTTTTTTTAAAGCAAGAAAGATACTATGAGCGTATTATTATTATTTATTAATGTTTAATTAATCTTGATATTTTATTAACACATTAACCAAGTCATTAGCCCAAATAGTATGTCCTCATTTGGATCCTTCATCAACATAAAAAAAAATTGGGGATTACAGTTTACACATTAATTAGGAAAAAAATAAGATGGAATTGATAAAATGGAAAAATAAATAGAAAATGGAAACTGTCACAAGAATGAAGGATTCTTGATAAGGTAGAGTATTGATTCACCACAAGTCACCATTGATCTTGATAAGAATCCATTCTTGAGTAAGAACATGAGACAAAATGTTTTCCAAAACTCTAATAGTCTTTATTGCATTTAGCCAAAAAGTAATTGAGGTTAATTACAAAAGACCTTGTATAGAAGCCTCTGATGATCTAAATTAAGCTAATTCTAGGCTAAGCTAATTGGCACAAGACCCAAGTTTAATATAAAGGTCAATAGGAAAGGGAAAGAGAGTGAACACTCTCCAAACCTTCTTGAGCCTCTCTATTAGCCGAAATCATTAGGGTCAACTTGGCAAAAAAAAAAGTCTAAAAACATAAGGCAAATACAAACCCAATTTAAATAGAACACATAGATTTACCCAACGATAGAATGGGGGATGGATTTAGAGATGAGATTTTCCATCACCAACTTCATGATAACATTCTTCATTTTGATTTTCTTTCCACTCTTCATACAATTTTCTTAATCCTTGCGATTTTTATAGATTTCTTTATCACTATTTGACTGATAAGCGGATTTTTAGTCGTCTTACACGCCTCAAATAAATACTAAAGCTAACTATAGTATAGCTAACCTAGGTTGATTCTCTCAAGGACATAGTGTGTTCAGATTGTGCTAAGTGTGAAAATCAGAGTTAATGCAGAAAATATCTAGTGAAGAATGTCGACTCAGTCTCAGCAAAGACTGAGCCGATTCGGTATTCGGACTCTAGAAGGTAGTAAATAGGGGGGTTATGTTTAAGTGCAGAAAATAAACTAAGTATTGAAAGTAAACTAACTATGCTAAACTAATCTACTGTACCAATTCGGAAATCAACACACAGTAGTTTACAATTCTTGCTTAGAATTATACTCCTATTCAACTTGAGATTCTTACGATAACTGCCGAACGTTTATCCATTGCCATACTCAGGATTTACACAACCGCTACCTCATCAGTTGGTAGGGAGTATATACTTGGTTGATTTTAGGTTTTCAACCTAATCAGATTATTAAATCAATTCTGACCGGCCCTAGTCTAACGTGATCTACCTTTAACAATGTTAAAGCAGATTAAAGCGCAAGGATTAAAATCAAAGAATAGAATAGCAAACCAATTGTGTTATTGAAACAAAATCAAATACAAAGGTGAGAAATTCAGATTTCCTAGAGAATCTGCCTTCCATGACGACCGCCAATGGAAGGACGACAATGGTGCACCAGTGATGGCCAGACGTTGAGGTTTCCGTCCACAAAAGTGCGTCGGCTGTACCGAGCGATCACCTCCAATAGCTTCCAGCTTCCAAATCCTGATCTTGTACCTCCTCGACCGATAGAGACACCTTACTGAAGCTTCGTGTACCATCGTGCTAGCTTGGAATGTCTGCAGTTGCTGACGGTGCTAGGTCTAGAATTCCACTATTTTTTCATACCGAACACGTGGCCTGGTGTGCTCTATTTATACACAAGCTGGACAAATCTAATCTCACAAAATCACTGATTCCTTGATCCTAGCATATTGCAAATTTGAATTACTGATTCTCAATTCTAAGAGATTACAAATTTGAATTACTGATTACAGATTCTCAATCTGAGGAGATTACAAATTTGAATTACTGATTATAGATTCTCAATCATAGGAGAATCAAATCTGCATTACAAATTCCTTAATTTTAGCATAATCATATTTGCATTACAGATTCCTTAATTCTAGGAGAATTAAATCTGCATTTTAGATTCCTTAATTTTAGCATAGTCATATCTGCATTCTTGTCGAAGTGATTTTTGCCACTGAAGTCGGCTTGGGCTGAGATGCTCTAGGCTTCTGCTTGGCCAAGATGCTCCCGGCTTTCAGGCCTGCAAAACAAGTCCAATCTTTTGTTAGTTAAAATCCTTATTTTAGCACAGATTTACATTTTTCCTATTTCTAGGCCCATAATTCGAATCTTAACTAAGACAAGACTCTTAATCACTAAACGGTCTTAATAATACCCATCTTAAGCCTTTGTGAGGTGTATAAAATATGACTTATCAATGACTCACATCATCCTACCTTTCTTGGATAGAAATTTTCCTCAAATTCCAATTCTTGGTCCTTACAAAAGAAAGTCTTACTCCATGGGTCAACCATGTGTCTCTTGGATCAAAGGAAATAATAAGGAATCTTCAAATGCCCCTAAACAAGTACCTACATGTAAAGTGGCTATGAAAGACATTATTTTCAATGTACTGAGTCAAGTCTATGTTTTTCTGCATGCCTAGTCTGAGTCTAAACTTTTCTACAAGCCGAGTCTGTGAGTTTCTGCTTATGTTTGTAATAATTCATTGTATGTGCCAAAACTGTATATGCTCAATTTTGCATGTCCAGGATCCGTATGTGTTAAGTCAGTATGTGCCGAGTCTGCATGTATAGCTAAGTTAGTGTGTGAGTATGTTTTGCACAGCCGGGCGTATGTGAATTCAATTTTTTTCGTATAATTTTGTTTTCCTTATCTTGCATTTTCGGTATAAATTTTTTTCTGTATCTTGTGAGTATTTTTCTACATAATTTTCTTTTTAATTGTCTTAGTAGATCTCTGCATGATTTTCTTTCTGTATTTTGCACTCATTTTCTGCATAAATTTCTTTACTGTAGGTTGCATTCATTTTTTTCCTGTTAAGTAGTGCATGATTTTCTTATTTCTCTGAATTTTCTTTCTCCTGCTATCTGGATTATTTCATTATTTTTGGTTAATTTTTTTTCTGTTACGTAGGTTATCCATTTCTTTCTTTTATGCACAATTTTTTTAATTGTAGTGACATTCTGTTATTTCTGTTGTTTTTGTATTTGATTATGCTAATAACACGTATACCTCCCATCCTGATACTAGTACCAATTTTCATTCTTTTGATATTGGTAATTTTGAAACTGGTTTTGACCTTGAGGGAATAGGATACACATGCTATAATGTACCAACCGTGGTGTCCTCAATATTCCGATTAGGAACAAGCCTGATCATGGGAACATTATCAGTCTGGACTAACTCATGTGTTGCCTGAGTTTCATGATTTTGCAGGTAACACTCAACACTGCTTTAGGGGACCTACTGTATCTAGAGTAAGGAAGGAGGAAGCTACTGCTGGTAATCAAAGATAGGAAGATAGCCTAGAGGAATTGACAGCTCATGTTAGACAGCAAGCCGCTGGACAACACTACAATGGGCCACCAGTGCAAGAATGTGGCATGTGTGGTTTTGTGGGACATCCAACCAATACTTGTCCCATTATGCAACAACTAGTTCTACAACCTAGTAGTGCATCTTCGTTGGAAGAGTTTATGAAGCACCTGATAATGAACAACATGAAATTCTAGGAGGATATGTGTGCCACATTGCAGGAGTTGCAAACACAAATTGGAGAATTAACCACCACAGCATATCAGCTATATTCCAAGAGATTTGGACAAAGTCCTTCTCAGACCATCCTTAGTCCATAGGACGGACATATAAGTGACACAACTGGGAGGAGTAGCAAGGAGCTACCACAACAACAATCAGGCACTTTGCATTGTGAATTTTTTGAAATTCCAGATTCGGACAATTCTATTACTGATTGTGATTACACCTATACTAATTTAACTAAGTGTTATAATAATTATGTAGAAATTCATAATTATATTAACGCAGATGCAAGTGTAGGAGTCATACCTAACTACAAAATGGTAGTAGTACAACCTCCATTGTCGTCCATGGCGTAGCCAATGCAACCTTTAGTAGTCACCACTATTGTACTAGACCTTGCCGACTCTGTAGATGATGTTTTTGACTCTACTGAGATGATTGAAGTTTCTATCTCTATAGTGACAACGTCTGACTCTACTCAGATGGCTATAATTGTTGACTCTATAGAGGATGTTTTTGACTCTACTAAGATGACTGAAGTTTCTACCTCTGTAGTGGATGTGTCTGACTCTACTAAGATGGCCTAGAGTACCGACTGTGTAGATATGGTGTCTGACCTAGCTGATATTGTTGAAGTTGCCAACTCAGTAATTGATGTTGCTGACCTTACCGATATGATTGAGGGTGTTGATTTTGTGTTGGATATTTTGGTCAATTTGTTTGAGAGTGCTAATTTCGTATGTGTTGATGCTGACCTTGCCAATATGACCGAGGGTGTCGATTCTCTTATTAATATGTCAGATGGTGTTCAAATTGCCGAATCTATTGTTGATATGTCGGTGGCTGTTGAAATTGTCGACTCTGTTGTGGATATGTTAGATGGTGTTAAAATTGTCGACTCTGTGATTGATATGTCGGGCAGTGTTAATATGGCTGAAATAGCTAACTATGTGGTCAATATTTCTAATTTTGCTGATATGACTGAAATTTTAGATTTTGTGGCTAACAGGTCCAACTTGGCTAAAGTTTCAGATTTTGGGATTGAAGTTTCGGACTCTGTTCATATTTTTTCAACTGATGTGCCGAATCTTGCTGACTCTTTTGATATTTCTAACCTTGCTAACATGGTTGATATGGCTAATTTTTCTTTTTCTTGTTTAGTCGACTGTGAATGTGGGTGTGATGGGGACACAGAGTGTTCCATTTGTGCAGAAGTTCACATTGCTATTGCTGAAGGGCCAGTAAGGGCAGAAGTGACAGTAGTGACGGGAGCTGGTTTCGACTCCGAAAATCCGAAAAGACTCGAGTCTAACTCCCGACATCAGAAGAGAACCGATTCTAATTCTAAAAAATGAGAAGGAAGTTGGGACCGACTCCAACAACTTGAAGGGAGCCGATTCCGACTTGAACAATCAAGAAGCAACCGAGTCTGCCTTTGGGAGCCGAAACCACAAATAGGCAGAGGTCGAGTGTATTCCGGATTGTTGAATCCACGGCCACACAAAAGCCAAGTCAGAAAGCAACGAGTGAATCTTCTTCATTTTCCTTACTAGCAACAAAAGTATTGATACCAGTGCCATCCATGGTGCAGTCGTTACAAGCTTCAATAAAATTGCATTCTGAATTATCTGAAAACTTTGAATTTTTTGAAAATTCTAATATTAAGAATTTTGTTAATCATGAATATTCCCTTTGTGTAAAAATCAGCAATGCTACTAATACTAGTGCAGGAGTCATAGACAATGTAGATGTTGCAGATGTTGCTGTAGTGCCATCCCCATTAACACCTGGGGTGCCGTCATTACATGTTCTAGTAATTATAGCCAACCAGCTCCAGGCTGAGCAAAAGGAAGAACAACTACGAGATCTGAAGAAGCCAAGAAGCTTCGATGGCAACCTAGACAAGTAGTCACCGTGCAGATTTTTGTTGAAAAAGCCATCGGAAGATATAATGTTGAAATTATCAAGATGGATGAGGAGGAGACTCCCTCAAGCGATTACAAATAGGAGTAGAGCACAAATACTTGATATCAAATTTTGCACATTCTTTCCACCTTGAGGAAGAAGTTTTTATTTCTCTTATTTCCCTCTTTCCCTTATGTGCATAGCTGTTTGCATTGAGGACAATGCTTCATTTAAGTGTGTGTGTGGGGGGAGGGGGGGGGGTGGTTTAGTCGTAGGTGTTTCTTCTGTTTTTTTGGTTCTTTGTCTATTTTTACTGTTTTCTATTTTTGATGTGTTGTTTCTGTCGGGTCCGTGCCGACTCTAATTCCTTTTTTGCCAGGTCCATGTTGACTCTGGTTCTGTTGCGTTTTTCTATTTATTTTCTGTTTTCGTTCTATTTCCATTTTTCTTTGTTTTTCTGTTTTCTGACTATTTCTTTGTTTTTTTTTTATTGTTGAGAAAAATCTTTTTCAAAGTTAAATGGATTTCTGTAAGATGAATAAAACATGAAGAAGTAGGCATAATCCTAGATTAAGAGGTATCAAAACTTGACATGGAACTAAATTTTTGCATCCTTAGAAAATAATTGACTGAAAAATTAAAGTTGAAACCATTAGTGATAGAACAATTATCCGTGTGAGATTTTTTTTGGGTCTTATGTGAAATGGCTTTACATCTTGCCATTCTCTTTTTTCTTGTGTGATTTTTGCATCTATGTTGCTAGATTACTCTAGGTTTTGCCTTGACTCTCTTTTATACGCTTGTTACTCATGCATTAAGCCTATATAACCATTTTTTCTTATGATAGCTCATTACAAGCCAAAAGCGGAAAGATCATGATCAACCTAAACCATAGGGGTTAGAGGAGCTTTGGAATTGTTTTGAGAATAGGTTCCACATAAGTGTGGGGGTGACACCACAAGGCATGGCGAGAGGTATAGTGAAAGATTGGTTGGTACCACGTAATACGTGTATGTGGTGATAAAGGGCTGATGAAAAAGAAAGAAAGGGGTATGAAAAGAAAATAGAGGTTGAATCAAAGAAAAGAAAAGGCAGCAAAAGTAAAAAAGTTGCGAGAAAAAATGCAACACAAGGCTGCAACAATTCAAAAGAAAAATAAAGAGTGAGAAAAGGAAGAAAAGAATATAAAGGGAAAGACAGGGAGTGTTATGTGAAATATTTTTGTGGGGTTAGTCTCCATACTTATAGACTTATTCTCCATTGCTCCTCTCTCCCCTTTGGTTATTCAAGCTCACTTTACCTCTTATATATCCTACCTTCCTACCTTACCTTAAGCCACGTTACAACCTTAATAAAGTCTTATTGATCACTATTGCATGTGTTTTTAATGTCGTAAAAACTAGAGGCTAGTCAAAGCTTGGTAGTGCTAGTTAACATAGGGTGTTTTAGTGTAAACACAAATCTAAAACACTTGAGAGATTGAGAGCACATACTGTGAGAGAGCTCTATCATTTTGTGGTTGCTCTTAAATAGATTTTGTTTACTTGTTCACTTTGGATATTGAAAAAAGTAATTTCATCGATTGATTGAGTACCTTGATTTTGGGATGAATGTGTACTTATTCTATTTTGTCTACTTTAGGGTTTCATTTAAAAATGCATCTTATTCTCACAATCATTTTTTTCTTAATGATCTGTTCTGATTTTGCCCAGGAGTGCAAAAATGTAAGTGTGGGGGGTCTGATAATTCATATTTTAGACACCCTATAAGGTCCCAAGAGGGGTAGAATAGACTCTAATTTGTAGTTAAGAATCTTATATTAGCTAAGATTCAAATTTCCAAGGTAAAAACAGGAAAATGCAAATCTATGCTAATTTGCGGGTTTTAGCTAACAAAAAGAGTAATCTCATTTTGCATGTCAAAGTGGAGTTCAGATGAAGTCAACTTAGCTGAGATCAAAGTCATCCCAACTGAGGCTGGAAGCATCCAGACCAGATGAAGCCGACTTCGCCTTCGTAGACTGACTTCGCCTAGAAGCTTCGCATGCCAACTCCAGCCTACTGACTCCAACCCAACCGATTCCATCCTAGCCGGATGTAGCTGACTCCAAAGATCAAAGTTGTCCCAATTGAGGCCAAAAGCGTCCTGGCAAGATGAAGCTGACTCCATAGTACCGACTCTATCACTAGTAGTTAGATGCCGACTCCTGTAGAGCCGACTCCATAGGTCAACTCCATGTTTGCGTCCTAACCGGATGCCAGTTCTTGTGAGGCCAACTCTAGGTACCAATTCCCATCCATCCGGATCTGTCCCGACAAGCAAAGACCGAATCCACTCCATCAATTTCGACATGTGTCATTTAGGAATTAGTTAGTTAGTTAAGTTCATTATTTCTGTTATGTCGGACAGTTATTTATGTTATTTTCTATTATTTCTGTTAGAAAGTTAGTTAGTTGATACATGTATAAATAGGGACGTGTAGCTAGTTCATTGTTTAGCAAGCGAAGCTTATTCATAGCCAAGCCAAGTACACACACGCATCCTCCGTTGTTCACCTCCATTCTCACTTCATTGCTCTTTGTTCCATGGTGCTTTAGTATGGCGTTCAGTCGGTCGAGTGGTTCCAGGACCAAAGTTTGGGTAGCAGTCGATTGCTAAAGAGGACTAACCAGGTATCTGGCATACTCTAGTGATTCAACCCCTCAGTACTTGGCCATCTTCGATGGAACACTACAGGTACCATTGGCGGTCGTCATGGGAAGTTGATCACATCTTTCCCCTGTATTCACCTCATGTATCACTACACTGGTTAATCAATGAATGGGTTTGTTTTCTTTTACTGTTTTATTTGTAATTCCTGTTAGATTCACTATTTCTACTTATGTCACGGTTGTGCATGGTAGGAATAGATCACACTAGATTAGGGGCTGATCGAAACCAATCCAAGCAACATTATAGGTAATCAATAGAATTCCTACATCAACCATGGGCGTAATCCTTGTTAACTCGAGGCCGCAGTCGTGTAAGCCCTTAGTCGGCAATGGACGAATGTTAGGTAGTTGTCATAAGATTTAGGTTGGTAAGGAACTGTACGCTAAATAGGAATCGGAACCCATAACCATCTCATTGATACCATTGGAGTTGATATGATAAATATATGTTCCGCTTAATTATAGTTAATTGTAGTTGCCTTTACCTTCATAGATAGTCATTTACTTTCAATACTTTATTTTACAATACTAAACCCCCCCCATTTCACTTTTCCTTGTTGAGTCTGCATTCTACATTCCCTATTCGGCATATTTTCAACCTTTTACACTAGGTATCACTAGAATCATGTGTCCTTGAAAGATTCGACCTAGGTTGCCCCTATACTATTGATAACACATTTTTGTCATGATGGCTTTATCAAATAAAACTAGAGCCAACTATAGCATAGTGCAACCTTAGGTCATTCTTCTCAAGGACACAATGTGTTCGATTATGGCTTAATGTGGAAATCAAAGTTTTATGCAAAATACTGAGGATGCGTAGTATGCCGACTCTGTCTCAGACTGAGACGACTCAGACTCGGTCTCAGATAGAGACACTAGACTCAAACTAGAGTCGCTCTAAACTCGGTCAGAGTCGGTCTCAGATAGAGGCGGCCCAAACTCGGCTCGGACTAACTCGAATGACTCGGCTGAATGTAAACAAGGGGGTCTATGTGCGGGAAATGTATAGTAAGACAGGAAGTAAACTAAGTAACAAAAGTAAATGTGTACTAACTATACTATGGTATTTATTATACCAACACAGAGGTTCAACAAGCAATCAGTTCTCGGTTCTCTTCTAAAGATTATGATTCCAAACCAACCTAGAGTTCTTATGACAATCGCTGAACATTCATCCACTGTCGACCGAGGATTTACACAATTGCTACCTCATCAATTGGCAGGGAGTATGTATGTGGTTGATTTTAAGTTCTCTTATCGATTACCTAATTAAGTTATTAGATCAATTCCGATTAGCCTAATCTAACGTGATACATTCTTACAAATGCACAATCGCGACATTGATAACGCTTTTTGTCGTGGTGACTTTTATCAAATAAAAACTAAAGCTAACTATAGCATAGCTAACTCTAGGTCAAATCTCTTAAGGACGTAGTGTATTTAGTTGTAACTAATGCAGAATTAGAAATTCATATGGAAAACACTAAGTGTGTAGAATGCAACTCACTCTCGGCAAAGGTATGTTCGACATAGTCTCGATACAAGTGTGTCGATACTGTCTCGGCTAAGAATGGACTTGAAGGGAAAAGAGCGCAAATAGTCTCGGCCAGAGATAGATGAAGTTGGATAGATTCAAACACATCCAGTCTCAGCTAGAGTCAAAGTCAGACATAAACATCACTATTTATTTATGAAACAAGTTATCAATACAGAGGTTGATACATGAAATGGATGGAAACACAAACTCAGTTCCCTACGACGATCGCCATGGATGAAATTGTGGTGGTTTAGCCGAAGAAGACCAAGGAACATGAGAGGCAATACCCTCCAGAGCGTGCCGTGAAGACAAATGAATTCATCCCTCCTGGTTAGTCATCTCTGGCAACTCAGCTCGAACCTTGACCTACGCTCGCTCGATCGACCAAGCATCTTTGAGGCACTGTGCGCCACCAAACAATGGAGTAAGAACGAGGAAGAGGAATTGCAAAATCGTGAAACGAAGTGTGTATCAACTCGTCAACTGTGATGTGTTTTTCCCTTTTTATACAAGTTCATAGCTTCTAGCGGAAGTTTCTTAGAGAAGCTACAGAGAAGTTTCTAGAAGCTTTTAACTAATAATTACCTATCTTTCTAGATGCTTATAATCAATAATTGCCTATAGCTACTACTAGCTTCCTTGAGACTCTAGGTGTTCTTACAACTTGTCAGCTTTTGCTGGAGCCAGTCTTAATGTCCGAAGTAGATTTGGTTCCTTTGGTTCAAAGTCGGGTGGTAAGCTCGTATTTATTCGTCTTTACGCGCATCAAATAAACTAAAGCTAACTATGACATAGTCAACCTAGGTCGAATTCTCTCAAGGACATAATGTGCTCAATTATGACTTTGTGTGAAAACTAGAGTAATGTAGAAACACTCAAGTGTAGAATGCCGACTCGCTCTCGACAAAGACTAATCTGATTCGGTCTCGACAAGCACGAATCCGACACGATCTCGGCTAAGTGTAGAGTTGGACGCAACAGAGTCAGACTAACTCGGTCTCGGACTGAAAAGCAGGAAATAGGGAAGGTTTGGTTGCAGATAAAGTAAGACAGAAATTAAACTAAGTAGGAAAGTAAATGCAATCTAAACTAGGCTACCTCTAATGCTACTATTGTATTCATGTTAGGTCCCAATAATCAAGTCAGTCCCAACTCTTCCACCCAAGATTATCAACCTGAGATTCTTCTTATGACAATCGCCAAATATTCGTCTATTGCCATACTGAGGATTTACACAATCGCTACCTCATCAGTTGGCAGGGATTAAGCGCGAAGTTGATTTTAGGTTCTCTAATTGATTACCTACTTAAGTTGTTAAACCGGTTCCGATCGACCTAGTCTAACGTTTGTCTCCTTAACAATGTGCAATCGCGACATAGTAAAGCAGATTATAATGCAGGATTCATAAACAAGAGATCAGAACTGGAAGCTACTTATATTATTAAGAACAGAGTACAAACACAGGGTGTGAATTCAATGAATCCGTCTTCCACAACGATCGCCATGGAAGAACGGTGATGTTTCATCGTTGATAGCCAAGACACTAAGGATCAGGTCCACCAGAGTGCAATGGCAAGCCAAGTGATCCCCTCTGACAACCTTCGGCCTCTCAGTCCTTGACCTGCATCGTCTCAATCGAGAGAGACACCAATGAAGTATCGTGTACCACCGTGAAGATGGAGGCGTGAGCGAGAAGATGGAGTTTGTGACGTATAGAAATTAGATCTGAATTCAACCACTGCTAAAAACGTGCCCAAAGCTATCTATATATACAAAAGCTGGTCCGTACGCTATGTCTAACAACTTCCCTAATAGAATTATAGACTGAATTTCCTAATCTACCCTTATGAAGATTCTCCTTGCACTGCAAGCTTCTCCAAAGGTGACATGACAACTGAGCTAGATGGAGTTGGGTTGGACACCTAGGTTGGGTCGCCTGATTGGGTTGCATGATTAGGCTGCTCCATTTGGGCTGCTGGACTGTAGAGTCGGCCGGTCCTAGTAAAAGTTGGTTTGGCCGGGACGGCTCTCCTGGACTGAGACTCTCTTGGTGGGCTAAGATCACCTGGTTTTGATCTGCAAAAAGGAATGAATCTTTTATTAGCTAAGACCCTCAAATTAGCATATATTTATACTTTCCCTATTTCTAGGTCCATAATATGAATCTTAGCTAAGACTTAATTCTTAAGCACCAAATAATCTCAAAAACACCCATCTTAAGTCCCTATAAGGTGTATAAAATATGACTAATCACGGGGGTCGGCTGGGAGTCAGGTTCGGGCTTCGGTTTGGAGTCGGTCTCGGCTGGTCCGAGATTCCTGTTGACCTGCACAATTATGATGAACATTCACTACAAAAAAAATTGATTTTTAGTGGGGGTTTATTTGTGGGGGTCATTATAAACCGCTACAAAATTGTATGATTTCTGACAATTTTTTTAACCTCCACAAACTACAAAACAAAATAGGTTTTCTGTGACATAATTTGTAGGGGGGTGTTTATAAACCCCTAGAAAAATATGCAATTTTTGACACATAATATGACCACCACAAATTGATATTTTTTTTAGCTTATTTTTTTTAGTTATATATTATTTTAAATTGATATATGTTATTATCTATTTTTTATTTAGTTTTGATTGTTATTTTACTTTATATAATTCTTAATTTATTTTTTTATCTTTTGTCAATTTAACTTGTCCAAAAGACAAATCAAATTTAAGAATCATATTTTTTTTTATAAAAATCATGTTTATATGTACATAATTTTTATTAGTAGTCAATACTAATAAAATAATTATTAATATAATTTTTTAATCTCAATAAATTTAATAGATGACCTATAATTAATTTAATATTTAAATTTAGATTTATAATATAAAAATAGATAAAAACATTTAAATAATTAAATATAACTTATTCCATTTTAACTAAATCATTTGAATCCTTACGAACTTCAAAACCCCTTTTACTACACTACACCTGTTACCCACTTCCTTTGTTATTGGTTCAAAAAAGCCTAATCATTCCTTTTCTTATTCTTACTCCGCTTCATCCTATAGCTGCTCTTTAATATGTTCTAAAATCACCAATCCTTGTTGTTACTTATTCATCGGCGGAGGATAGAGCTTTTCTTTTTTAGCTTTCCTATGATATGGATTGATTGATTCTCCTATGGTATCGACTACCTTTGTTCGGCTGAGACTTTCGCGTCTGCGGATTCTCTAGTAGTTGCTCTAGCGTTTGCTTTGTTGGGTGCTGAATCAGATGCTTTATCTACACAGTTTGAAACTCTTTGGAAAATTAAATGCTTTGCCCAAGAATTCTAGGTCGAAAGCCCTCGTAGATCTTCATTTTCATTATTCTCGTAGATCCTCACTTCCACTATTCTTGCATTAGCATTGGACAGAGCAATAACGTTCTTCGTGAAAGAGATCGTCAACAGTACAAAATCATCGTCATCATCGACGTTCTTCGTGAAAGAGTAGTAATATTCAATAGTGTTCATTTTATTTTTAGTTTCCCCCTAATTTTCCTCTCTAATAGTGTTCTTCATTGTTCCAATTCATGATTAGGGTTCATGATTATTCCAAAGTACTCGTATTTCTGAAATGAACTGCTTATTTGGCTAAATAATTACATTATTTATTTAGGTATGATTAGTTTCTATTATCATTGAATTGTGGTAGAAAATATCATCTCTTTTCTGGTGTTAACTAGGGTAATGGAAAAGCTTTATGTTCCAATGATGTTGTATCAGTCATTACGTCTTCACTTGTAGGTACAGATTATATTGTCCAAAACCAGCAATAATTCATGCATGCTACAAGAACATGTTGAATTAATGGTTATGTTTATAATGATTTTAAGAGTATATATATTGTTACATAAAGAAACTAAATCCCTTTGTAATATTTAACCACATATAAATCGTGAGTTAAACCATGGCAAGACATTGGACCTATGCCGCTAGCTTTTACAATAAATAGCTTACTTTGGACCATTTGATAGAAACTTATAAAAAGCCTATGGTGAGTTGGTTTGGTTAGGTCTCAATTTAATATCTTTATGTCTTTCTACTATGTGCTCTTTATTAGAATGATTTTGTTTCAACAATTGTGGAATCAGGTCTCTCTCATCAATGGACTAGTCATAGGAGGAGGAACAGGACTCTCCATCCCCACACGGTTCAGGATTGTCACAAAATTGGTTAGTCATATTCCATAGTCTATATTCATGCTACATCCATTATAATCCGTAGGCAAATTGGTGAGATTTGTTGTGAATACTGAATCTATCTAGTTACTCTCATGTATCAAAAGAACTCCATTATTTAATATTCTATATCAAAAAATTGATGTAGTTCTCTTAGTCATGCATGTAAACATTAACATTGTTATATGATATTTTCATGATATTTGGTTCTCTTTTCTTCCATATTTATTTCCCTCCTCTCATGTATAGTTTTAGTTAATAAGTTAAATGTTTCCTTTGTAAAACAAAATAGAAACATAAGGTGGACAAAATTGAGGGGCCTTCACTTCCATTGTTCTGGACTTCCTGATCTATAAAGGGGCCTTTAGAAAATTGAGAGGATTCAGAGAATGCTAAAACTCCACAGTGGAGAATGAGGGGTATCTTAAGGTGGACAAAATTTAAATTAGATAAACATAAAGGATCAAATTGTTTATTTTTTTTTAGTGAATTAAATAACATTGTATGGAAATACTTCTGCTCGACCTTATATGCTTTATGTTAAATCACTAGTTTTAAATTGAATTTTGATAAAATGATATTTATCTATCATTGTTTCATCTCAAAGAAAAGGAACTGCAGGGCATTTTCTTCTTACAATTTTACTACAGACTTCTAAATAATAGATTGTACAGGATTAGTTTAGTCAACTCCAGAAACATAAAATACTCTATATAAGACTTAACTATTATAATGAAAAGAAATATGCAATTTATGTTCTGATAAACACTTGCATGTAGTTAAGTATATTGTATACATGAGCAACACATTGAATGATATCCTTTTGATAGATATTCCATTTTCTCCTTTCCTTGTATTGAAAGGTAATTTCTCTTTTTCTTTCTTTTAGCATTTTGGAACAAGAAAAAGATTGTGTTATTTCTAGTTTTATTATTTTTTGAAGAGCTAAGCGGATTCCAATTTAGTTATTTGATATTTCCTCATTGTGAGTAGAAGTTAATGACCACATTATGTTGCCTTCTCTTTTAGTTATTGTCTCACTTTCAAATTATGGCATGCATGAATTCAGGATCTTATAATTCTTCAACCTTTGGTTGAGCAAGATTCTAAAGCTCTGCAACTGTTGCTTTCCGAGATACCCTATTGAAATTCACGCGTGTTATTGTATTGTAACTAAGGGGTCAAGCAGAGGAAGAGTTTAAGGTGGAGCTTGAAGCCATTGGAAAAGTGAGGCATAAGAATTTGGTGGGATTAGTTGGATATTGTGCAGAAGGTGCTCAGGTAAGATATTCTGTTTGCATACATGACAGAAATTCTTTTCATTGAAGGTCTTTCTAACGAAGAAACTTACTCTGACATTTTTGCTGACTATTCAGGATGCTTGTTTATGAATATGTTGAAAATGGAACATTGGAGCAGTGGCTGCATGGTGATGTAGGAGCTGTTAGCCCCTTGACATGATATACGAACGAAGATTGCTGTTGGAACTGCAAAAGGGTGTGTTTATTGAATTTCCTATCTCGTTTTGTTGAACATGTACCTCAAAGTATCACCCGTGCCAGCTACCTTGAAATGTAGTATAATGTATGTCAACTGATATATGACTATATTTTTACAATAAGTATTTCTAGTAAGATTATCATGCTCCAATTATACGAAATTTCTATTACCTTAAATATTCTTTCATGGAGTATGAATTAACTTTCCTACATTATGAAACAGGCTAGCCTACTTGCACGAAGGCCTAGGACCCAAAGTTGTCCACCGAGATGTAAAATCCAGTAACATTCTTTTGGACAAAAAGTGGAATGCTAAAGTATCAGACTTTGAACTGGCCAAGCTCTTAGGGTCTGAGAAAAGCTATGTGACAACGCGTGTAATGGGGACATTTGGGTTAGTTCTTCTCAAGCCTCGGAGTTATTTTTACATTTTTTCTTATGTTTCAGCGGAGTAAAGAAAATATTTACAAATTTTGTGCAGATATGTTTCACCTGAGTATGCAAGCACGGGTATGCTTAATGAGGGCAGCGATGTGTATAGTTTTGGGATTCTACTTATGGAGCTAATTACAGGAAGGAGTCCCATTGATTATTCTAGACCACCTGGAGAGGTGATTCCATGATTTCTCCACATTTTCTTTACTGTGTGTCCCCTAAAACTCCAATGAGTCTTATGTTTGGTGTGGTTTAGATGAACTTGGTTGATTAGTTTAAAGGAATGGTTGTGGTTCAGATGAACTTGGTTGATTGGTTTAAAGGAATGGTTGCTTCAAGTACCGCATGTTGATTTTGGACTAAAACTGCATGGAGCCGATGCAATGTATATTCCTGATCTTTATAGGATTGTCCAGGGAGCAGATAAATTTAACTGTTTATGGCTAGTCATTATCATGCTTCTCATGTTTCAGTTTTGATTTCTCTTGCTCATTTTTTCTTTCTTTCTAATTATTTTCATTCTATTGTATTTCAGTTATATAGCCCTTTTTGCCTCTTATTTTTTTTATTTAACCTTTTGCCTTGGTTTTCCTACAATAGATTTGGAAGTCTTCCTGTATTTTTTTGAATTTTCTTGTTTCTTCTATTTAGAGTTTTCTGTTATTTCATTAATTAATGCGAGTTTTACTGTTTTGAACATATAAATCTTATGAAAAAATTTTCTTTAACTAAGCTAATGGTGTGGTGTGATCCATAGAATCAGAATGCACTTATTGGCGGTTTTTAACTGCCACTAAATATTAAATAAAAGAATATTTAAAAATTCATTTTATTACGGTTATTAACTATCAAAAATATATTAATTCATTTATTGTTGGTTTTGAACCCCCAATAAATATTTATTATTTTCTAGCAGAAAAACCAGCTTTTAGATAAAAACCGCCAAAAAAAATATCTTTAATAGCGAGTGTAAGAAAATTAGTTCAATTCAATTCTTTTTTTGATAAAAAAAGAATTGATGGAATTCCAAATGGAATAGGTAATACAAGGTTTTTTTTATAGGAGAGACTATCAAATATGTGGGAGGTGGACGAATTTCTTCGTATATCTTATTTTATATATTAATCTTTATACTAATTTGGTATTCTTTTAAATATTAACTAATCTTATTAATATTGAACTTGGTAAAAAAATGGGGTTTAATAACTAAAAAAAGAGATTCTGAAAGAATATTCTTTGAATACAAAAATTATGTATTGAATTTAGATTCTTGTATCCATAATTCAAAAAGTTTTTGTGATTATTGCCGAAGAACTGAAATAAAAGATAGGGTAAAGCTATGAAAGTTATTGTATGGGGTCTACCCAATGCTAGATGCAAGGGCGCATAATAGATCGATATGAACATTATAAGCTGTCCCGTAATAAACCCAGTTGTTGCTGATATTTTCTTCTCGGTCCCTTCTTCCACAACCCGAGCTCGAATGTTTCTGGCGCATGTGATACCAGCGGTTATTTTAAATCCTAGAAATATCATTTGTGGCGGTTTTTCACCCCCCATAAACTGTACTTTTAACCGCCACAAATGACATGTTTTTTTGTAGTGATTTTATTAGCTAATATCCTCATATTAACACAAACTTATATTTTTCCTATTTCTAGGCCAGTAATGTGAATCTTAGCTAATATGAGAATTCCTTAGTCACAAAACATATTTAATTGTGCACATCTTAAGATCTTGTAAGGTGTCTAAAATATGACTTATCAGACCCCCACACTTACACTTTTGCACTCCTGGGCAAAATCGGACACGGATTTTTAAAGAAGATAGAGAAAACTTGACTGTGAGAACTGTATATAGTTAATCAATTTTGAAATCTTTAAATTTTTATTAAAGTAGAACAAGCATGCATTCATCCGAAGAATCAAGTTATTCAATCAATCCATGGAAGTACTCCTTCCCTTATCCAAAGTAAATAAGCAATGTAGGAATTTAAAGAGCAACCAAAAGATGATAGAGCTTCTCACCAGGCATATGCTCTCAATCTCTCAAGTGTTTAGGGTGTTGTTTTCTCTTAAGCATTTTTATGTCAACTAGAACTTCTAAGTTTTGACCCGCCTCTAACTTCCACCTTTTTTAACCCACATGTAGAAATGATCAATAGGACTTTTTAAGGGTTGTATCTTGGCCAAGGGTATGGTAGGAAGATAGAAGATAAAGTGAGCTTAAGATCTGAGGGGGAGAGAGGAGCAATGGGGAATGAGTTCCACAAGTATGGAGACTATCCCATAACAATTATAATACTTCCCTTTTTATTTTTCTTTCTTCCCTTTGCTCACTTTTTGTATTGCAGTTTGTACTTTGTTTTTGTAGTATTTTCACTGCTGTCGCTTCTTTCTTTTTTTTTCTTCTTCCTTTTCTTTTAAACCTTTATTCTTTCTTTTTACATCAACCCTTGTTGTTTTTAATATCCGAGTACTACTTGGTACAAAACCACTTTTCAAACAGACCACTCTTATATTGCAAAAAGAATTCAATCTTTTATTAAGTAAAATCCCCAAATTAGCACAAATTTATGTTTTCCCTATTTCTAGGTCAATAATCTGAATCTTAGCTAAGATGTGATTCTTAGTTACCAAATAGTCTCAATAACACCCATCTTAAGCCCTTGTAAGGTATATAAAATATGACTTATCACACCCCCACACTTACACTTTTGCACTCCTGGGCAAAATCAAAATTGATCATCAAGGAAATGAAAGAGAAAAATTATTGGGAAAAGAATTTGAAAATGAATTTCTCAAGTTTGACAAAACAGATTAAGCATACATTCATCCCAGAATTAAGTATTCAAGCAATCTATGGAAGCTACTGACTCCACATCCAAAGTAAACAAGCAACCTGCAAACCTTAAAGAGTGACCGAGAAGTGGCAGAGCTCTCTCAGGGCATATTCTCTCAATCCCTCAAGTGTTAGGTGTTGTATATACACTCAAAATATCCTATGTTAGCCAGTACTACAAAGCTTTGACTGGCCTCTCCTTCTACACGTTCAAAAACACATGCAATGGTGATCAATAGGACTTACTTTTAGGCTTGTAACATGCCCAAGGTTAGGGTAGGATGCAGGATGGTAAAGTGAGCTTTGATAACCACAGGGGAGAGAGGGGAAATGGGGAATGAGTTCGTAAGTATGGAGACTATCCCCCAAGACAATGAGTCTTTTGAGAGCATCTTTGCTCACTGCTCTACTTTTTCCTTTGTATTTTTTTCTTTCTTTTTCTCACTTTTTATTTTGCAACCTTGTGTTGCATTTTCTTGCAACTTTTTGCTTTTGCTGCCTTTTCTTTCCTTTGATTCATCCCGTATTTTTTTTTTCTTTTCAAACCCCTTTCTTTTTATGAACCCTTTTCACAATGCTGCTCCTTTTCCAACGTACCACTCTCGCAATGTCCTCGAGTGTCACCCCAACACTTATGCGAGACCTATTCCCAAAACAATTTCAAAGCTCCTCTAACACCTAAGGTTGAGGTAGATCATGGTTTTTCAGCTTTTGGGCTTGTAATGAGCTGTCATATCAGAAAAAATGGTTAGGCTCAAAGAGGGTGAACAAGGGATTCAATTTGCAAGGTAGGTCCATTTGGTTAGTAGATTGTAAAGAAAAATAGCCTAGATCATATCACTCATGCATGTGAAAAAAGATATATTCAGAGAGTCAAGGAAAAACCTAAAGTAACATAGGAACATGGATGCAAAAATCACACAAGAAAGAAGAGAATGGCAAGATGCAAAGCCATCATTATATACAAGGCTCAAAATTTCTCACACGGATAAATTGCTCTGTCACTGATAGTTTATCTTTTCAATCTTTTAGTCACTTGCTGCTTAAAGATGCAAAATTTTCATTCCCTGTCAAGTTTGAAAAACCTCTTATCCAGGATTTCACACTGCCTCCTCCTGTTTTATTCAAACTGTAGAAATCCAAAATTTTTCAAAGTGCACCTTTCTCCTTTTCTCGACAACTAGGAATCAGAAAACAGAAAAGAAAACAATTAAAGAAACAAGGCAAACTAAAAACAAAATCAAAAACAGAAATAGAAGAAAAACTAAATGAAATCGGACTCGCCCGGCTCTGGTAGATATAGATCCGGAGTCAGCCCAGATTTGATAGCCGCAATGAAATCGAAGTCGGCCCGGCTCCGACAGAAGTGGATCCGAAGTCAGCCTAGACTTGGTAGAAAAATCAGAAGTAAAAACAAACAAAAATGAAAATCAAAACAACACAGAAAACAAAATTAACTACATTCAAAGCACACACACAAAGTCGCGCTCCCCCCATACTTAAATGATGCATTGTCCTCAATGCAAAACCTATATGCACATAAGTGATAGGGGCAATAAGAAAAAGCTTATTCCTTAGGGCAGGAAGAATGTGCAAAATCTGATATCTAGCATTTTTACTCCGCTCCTATTGGTAATAGCTTGGGGGAGCTCTCCTCATCCATCTTGATAAGTTCGATATGATATCTTCCGATGGCTCCTAGAACAAAAATCTTAATGGTGAATGCTTGACCAAGTGGCCATAAAAGCTTCTCGATTTCTTCAGATCTTGGAACGGTTCTTCTTGTTACTCAACGTGAAACTAGTTGACCATGATTATCGTATTTGTATTGCCTACAACTCTTACAAATTTCAGACTTGGCTGCCGAGATTGAATTCGACTTGCCGAGTGTAGAGTCGACTTTCCACATGTCATCTCAATTTTAGCATTGGCTATCGAGAACTAACTCAGCTTTTGCTTGATATCGGTTTCAGCCACCCGAGCCAGACTTGGCATTTGCGTGGTTGCAAACTCAGTCACCACAAACAGATTCAACTTTCGTTTACTTTCAGCCGTGGTTACCAAGAATGGACTTGGCTTCTGTCTAGTTGTGAGAGTCGGACTCAGTTTTCATTTCCATGCTTGAGTCAGATTCGAATGGTACCAGCTTGTAGACTCTATTGTCCAAGATGGAGTCGGACTCGACATGTGTCTCTTTGCCCGAGTCGATTTTGAATCGTCTCGGCTTCAGTTGGCCGACTTGGTCTGGATTTGACACTTGGTTTGCTGAGTTGATCTCGGCCTTCTATTGCTTCCAACTCTGGTTGTCCAAATCAGACTTGGTATTTGCCTTATCACCCGAGTTGCTCTCGGCTCTTGTCGGATCTTGGCCCTGGTTGGCCGAATCAGACTCAACAGTTAAAATTGTTGCCACTTGTGTTGGTAACGGCTGTTCAGTCCTGACAACTTGGACTCTAGCATGCTCTGAGCACTCCAATTCCTCATCATACTTGCATACTTGGTCGATTAAATTAACAAATTCAGAATTGTGATCCAAGTTGGCAAGGTTAGCAATATCAGCTTCAAAGTTGAAAAGATCCGACATATGAGCCAAAAAATTATTAACAGAGTCTGACACCTCAATCCCATAATTTGAAACTTTAGTTATATCGACACTATTAGAATTATCAACCACATCAGCAAGATCCGAAACTTCAATCTTATCAATAGGATCCAGACCATCAACCATAGAGTTGGCTGTCTCAAACACAATCACATGGTCTAACATATGAACCACTGATAATCTCGTTTTAGTCGTCTCAACGTGCATCAAATAACTAAAGTTAACTAGAGTATAATCAACCCTAGGTCGATTCTTCTCAAGGACACAGTGTGTTCAATAGCATTTGCATGTGAAAGTTGAAGTAGCCGAGCGTCCTACGTGTAGAGTGCCAAATGGGGGTTGGAGTGCAAGTGAAGTAAAACATAGAGATGCCAAATGGGGGGTGGATACAATTAACTAAACTATCCTACTGCTACTGTTATTACTGTGTTCACGTTTCAGTCCAAGGATCAAGTATTTCCTGGTTCGTTCGTTCTGTTAACAGTCCTTACCAGCCCTAAGTGTTCTCGTGGCAATCGCCAAGGGTTCGTCTATTGCCATACCGAGGAATTACGCAATCGCTACCTCATTAGTTGGCATGGATGAAGTTCGAGCTGATTTTAGGTTCTCAATTAGATTATCCATTTGATTACCTACTAATTTCAATCGAGCCAATTCCAATCGGTTCAGTCCAATTGTGATTCAATTCCTTGATGCAATCGCAATCCAGAGAGTGAATTTATGCAATGGAATGCAACAAAACACAGAATTCAGAAATCACTTATATTCAGTAGAATTGAAATACAAACACAGGGTCTTGGCTTTGGTGGCTCCACCGTCTACGACGATCGCCATGGTCGACGGTGATGGTTCACCGAGGATAGCTAGGATGCTGAGGATCAAGTCCACTAGAGTGCGTTGGTAATCCAATCGGTCCCTTCCAGCAACCTTCGGCTTCTTAGTCCGTAACATGCACTTCCTTCGATCGAGAGAAGTGCCACTACAGCACCGTGCACCACCGTAAGTGAGAGAGAAATGAGAGCGAGAGAAAACAGAGATGAAAGCGTGACTGGGTAGTAATGGAAGCCAAAGACCCCTAATCGTTCATAGTTGCACCTATTTATGCAGGGCGTGAAGCTAACTAACTTAATAGAATTACATGCGGAATCCCTATTCTACCCATGCTATAACTTGCGTTACAAGCTACTCCAGAGTGACTTGGCGCTGAGCTGGAACCGAGGTGGCTTTTGAGTGGATCGCTGACGTGGAGTGCCACTGGGCTTTGCTCCTTATTGGGTCATTTTGATCACTAGGTCGAGTCTCGGCCTGGTTGAGATAGAGTCGGCCAGGTTGAGATGCTCTCGGCTGGGCCCCCAACGGTGGGCTGCGGGCTTAGCTGGACCTGCAGTGAAAGAATAGTTAGCTTAATGCCTTGAATTAACACAGGTTTTGCTTTTCTCTGATTTTAGACCCTTAATCTGAATCTTAGCTAACAATCATCTTTTAAGTACATGAGTTGCTTAATGGCACTCTTCTTAGGTCCACTTATGATGTGTATTTTATGACTCATCAAACCACCACACTTAGCCCTTTGCACTCCTAGGCAAAATGAGATGACTTATACAAGGGAAATTTCAGTTGAAGGAGAGAGATTCTTTCGTTGACTTCCTCAGGTTGACTAGACAGAGTCGGCCTCTCTTCATCCCGGCTCAAGGTGCTCATGCAATCAGGGAACTACTTCCCTTGGATCTAAGACGCCTTTGTGACTTACAAGTGGGAGGAAGTATCCAAGAGTGGTAGAACTCTCACTTAGGTAACCAATTCTCTTGATTCTCTCGAGTGTTTGGCTTGTGTTTACACTCAGCATTGCATGGAATTGGTATTACCATATCTTGACAGAATTCTCCTCTTACACCTACAAAACACAACAGTCATGATCACTAGGACTTTTTTGGCTTGTAACGAGGCTAAGGTCATAGGTAGGATAAAATGTAGGACACTAGCTTCAGGACTCGTGGGAAGGAGAGGAGCAATGGGGAGTGAGTCTTATCAGCATGAGGACAGTCCCAGTTGCTGTGGTCTCCTTCCATCTTTATTTGCTCGCCTTTTTTCATTCTTTCTTTCCTTTTCTTATATTCATGCAGCTTGCTATTTTTGTTTGGTTCAGCTTATTTATCTCAACCGCTTATTTCCTATTATATATACTTTTCCTTTTCCTTCCTTTCATTCAATTTTTTTTTCTTTTTCTTTTCTTCTGAACCTTCAAATACTTCTGACCGGATTCTACTTCCTAAACTTCCCCCCACACTTGATTCTGATTCACTCCAAGACAATTCCAAGGCTCCTCGGCTTCCCAGGGGTGAGGTGAAATTATGGTTTTTTCTGGCCTCGGCTTGTAGTGAGCTGTAAGAAAGAATGGTCAAATTAGGCCCAAGGGGGTGCACAAGGGTAGGATCATTTTCGGACAGCTTATTTGGCTCAGAGCTCATAAGAAACATGGCCTAGATAATGTCATTCCTACATGTGAAAAACAGTTGTACCCGAAGAGTTAAGGCAAAATGCAGAATACACAATTAACATGCGTGCAAAAATCACTCAAGGAGAAGGAAGATGGCAAAATGTAAGCCATCATTGTTGCAAGGCTCAAATTCTCACACGGGTTGTTTTTGCTCCTTCACTCTAGAGGTTTCCTCTTCCCATTTTTCCGTCACTTGTCGCTTAGGACCCACAGGTTTGGTTCCCTTCAGGCAGGGATAATCTTTTTTCAGGATTGCAGAGATTGCTGCTACTGTTTCATCAATCTTCTGAATTCAAATAGGAATTTTTCTCTTCTCCCTGCGACCACTTCTGTGACTCTGCTGGGGTAGCTTCTTATTGAAATAAGGGACTTGTAAACAACAAATTCAAATAATGAAATTGAGAAAATGAAAAGAAAGTAAGTGAGAAGAGAGTTGGGGCCAAATAGAATTGATAGCTTGTTCTATTGGTCTCAGATGGTCAACCCCCATACTTGAATCTGGCATTGTCCTTAATGCATAAGGTAGGTTGAGGGGGGTGAAGCCGGGTAGGCTTATGCTGTGCCATCAGGTGGAGTTGGTTCCACCAATGAAATGATCTCCATGTCATCTATGGTTGACGCTGGACCTTCATGGAATGGCTTGGGTTGATGCCCATTGACCTGGAAGGTGTTGTTGGTATGTTCGTCCTTTAACTGTACTACACCATGGGGAAATATGTTAGTGATAACAAAAGGTCCGTCCCATCTAGAACGAAGCTTACTTGCTATGAGCTTCAATACTGAGTTGAATAGCAACACTTTCTGGCCGACAGAGAAGTCTTTCCTCAAGATCTTCTGGTCATGAAATTTCTTGACTTTTTGCTTGTAGATCCTGGAATTCTCATAGGCTTCCAAGCGGAGTTCGTCAAGTTCTTGGAGTTGGAATTTCCTCTGTTCTCCTGCTTGGTCATATGTCATATTGCATTGCTTAACAGCCTAGTAAGCCTTGTGTTCTAGCTCCATAGGAAGGTGACAGGTTTTACCGAAAACAATCTGATAGGGAGACATTCCTAGCGGTGTTCGGTATGCAGTTCTATGTGCCCATAGGGCGTCCTCGAGGAGTCGGCTCCAGTCCTTCCTGCTGGGATTTGTCATCTTTTGCAGTGTTTGCTTGATTTCCCTGTTGAAAACCTCGGCTTGGCCATTTGTTTGGGGGTGATATGTTGTAGCAATCCTATGTGTCACCCCATATTTTTGAAGAAGGGAGGCCATGGCTCTGTTGCAGAAGTGACTCCCTTGGTCACTGATGAGCGCTTTCGGCACACCAAACCTGCAGAAAATATTGGACTTAAGAAAATCCACCACTACTTTGGCATCATTGGTTCTGGTGGCAATGGCTTCTACCCATCTTGATACATAATCGACGACCACCAAAATGTATGAATAACCATTAGAGACTGGGAATGGTCCCATAAAGTCTATACCCCTGATGAGTCATATTTTATACACTTTATGTAGGCTTAAGATGGGTGTTGGTAAGAATATTTAATGATTAAGAGTCTTGTGTTAACCGAGATTTGAATTATGAGCCTAAAAATAGAAGAAATACAAGTACGTGCTAAAATAAGATTTTTAACTAACAAAAGATTAAGACTTATTTTGCAGGTCCAAGTCATCCTGGCCGAAGTCATCGGCGAAGTCATCTCGGCCAAGTCATCTCGGTCAAGTCATCTCGGCCAAGTCATCTCGGCCGAAGTCATCTCGGCCAAGTCATCTCGGCGAAGTCATCCCGACAAATCATCTTGGCTAAACCAACATCAGTGACGAAAATCTTGCCTAAAATCACTCAGGCAATATACAGATATGATTTGATAAGATGCAGATATGATAAGATCAGATTTGGAAATATGCAGATATGATTTGATAAGATACAGATATGATAAGATGCAGATATGATAAGATTGAGATATGATTCGCTAAGATTGTAATCTGTAATTCGAATTGGGATCTGTAGGATTTGAATTTCTGTTATTAGGATTAGATTTAGATTTATTCAGCTTTGTGTATAAATAGGCACACCAGGCCACATGATTAGGTGGAATTTTTAGCAGAATCCAGAGCTAGCGCCACAAGAACCACAGACATTCCACGCTAGTACAAAGTGGTACACGAAGCTTCAATACAATGTCTCTCTCGGTCGAGGAGGTACAGGATCAGGAGTTGGGAAGCTGGAAGCCTTCAGAGGTGATCGCTCGGTATAGCCGACGCACTCTGTTGGACGGAAACCTCAACGTCTGGCCACCATTGGTGCATCACTGCCGTTCTTCCATTGGAAGCCGTGAAGGCGGATTCTCTAGAAACTCTAAATTCTCACCCTTGTATTCGGTTTGGTTATTCAATAAACACAATTGGTTTGCAATTCTGTCTCTGATTATAATTCCTGCACTTTAATCTGCTCTTAGCTTTGCGTGACACATTGTTAGGGGGTAGATCACATTAGACTAGAGCCATTTCGGAGCTAGTATAATAATCAGTTAGGTAGAGAACCTAAAATCAACTAAGTACATACTCCCCTTGCCAACCGATGAGGTAGCGGTCGTGTAAATCCTCGGTATGGCAGTGGACAAACGTTCGGCGGTCGTCGTAAGAACCTAAGGTTGATTCGGAATACAATCCTAAGTAAGAATAACAAATTGTTGCATTTTGAGTCCCGAATTGATACAATAGCTAGTATAGAGTAGTCTAGCATAATTTAGTTTATTTTCAGCACTTGGTTTATTTTCTGCTCTTAAACACAAACCCCCCCTTATTTACTGCTTTCACAGTCCGAGACTGAGTCAGTCCGACTCCGTCGCGTCGAGACCATATCGGTTCCCTGTTAGCCGAGAGTAAGTCGGCCTTAGCGTTGCCGAGGCCAAGTCGGCATTCCACAACACTCAGCATTCTGCAACACTCTAATTTCACACTTAGCACAATCTGAACACACTGTGTCCTTGAAGAGAATCGACCTAGGTTAGCTATACTATAGTTAGCTTTAGTATTTTATTTGAGGCGTGTAAGACGACAAAAAACCCGCTTATCAACCCCAGACGTCAAAGACTTCACAAAACAGAATAGGTTGCTGGGGCATTTCATGCCTTTGGTTCATGGCCATCCCTGCTTTTTGGCATCTTACGCAGGTGGAGACGAACTGGTGGGTGATGAGTCACAATTTATACATCTTTTAGACACCTAAGAAGGAGGTTTACAAGACTATTCTGTGCTTAAGAGTAGATTGTTAGCTAAGATTCATTCTATGGGTTCGATTATAGAGGAAATACAAATCTGTGTTAATTTAGATTCCTTAGCTAATAAAAGTGTCACTCCTTCTTCTACAGGTCAAGCCGAGTTGACCAGGGTCAACAAAAAGGAGTCTCAGCCGAGATGAAGTCATCCTGGCCAGTCCGACTCCATCCCGGCCAGACCAGAGTTGTCTCGGCAACCCATGCCTTGCAGCCCAACAGCCCAGTAGAGAGGCCCAATTGTATTGACCACATCAGCTATCCAGCTCGAAGGCCATCTCAGCGTTAGCTCAGCTGCCATGTCACTCCTAGGAAATCTGCTATGTCACGTTAGAAGATCCGCATAGGGGTAGAATAGGATCTTTCACAATGTAATTCTGTTAGGATTTGTTAGGATTAGTATATCACAGCTCGTGTATATATAGGAAGAGATGTACACTTTTTACACGTTCTGTCTTTGAATTTACTCAATTTCCATACTCACCGTACCCATTTTTCTCGCTCTCGCTCTCTCCGTTTTCACGGTGGTGCACGGTGCTCATTGGCGTTTCTCTCGATTGAGGAAGTGCAGGTCTGAGACTGGGAAGTCAAAGTCTGCCAGAAGGGACCGATCAGACTACTGACGCACTCTGGTGGAACTGATCCTCAGCATTCAGGCTAACGAAGGTGAACCACCACCATCAACCATGGCGATCGTCGTGGAAGATGGATTCATCTGAAGTCAGAACCACTGTATTTGTATTCTGTTTCTGTTAATCGATTTCATTCTGCATTTCATATCTCCTTTCTCTTCCCTCTTCCTTAATTCATGTTTGAATCGCGATTGCATTTGAATATGAACAATGTTAAGCTAAGCCGATCGGAACTGGTTTAACTAATTCAGTAGGTAATCAGTTAACGATAGTTAATCCAGAACCTAAAATCAGCTCTGCACCTAATCCCTGCCAACTGATGAGGTAGCGATTGCATAATTTCTCGGTATGGCAATGGACGAATGTTTGGCGATTGTCATAAGACTACCAAAGGCTGATATGGACTAAGAACTGGAGTGTGGAACCTGGACTAGACTTGAACTAATGGAACTGAACATGAACACAGTTATATAATAATAACAATAGTAATCGGTAACAGTAGTATATGTTTACTGCATTCATAGTCTTAGTTTACTTTCTGCTTTACTGGCACTCCAACCCCCCTTATTTACTACCTTTAAGTCTGAGACAGAGGTAGTCCACCTCTATAGCGTCTGTCTGCACTCAACCGAGATTAAGCAGGATCGTCTCTGTTGAGGTCGACTCGGCTCAGTCTCTGTTGAGAGCAACTCGGCCACTGCCGAGACGAGTCGGTACTTTACATCTCAGATTCTACTCCACTTCACTCTACACCAATTCACAACTGAGCACACTGTGTCCTTGAGAAGAATGACCTAGGATTAGCTATACTATAGTTAGTTTTAGTTATTTGATAAGCGCATTGAAACGACTGAAAACGCACATCATCAAATTGGCACCGCTGCCGGGGACACGAGTTCTTTTGTGTCTTTGTGTGTCAAGTTAAGTGAGGTCGAATTCCGAGTCTGTAAAGTGTGTCTGTCAAGTCAGTCTTGAGTCTTTTGAACTTGTCTATGTCTGTCTGTTTTGTTTATGGATCCTAAATAAAAAGCATGTTGACTATTGTTTGTTTCTCTGCGTAAATTCACCGTTAAAAACAGCTACGTAGAATCAGCATTCTGTTTTGTATTCACTACTGCATCTTTCTTTCTGCATTACATTCTTGCATTCAGCTAGTTTTTCTTTTTTTTGTATTTTTTGCATTCTTGCTAGTTTAATTGCATTCTTTCTGTATGTCATTCCGTAGTTCCAATGGTTAGTTAACTGATAGCTGTAGTTTCTAATTCTGCATTTACTATTTCAAATACTATTTCCAATTCTGAAATTTCTGCATAACATGTACAATGCATGACTAGAAGTAATACTGACCCATTGCATGGTTTTGACCCAGAAATAGAATTAACTTTACGTAGACTGCGCAAAATTAGGAACATTGCAGTAAATACTAGTATCAATATAGATTCTGTAGCTGACTCTAACCAGTTTTACACTAACAATTTTGTTTCTAGTTCTAACGTCTTTGCAGAATCAGGACGAATGGAGAATAACAATAGGACGCTGAAGGAATTAGCCACTCCAGATGTGGTGTATCAACCTTGGTGCATCCAATACCCACAGCTGGAGCCAGCTCAAACATATGAGTTAAAATCTGGTCTTATACACCTGTTGCCTAAGTTTCATGGTCTTGTAGGAGAAGACCCCCACAAGCATTTAAAAGAATTCCATGTGGTCTGTTCTACAATGAGGCCGCAAGGGATATCGGAAGACTACATCAAAATGAAGGCATTTCCATTCTCCCTGGATGGAGCAGCGAAGGATTGGATGTATCTTCAGCCAGTACTTTTCAATACCTGGGAAGACATGAAGCGCACCTTCCTGGAGAAGTTCTTTCCGGCATCCCGCACTGCGTCCATTAGAAAGGAAATATGTGGGCTAAGGCAACATACAGGAGAAACACTGCACGAGTATTGGGAGAGGTTCAATAAACTCTGTGCCACTTGTCCACATCATCAGATCAGCGAACAGTTGCTGATCCAGTATTTTTATGAAGGATTATCGCTGATGGACAGAAGTATGATAGACGCAGCCAGTGGCGGGGCTCTGATGGATAAAACTTCAGCAGCAGCACGACATCTGATTTCCAATATGGCAAGCAATACACAGCAGTTTGGGATCAGAGGGCCAAATCAACCATGGATGGTGAGTGAAATCGGTGCAGCTTCCAATCAGAGGTTGGAGAATCAGCTGACCGAGTTAACATCATTGGTGAGACAACTTGCTGTTGGGCAACACCAACCAGCCATGGCAGCAAAAGTATGTGGCATATGTACTTCCGTGGAGCACCCCACTGATATGTGCCCCACTCTCCAAGAAACCGAGTCGGACCAGCCAGAAAATGTTGGAGCCATAGGTGGATTTCAGTACGGGAAACAGTCGTATCAAAATCGGCCATTTGATAACCAACAACAGGGAAGACAGCCATTTCGGCCAGGACCGAATCAAGGACCATGTGCGACACAACAATTCGGATTCACGCCGAACACCTATCAAAGGCAGGCAGGTTATCAACAGCCGACTCCGCAATACCAAGCACCACCTTTCCAGCAGCAACAACAACAGCAGAGAATACCTACTCCAGGAAACTCTCCATCTCTGGAAGACCTAATGAAGCAGCTTGCAACCAGCAACCTGGAGTTCCAACAATCTGTGAGCTCCAGCAATTTACAGTTCCAGCAGAACATGACCGCCACCATCCAGGACCTCAAAACGCAGATTGGACAGCTAGCTAACACTGTAAGCCAATTACAGTCGGCAGGATCTAGCAACCTTCCCTCTCAACCCATTCCAAATCCGAGAGGTAATGCTAGTGTAGTCACTCTTCGAAGTGGAAAAGAACTACCTCAACCTACACTGGAGCAGGTGCCAAGACCAAAAGAAGCCGACTCCCAATCAAATGCCGACTTACAGTCTCGGCCAGAGACAACTGTCCCATTGCCATTTCCATCTCCGACCACTTCGGCAAGGAAGCCAGAGTCGGATGAAGAATTGTTGAAGATGTTCCGCAAGGTGGAAATCAATATTCCACTCCTCGATGCTATTAAACAGGTCCCTAAGTACGCAAAATTCCTCAAGGAATTATGTATA
This sequence comes from Mucuna pruriens, assembly GCA_025330945.1. NCBI lineage: Eukaryota > Viridiplantae > Streptophyta > Magnoliopsida > Fabales > Fabaceae > Mucuna > Mucuna pruriens. The sequence goes on from JAENHJ010000014.1 coordinate 643,869, forward strand.
CATAAAAGGAGAAAAATAAAGAGGAGCAAGGAAACTGGAGGTGTGGTGTCGGCTTTGACACAGAATGGAGAAATCACTACAAGTGCCTTAACTCTGCCAAAAAAATGCAGAGACCCTGGAGTCTTTTCGGTCCCATGCACCATCGGCGAATGCACTTTTGCCAATGCCATGTTGGACCTGGGAGCCTCAATTAATGTCATGCCCACATCAATTTGGTGACTTGGAACCCACAAGGATGACCATTCAGCTGGCAAACAGGAGTATTGTCCAGCCCCTGGGAGTTCTCGAGGATGTTCTCGTCCAAGTCAATGAACTAATATTTCCAGCTGATTTTTACGTGCTAGACATGGAGGACGAAACATCCGGGAAGGAATCCACCTTAATTCTGGGAAGAACTTTCTTGATGACAGCCAAAACAAAGATTGATGTGTATGCAGGGACGCTCTCCATGGAATTCGGTGACGCCTTGGTGCAATTCAATATTTTCGAAGCTATGAAGCACCCAACCGAAGACCACTCTCTCTTTGGCATTGATGTACTTGATGAACTAGTTAAAGAATATCTTCAACTAAATGGCAGTGGTGAAAACATTGAAGAGTCTGCTGAGAATGATGATGAAAGCAGCTGCCCAGGAGTTGCAGATGATGAGGCCGACTATGAAGAAGTGCAAGACCTCTCCAACTCTGAGGGTAATCATAGTGATGTTGCCGACTTGGCCTTTGAAGTGGAACTGTCCGAATTGTTAGACCAAGTCTGCAGCATAGAACACTCAGAGTATATAAATGATGCAGAAAACAAAGTCACTGAAGCTGAAAATCCTTCCATTGCACACTTAGCGACAATTTTTACGGCCAAGAATGAGTCGGCCAAAGAAGGCCGAGTCAATGAAGAAGTCGAAGTCAACTCGGCCAAAGAAGTCAAAGCCGACAAGCTTGCCGAGACCATCTCGGCCATAGAAGACCTAACTCATATTGTAGCAAAAATAAAGAGTCCATCCGGATCCGACTCAGAAGGAACGCTTAAAGCCAATGCCGACTCCATTCCAACAATAGCCAAAACCATGAAGTCGAGCCGGCCGAAGCAGATAGAGGCCGGAATCATATCGGCACACCTGGTGCCTGATCAAGATCAAGTCGGCCAGTCGGATCCAACCTCAGAAATTGAAAAATCTCCATTACCATCACCACCCATAGAATTAAAAACATTGCCGAGTCACCTGAAATATGCCTACCTGAACAAGGACCAACAACTCCCGGTTATTATTGCTAGCAATCTCGACCAAGAACAAGAGGACAAGTTGTTGGAGGTTCTCAGGCAACATAAGAAGGCAATAGGGTGGAAGCTAGCAGACCTTCCTGGCATAAACCCCTCCATTTGCATGCACAGAATATTAATGGAGGAGGAAATCAAGCCCATAAGGCAGCCGCAAAGAAGACTGAATCCAACACTCCTGGACGTGGTCAAAAAGGAAGTTACCAAACTCCTTGCTGCAGGGATCATCTACCCCATCTCGGATAGCCAATGGGTGAGCCTTGTGCAAGTGGTGCCAAAGAAGTCCGGGATGACCGTCATGAAAAATCAGCAGGATGAGCTGGTACCAACAAGGATTCAGAACAGCTGGCGAGTGTGCATTGATTACAGAAGATTAAACCAAGCAACTCGTAAGGATCACTTTCCTCTGCCTTTCATTGACCAAATGCTTGAGAAGTTAGCAGGGAAATCCCATTATTGCTTTCTGGATGGATTCTCAGGCTACATGCAAATCCATGTAGCCCCTGAAGATCAACATAAGACTACCTTCACCTACCCATTTGGTACCTTTTCGTACACACGCATGCCATTTGGCCTCTACAATGCTCCGAGTACATTTCAACGCTGCATGATGAGCATCTTCTCGGACTTGTTGCAGGAATGCATGGAGGTATTCATGGATGACTTCACGGTATATGCCGATTCATTTGAAGCATGCCTGAGTAATCTAGCAAAAGTGTTGAAGAGATGCATTGACACAAACCTTGTGCTCAATTTTGAAAAATGTCACTTCATGGTGACTGAAGGAATAGTGTTGGGACACCTAGTCTCCAACAGAGGCATCGAGGTAGACAAAGCAAATATAGATATCATTACTTCCCTTCCAAGCCCCGCTTCTGTGCGGGAGGTTCGCTCATTCTTAGGACATGCAGGTTTCTACAGGAGATTCATTGAAAATTTTAGTAAAATTGCCTTGCCTCTGTCCAAGCTGCTACAGAAGGATGTAGAATTTCACTTTGACCGGCCCTGTATGGAAGCATTTCAGGAGGTGAAGAGAAGACTCACATCCGCCCCTATTTTGCAAGCACCAGACTGGGACCTCCCCTTTGAACTAATGTGTGATGCATCCAACTCGGCATTAGGAGCCGTTCTCGGCCAAAGAGCTCGAGCCGGTCAACCGGTGCACGTGGTGGCCTATGCATCCAGAACTATGGATCCGGCCCAGCAAAACTACACAACAACTGAGAAGGAGCTCTTGGCCATAGTTTTCTCCGTGGACAAATTTCGTCCCTACCTTCTCGGGTCCAAGATAATTGTGTTCTCTGACCATGCCGCCTTGAGGTACTTGCTGAAGAAGCCTGATGCTAAGCCAAGACTGATTAGGTGGATGCTTCTTCTTCAAGAATTCAACCTGGAAATCAGAGATAAAAGAGGTGCTGAGAATTTCGTAGATGATCATCTGAGCAGAATTGGGAAAGAAGGCGAACTGATGCCTATCCGAGACGAAGTTCCCCGATGAGCACTTGCTACATATTAAAACGTCTCCACCATGGTTTGCTGACATTTGTAATTTTGTGGCAGCATCTCGGTTTCCACCAGAGGCATCTCGAGCATACAAAGATAAACTCCGAAGTGATGCCTAATACTACATTTGGGATGATCCCTACCTTTGGAGACTGTGCAGAGAAAAGGTCATCCGCAGTGCATTCCCCGGCCGAAGTTCACCCGGTTCTCCAGTTCTGCCACTCGGCTCCTGGAGGCGGTCACTATGGGTCAACTCGGACTGCCAGGAAAGTACTCGACTGTGGCCTTTACTGGCCAACTATCTTCAAGGACGCGCATGAATTCGTCTCCACCTGCGAGAATTGCCAAAAAGCAGGAGTGGCCATGAACAGAAGGCATGAAATGCCCCAGCAACCCATCCAATTCTGTGAAATCTTTGATGTCTGGGGAATAGACTTCATGGGGCCATTCCCAGTCTCCAATGGCTACTCATACATTCTGCTGGCCGTGGATTATGTATCAAGATGGGTAGAAGCCATTGCCACCAGAACAAATGATGCAAGAGTGGTTGCGGACTTTCAAGTCCAATATTTTTCAGGTTCGGTGTGCCAAAAGCACTCATAAGTGACCAAGGCAGTCACTTCTGTAACAGAGCTATGGCTTCCCTTCTTCAAAAATATGGAGTAGCACACAAAATTGCTACTGCCTACCACCCCCAAACAAATGGCCAAGCAGAAGTTTTCAACAGGGAAATCAAGAAAACATTGCAAAAGATGACCAATCCCAGCAGGAAGGACTAGAGCCGCCTCCTTGAGGATGCTCTCTGGGCTCATAGAACTGCATACCGAACACCTTTAGGGATGTCTCCCTATAGGATTGTTTTCGGTAAAGCCTGTCACCTTCCTGTGGAGCTAGAACACAGAGCATACTAGGCTGTTAAGCAGTGAAATTTGGCTTATGACCAAGCAGGAGAGCAAAGAAAATTTCAGCTGCAAGAGTTAGATGAACTCCGCTTGGAAGCATATGAAAACTCTAGGATCTACAAGCAGAAAATCAAGCGATTCCATGACCAGCAGATCCTGAGAAAAGAATTCTGAGTTGGCCAGAAAGTCCTCTTGTTTAACTCACGCCTCAAGCTCATTGCAGGTAAACTACGTTCTAGATGGGATGGGCCTTTTGTTATCACTAATGTGTTTCCCCATGGTGCAGTACAGCTAAAAGATGAACACAGCAACAGCACCTTCCAGGTCAATGGGTATCAAATTAAGCCATTCCATGAAGGTCCAGCGCCTATCACTCATGACATGGAGATAATATCATTGATTGAACCAGCATCTACAGATGACCCTGCCTTGCATTGAGGACAATGCAGATTTTAAGTGTGGAGGGGGAGATAACTCTGTTTCCACTCTCCTAAACTCTGCTAATTTTAATTTTTGTTTTGTTAGTTTTAATCACTTTGTTGTTTTCTTTCGGTTGCGTCATTTCATTTTATTTTCTGTCATGTTTTTCAATAAAAGCTGCCTAAGCCGAGTCCATGCCGGCTCCGTGCCATCTCGGTCGGATCCGGAACATCTTCGGCCTGGCAGAGTTTCAATTTTGTCATTTACCTTTAATCTTTCCTCCTAAATCAGAATTTCCAAGTGGAACGGTCAAAAGTAAAATTGTTTTGGAAAGAATCTTGAACCGGCTTCTGAAAGTTTAAATAAGTCAGTAGGAAGTAACTCTGCAACTATGGCAAGAGATTTCTCTAGCTTGAGGGGAATGAAACTCTTATGCTCTAGTCAATAGTTGATTGAGAATCTAAGAAGGAAACCCCCGGTGTCAGAGCAAAATACAACCTGTGTGAGATTTTGAGCCTTGTAAACATTGATGGCTTACATCTTGCCGTTTTTTTTTTCTAGTGTGATTTTTGCACTCATGACAACTGCATATTCTACATTTTGCCTTAACTCTCTGGATACAACTGTTCTCACATGCAAGAATGACATGATCTAGGCCATGTTTCTTACAAGCCCTGAGCCAAATAAAGCCTACCTGAACAAATGTGTCTATTGTTTACCCCTTTTGAGCCTAATATAACCATTCTTCCTAAACAGCTCACTACAAGCCAAGGCCAGAAAAACCATGAATCGACCTCACCCTCAAGGAGCATAGGAGCTTTGGAATTGTTTTGGGAGTAAGTTATGATCAAGTGTGGGGGAACTCCAGGAAGCAAAAGGTTGTTCAGCACCCTCTAAGACTCGAATATGAAAGAAAAAGAATAAAAGCGAGTGAAAGAAAGAAAAGAGAAAAAAAAGAGGAAGCAGCAGTTGAAAATCTGAGCTGAAACAAATAAAGAAAGAAAACAGCTGCATAAGTTGTATAAGGAGAAAGAGAAAATGAGCCGGTAGCAGTAAGAAGGAGGAATTGACAACATCCTGGGTTATCCCTCAGGCTGATAAAGCTTACTCCCCATTGCTCCTCTCTTCCTCGTGGGTCCTGAAGCTAGTTTTCCCATATTCTATCCTACCCGTGACCCAGCCTCGCTACAAGCCAAAAACAAAAAAAAGAAGTCCTAGTGATCATAACTGCGTGTGTTTTTGCAGGTGTAAGAAGAGAGATTCGCCAAAGTATGGTAATATCAGTTCCATGAATGTTGAGTGTAAATACAAGCCCAGACACGTGAGAAATAAGGGAGTTATTTGCCTAAAAGAGAGCTCTGTCACTCTTGGTTACCTTCTCTTGTCTGCAGGTCATGAATTTTCCTAGAGCACGAAAGGAGTAATTTCCGGATTGCTAGAGTATCTCGATCCCAGAGCGAAAGAGTGCCGACTCTGTCTCGGTTGAACTAAAGGAAGCCAAGTGAAGAAAATTCTTTTCTATCTTTGAAAATTTCCCCCTTGTTGATTTTCATTTTATTTTGCCCAGGAGTGCAAAAGGGTAAGTGTGGGGGTGTGATGAGTCACAATTTATACATCTTTTAGACACCTAAGAAGGAGGTTTACAAGACTATTCTGTGCTTAAGAGTAAATTGTCAGCTAAGATTCATTCTATGGGTTCGATTACAGAGGAAATACAAATCTGTGTTAATTTAGATTCCTTAGCTAATAAAAGTGTCACTCCTTCTTCTGCAGGTCAAGCCGAGTTGACTAGGGTCAATAAAAAGGAGTCTCAGCCGAGATGAAGTCATCCTGGCCAGTCCGACTCCATCTCGGCCAGACTAGAGTCGTCTCGGCAACCCATGCCTTGCAGCCCAACAGCCCAGTAGAGAGGCCCAATTGTATTGACCATATCAGCTATCCAGCTCAGAGGCCATCTCAACGTTAGCTCAGCTGCCATGTCACTCCTAGGAAATCTGCCATGTCACGTTAGAAGATCCGCATAGGGGTAGAATAGGATCTTTCACAATGTAATTCTGTTAGGATTTGTTAGGATTAGTATATCACAGCTTGTGTATATATAGGAAGAGCTGTGCACTTTTTACACGTTCTGTCTTTGAATTCACTCAATTTCCATACTCACCGTACCCATTTTTCTCGCTCTCGCTCTCTCCGTTTTCACGGTGGTGCACGGTGCTCATTGGCGTTTCTCTCGATTGAGGAAGTGCAGGTCTGAGACTGGGAAGCCAAAGTCTGCCAGAGGGGACCGATCAGACTATTGACGCACTCTGGTGGAACTGATCCTCAGCGTTCAGGCTAACGGAGGTGAACCACCACCATCAACCATGGCGATCGTCGTGGAAGATGGATTCATCTAAAGTCAGAACCACTGTATTTTTATTCTGTTTCTGTTAATCGATTTCATTCTGCATTTCATATCTCCTTTCTCTTCCCTCTTCCTTAATTCATGTTTGAATCGCGATTGCATTTGAATATGAACAATGTTAAGCTAAGCCGATCGGAACTGGTTTAACTAATTCAGTAGGTAATCAGTTAACGATAGTTAATCGAGAACCTAAAATCAGCTCTGCACCTAATCCCTGCCAACTGATGAGGTAGCGATTGCATAATTCCTCGGTATGGCAATGGACGAATGTTTGGCGATTGTCATAAGACTACCAAAGGCTGATATGGACTAAGAACTGGAGTATGGAACCTGGACTGGACTTGAACTAATGGAACTGAACATGAACACAGTTATATAATAATAACAATAGTAATCGGTAACAGTAGTATATGTTTACTGCATTCATAGTCTTAGTTTACTTTCTGCTTTACTGGCACTCCAACCCCCCTTATTTACTACCTTTAAGTCTGAGACAGAGGTAGTCCACCTCAGAAGGCCTGTCTGCACTCAACCGAGATTAAGCAGGATCGTCTCTGTTGAGGTCGACTCGGTTCAGTCTCTATTGAGAGCAACTCGGCCACTGCCGAGACGAGTCGGTACTTTACATCTCAGATTCTACTCCACTTCACTCTACACCAATTCACAACTGAGCACACTGTGTCCTTGAGAAGAATGACCTAGGGTTAGCTATACTATAGTTAGCTTTAGTTATTTGATAAGCGCGTTGAAACGACTAAAAACGCACATCATCAGTGGGCATCTCTAAAGATAGTGGGCCAGTAAAGGCCACAATCTAGTACTTTCCTGGCTGTCCGAGTCAATCCATAGTGACCGCCTCCGGGTGCCGAGTGGCAGAACTGAAGGACCGAACTGATCTCGGTTTCAAGAATGCACCTATGGATGACTTTGTCACTGCATAGTCTCCAGAGGTAAGGGTCATCCCAAATGTAATACTTGGCATCACTTTGGAGTTTCTCCTTGTGTGGCCGAGATGCCTCCGGTGGGAACTGAGATGTTGCCACGTAATTGAGATGTCGGCAAACCATGGTGTAGCTGATTTGATGTGCAGAAGTTGTTTATCAGGGAATTCATCTCGGATAGGCATCAGTTCGCTTCCTTTTTCAATCCTACTTAAGTGATCTGCCATAGAGTTCTCAGAACCCTTTTTATTTATGATATCTAAGTCAAATTCTTGGAGAAGAAGCATCCACCTGATCAGTCTTGGTTTGGCGTCGGGCTTCTTCAACAAGTATCTCAAAGCGACGTGGTCAGAGAACACAATTATCTTCGAACCGAGAAGGTAGGAACGAAATTTGTCTAAGGCAAACACGATTGCCAACAATTCCTTCTCCGTTGTAGTATAATTCAGCTGGGCCGAGTCCATGTTCTGGATGCATAGGCAATTATGTGCACTGGTTGGCCGACTCCAGCTCTTTGGCCGAGGACAGCTCCTAATGCCGAATTGGAGGCATCATACACAAATTCGAATGGCAGGTCCCAGTTTGGTGCTTGTAGGATAGGGGCAGATGTGAGTTTGTCCTTCAACATCTGAAATGCTTCATTGCAGGACTGGTCGAAGTTAAATTCCACATCCTTCTACAGCAGCTTGGACAGTGGTAGGGCAAGTTTGCTGAAGTTCTTGATGAATCTTCTGTAGAACCCTGCATGTCCAAGACAAGAGCGAACTTCCCACATAGAAGTGGGGTTAGGGAGTGAGGTGATGATGTCAATCTTTGATTTATCTACCTCAATGCCTTTGTTGGAGACCAGATGTCCCAACACAATTCCCTCAATCACCATGAAATGACATTTTTCAAAGTTGAGCACGAGGTTTGTGTCAATACATCTCTTCAACACTTTGGACAGGTTGCTCATGCATGCTTCAAATGAATCTGCGTACACCGTGAAGTCATCCATGAACACCTCCATGCAGTCCTGTAGCAGATCTAAGAAAATACTTATCATGCAACGTTGGAATGTGTTCGGTGCGTTGCATAGGCCAAATGGCATGCGTGTGTACGCAAAGGTACCAAATGGGCACGTGAAGGTTGTTTTGTGTTGGTCTTCGGGTGCAATATGGATTTGCATGTAGCCTGAGAATCCGTCCAGAAAACAGTAATGGGATTTCCCTGATAATTTTTCTAGGACTTGATCAATGAAAGGCAAAGGGAAATGATCCTTATGAGTTGCCTGATTTAATCATCTATAATCTATGCAGACTTGCCAACTATTCTGAATCCTTGTTGGTACCAGCTCATCTTGCTGGTTTTTCATAATAGTCATCCCGGACTTTTTAGGAACTACCTGCACAGGGCTTACTCATTGACTGTCCAAAATGGGATAGATAATGCCTGCAGCGAGGAGTTTTGTGACTTCCTTTTTTACTACGTCCAGGATGGTCGGATTCAGTCTTCTTTGCTGTTGCCTTATGGGCTTGATGTCTTCCTCCATTAGTATTCTATGCATGCAGATGGAGGGATTAATGCCTGGAAGGTCTGAAAGCTTCCACCCAATTGCCTTTTTATGTTGCCGTAGGACTTCCAGCAACTTGTCTTCCTGCTCTTGGTGGAGATTGTTGGTAATGATAACTGGAAGCTGCTGTTCACTGTCCAAGTAGGCATATTTCAGGTGTCTTGGCAATGGTTTCAGTTCCATGGGTGGTAGGGGTGGAGATTTCTCGGTTAATGGGCTCGGACCCGTCTGGCCGACTTGATCTCGACTCAGCACCAGGTGTGCCGATATGATTTCGGCCCTTAGCTGCTTCGATCGGGTCCACTCGGTGGCTTCAGTTCTTGTCGGATTGGAGTCGGTCTTGACTTCTTGTGCAACTTCGAAGTCGGATCCGGGTGGAGCATCTATCTCTACTTCATTTTGAGTCAGGTCTTCATTGGCCGCCATGACTTCGGCAAGCGTGTTGGCCTTACTGTTTGACCTTTTAGCCGAGTTGACTTTCGTTTCTTCCTTTACTCGACCTTCATTGGACGACTTGAGTTCGGCTGTGAATATAGTTGCCAATTGCGCAGGGAAAGACTTTTTAGTCTCGGCAACCTTTACTTTTGCATTATTTGTATGCTCTGAGGTCTTTAGGCAGTAGATTTGGTCTAGTAGTTCTGTTAGCTCTGATTCAAATGCCAAGTCAGCGACATCATTATAATTATCCTCAGAGTTGAGGGATTCTTGTACTTCATCTTGGTCGGCCTCCAAGCAGTTGATAATGCTTCTAGTAGAATCCTTTATATCTTCATTGCAGTTGTCAGGCTAAAAGTATTCCTCCACCAGCTCCTCTATCATGTCTATGCCGAAGAGAGAGTGGTCTTCGATGGGGTGCTTCATAGCTTCGAAGATGTTGAATTGCACCAGGGTGTCACCGAATTCCATTGAGAGTGTTCCGGCATGTACGTCAATCTTCGTCCTTGCTGTCATCAGGAAGGGTCTCCCAAGAATTAAGGTTGACTCCTTTCCCGATGTTTCGTCCTCCATATCAAGCACATAAAAATCGTCTGGAAATATTAGTTCGTTTACTTGGACGAGAACATCTTCGAGAACTCCCAAGGGCTACACGATGCTTCTATTGGCAAGCTGAATGGTCATCCCTGTGGGCTCTAGGTCACCAAAGTTGAGGGACCTATAAATTGATGTCGGCATAATGTTGATTGATGCACCTAGGTCCAACATGGCATCGGCAAATGTGCATTCACCAATGGTGCATGGAACCGAGAAGATCTTGGGGTCTCGACACTTCTTCGGCAAGACTTGTGAAATTCCTGTAGTGGAACCTTCATTCTTTGTCAAAGCCGACACCACGCCTCTGAATTCCCGACTCCCCTTCATCTTTCTTCGTTTGTGAATGCATAATTCCTTGAGGAATTTCGCATACTTCGGAATTTGTTTAATTGCGTCAAGGAGTGGAATATTGATTTCCACCTTTCGGAACATCTTCAGCAGTTCTTCATCAGACTCTGGTTTTCGTGCTGAGATGGTCCGAGATGGAAATGGCAATAGGACAGCTGTCTCTGGGTGCGACTGCGAATTGGCAATTGCCTTATAGTCGTCTTCGGCTGACTTCGGCATCTGGTGCTGTGTAGGTTGAGGTAACTCCTTGCCACTTCTAAGTATTACTACACTAGCATTCCCTCTCGGATTCGGAATGGTTTGAGAGGGAAGGTTGCTTGAGTCGGCCGACTGTAATTGGCTCACAGTGTTTGCTAGCTGTCCTATTTGCATCTTGAGGTCCTGGATGGTGGCGGTCATATTTTGCTGGAACTGCATCTTGCTGTTGTGTATTACTTGCCATATTGCACTAGATGCTAGCTATACTGTATCTTGCTAGTTGTCCTATCTCCCATATTGCTGGTTGTCGAATTGTCGAGTCTGATATGGTTGCTTCCCGTATTGAAGTCCTCCTACGGCTCCAACACACTCTGGCTGGTCCGACTCGGTTTCTTGCAGAGTGGGACACGAGTCGGTGGGGTGCTCCACTGAAGTACATATACCGCAGGTCTTTGCTGCCATGGCTGGTTGATGTTGATTAATAGCCAACTGCCTCACCAGTGATGTCAACTCAGTCATCTAGTTCTCCAATCTTTGGTTGGAGGTTGCACCGATTTCATTCACCATCCGAGACTGACTCGACCCTCTGATCCCAAATTGTTGTGTATTACTTGCCATGTTAGAGATCAAGTGCCTTGCTACTACTGGTGTTTTGTCCATTAAGGCTCCTCCACTGGCGGCATCAATCATGCTTCTGTCCATCATCGAGAGTCCTTCATAGAAATATTGGACCAGCAGCTGCTCGCTGATCTGATGGTGTGGACAGGTGGCACAGAGTTTATTGAATCGCTCCCAATACTCATGCAGAGTTTCTCCTGTGTGTTGCCGGATCCCACATATTTCCTTTTTGATGGTCGCAGTCCTGGATGCTAGGAAGAATTTTTCCAGGAAGGTACGCTTCATGTCTCCCCAGGTGTTGAAGAGCGCTGGCTGAAGATATAACCAGTCTTTTGCAGCTCCATCCAGGGAGAATGGGAACGCCTTCATTTTGATATAGTCCTCTGGTATCCCCTACGGTCTCATCGTGGAACAGACTACGTGGAATTCCTTGAGGTTCTTGTGAGGGTCTTCTCCTACAAGACCATGAAATTTGGGCAACAAATGTATTAAACCAGACTTTAGTTCATATGTCTAAGCCGGCTCCAATTGTGGGTATTGAATGCACCAAGGTTGATACACCACATCTGGAGTGGCCAGTTCCTTCAACGTTTTGTCATTATTCTCCATCTGTCCTAGCTCTGCAAAAATGTTAGAACTAGCAATAGAGTTGGCAGTACAAAACTGGTTAGATTTAATGACAGAATCAGAGCTTCTACTATTATTTACTATTAGGTTCCTAGTCCTCCTTAATGTTCATAAGGTTTTCTCTATTTCGGGGTCAAAAGCGTATAGAGGATCCGTACTACTCCAAGTCATGCATCATGCAAGTAAAAAAAAATCGTCAGTGATTCTAGACGGCGATCACAGTTAAAATTTAATTCTGATGAGCAAGTAAGTATGTAATGCGAAGATGGGTGCTAACAGAATGTTTAATAATATGGGATGAAGAACTGATTATTAATAGTGAATTCACGTAAAGATTCTACTTACAGAAATTCCGCAGGTATGATTATTATTGGATCCGAAATGGAACACGAATACAGACGCATTTCAAGACTCAACAGATCCTACAAGTAAGACTCCATAGACTCGGGGTTCGGCTCAATCTACTTGGCACATGGAAACACAAAGAACTTGTGTCCCCGGCAACGGCACCAATTTGATAAGCTCGTTTTAGTCGTCTCAACGCGCATCAAATAATTAAAGTTAACTAGAGTATAGTCAACCCTAGGTCGATTCTTCTCAAGGACACAGTGTGTTCAATAGCGTTTGCATGTGAAAGCTGAAGTAGCTGAACGTCCTACGTGTAGAGTGCCAAATGGGGGTTGGAGTGCAAGTGAAGTAAAACATAGAGAACTAAAGTATGGATACAATTAACTAAACTATCCTACTGCTACTATTATTACTGTGTTCATGTTTCAGTCCAAGGATCAAGTATTTCCTGGTTCGTTCGTTCTGTTAACAGTCCTTATCAGCCCTAAGTGTTCTCATGGCAATCGCCAAGGGTCCGTCCATTGCCATACCGAGGAATTACGCAATCGCTACCTAATTAGTTGGCAGGGATGAAGTTCGAGCTGATTTTAGGTTCTCAATTAGATTATCCATTTGATTACCTACTAATTTCAATCGGGCCAATTCCAATCGATTCAGTCCAATTGTGATTCAATTCCTTGATGCAATCGCAATCCAGAGAGTGAATTTATGCAATGGAATGCAACAGAACGCAGAATTCAGAAATCACTTATATTCAGTAGAATTGAAATACAAAAATAGGGGCTTGGCTTCGGTGGCTCCACTGTCCATGACGATCACCATGGTCGACGGCGATGGTTCACTGAGGATAGCTAGAACGCTGAGGATCAAGTCCACTGGAGTGCGTTGGTAATCCAATCGGTCCCTTCCAGCAACCTTCGGCTTCTCAGTCCCTAACATGCACTTCCTTCGATCGAGAGAAGTGCCACTACAGCACCGTGCACCACCGTAAGTGAGAGAGAAATGAGAGCGAGAGAAATGAGAGCGAGAGAAATGAGAGGGAGAGAAAACAGAGATGAAAGCGTGACTGGGTAGTAATGGAAGCCAAAGACCCCTAATCGTTCATAGTTGCGGCTATTTATGCAGGATGCGAAGCTAACTAACTTAACAGAATTACATGCGGAATCCCTATTCTACCCTTGCTATAACTTGTGCTACAAGCTACTCCAGAGTGACGTGGCACTGAGTTGGAACCAAGGTGGCTTTTGAGTAGATCGCTGACGTGGAGTGCCATTGGGCTTTGCTCCTTATTAGGTCGTTTTGCTTGCTGGGTCGAGTCTCGGCCTGGTTGACATAGAGTCGGCCATGTTGAGATGCTCTCGGCTGGGCCCCCAACGGTGGGTTGCGGGCTTGGCTAGACCTGCAGTGAAAGAATAGTTAGCTTAATGCCTTGAATTAACATAAATTGTGCTTTTCTCTGATTTTAGACCCTTAATATGAATCTTAGCTCACAATCATCTTTTAAGTACATGAGTTGCTTAATGGCACTCTTCTTAGGTCCACTTATGATGTGTATTTTATGACTCATCAACCACAGAGTTGGCACTTTTAGTCATATTAACACTGTCTAACTTATCAACCATAGAATCAGCATCCTCGACCCTTTCAGCAAGGTCAACATCGACATATCCGGGATCAACAATCTTGGCATCAGGACACATGGGATCAGTAATGTCAGCATCAGCACCTGCGAGATCAGCAATCTCGGCCCTATTAACAAGGTCCGACATAAGCGACACAGGATTGACAACCTCAGCCACCTTGACCGAATTATTAACCACAAAATTAGCACTCTCGGCCATCTTAGTAAGGTTGGCAACATCAAACACAAGGTTGGAAATTTTAACCACATCAGCCAGATTAGAAACAGTTTTTACATAGTTAGAACCCTCAGCCAGCTCCACATAGTCAGAAACATCATCTACACAGTTGGCGATCTTGGCCATCTCAGTAGAGTAAGACACGTCCACCATTAAGGAAGAAACTTTAGTCATCTCAGTAGAGGCAAAAACATCATCTACAGAGTCAGCCACTTCAGCCATCTCATTGCCACTCTTCATAGATTCTTCCTGTGGACTAGGGATGGTTTGAGAAGGACTACGTACAAATCTCTGGGAATGTAGCTGATTTACGGTGGCGATTAATTCGACAATTTGTTTTTGCAAATCTTGCAGATCCTGCAATGTGGTACACATATCCTCTTGGAATTCCATGTTACTTATAGGCATCTGTTTGGTCCAATTTCCTAAGGAACTCTCCTTCTATGGGAACTGCATGTTGTTCATGGCCATCTGTTGGGGTCTAAATGGAAGTGGTGGTTCTTTCAAAATGAGACAATCATTGGTTGGATGTCCTACAGAACCACACATGCCACATCCATCTATGTTTCTTTCCTATCTTGGATTGTTAGCAACAACTATCCCATTCATTCCTCTAATGTCAAAATGTTGAGTGTTACCTACAAAATTATGAAACTCAGGCAACTCATGCATTAGTTCAGGTTGAAACTGCTTGTATGATCGGGCTCGTTCCCATTCCGGATATCGAGGACACCACGATTGATACATCATAGCATCAATGTGCAACTTATTCCCTCAGGTTTGAACAGCAAAATCCCTAGCGGAACCAAGACCAAAATTACCAAGCTCAAAAGAATTAAAGTACCAGTATTAGAACTATCAAGATTAGAAGAATTAGAATTGATATTAGTATCAGGATGCACAAGTGTTATTAACAGAATTAAAAACCAAAAAGATAACAAAATTAGAAAAATAGAAAAACAGAAAAATAGAAAATAACAGATACAGAAACATACGCCAATTTTTTTTTTCAAAAAAAATACTAAAATTACTCACGCATACACTTGATTAGTACACAGACTCAATGAGAGACTCATGCATATTCGATTAGTACCCACAGGCTTGGCACCTGACAGCTTGACACCTACGGACATGGTTGTGTTAGGGACTGACACGGTATACCAAAACAAACAGATCTAGCATTCTACAGACTTGGGATTTGGCATAAACTCGGATTTGGCACACAAAGACACAAAGGAACTTGTGTCCCCAACAACGGCGCCAATTTGATAATGCATTTTTGTATTGGTGGCTTTATCAAATAAAACTAGAGCTAACTATAGTATAGTGCAACCCTAGGTCATTCTTCTCAAGGACACAGTGTGTTTGATTATGGCTTAATGCAAAAATCAGAGTTTTATGCAAAATAATAAGGATACATAGAATGCTGACTCTGTCTTGGACTGAGATGACTCGGACTCGATCTTGGACAGAGACACTAGACTCAGACTAGAATTGGTCTAAACTTAGTCAAAGTTGGTCTCGGATAGAGGCGACTCGGACTCGGTCCGGACTAACTCGACTGTGCGAGAAATGTAGAGTAAGACAAAAAGTAAACTAAGTAACAAAAGTAAATGCACACTAACTATACTATGGTATTTATTGTACCAATACAAAGATTCAACAAGCAATCGGTTCTTGGTTCTCTTCTCAAGATTACAATTCCAAACCAACCTAAAGTTCTTATGACAATTGTCAAACGTTTGTCTGCTTCCGACTGAGGATTTACACAATTGCTACCTCATCAGTTGGCAGGGAGTATGCACATGGTTGATTTTAGGTTCTCTTATCAATTACCTAATTAAGTTGTTAGATCGTTTCCGATCAGCCTAATCTAACATGATCAATTCTTACAAATGCACAATCAAGACACAAGCAAGAGTAGATTAATGACAAGATTTGTAAGCAAGAAATAAGGAAACGCAAACCAATTGTTATTGTTGAAACAGAGTATTGTTACAAAGTTATGTGAATTCATGGATTCTGCTTTCCATAACGATCACCATGGAAGAACGACGATGGCTCACCAGAGATGGCTAGAGCATTGAGGATTCAGTCCACTAGAGTGTGTCAGCTATACTGAGTGATTTCCTCTAATAACCTCTGGCTTCCCAAACTCTAGACCTACACCTCCTCAATCGACGAGACACCTTACTGAAGCACCATGCACCATCGAGGGAATGGAACGAGAGAGAGTGAGGGTGTGCGTGAGATGAGTGATTTTTTGAATTCAACAATTATTTTACACAAGCTCTTACACTTCTTTATATATATGCGCAAGGCTCCTTGCTACGCATGCCTCATCTAACTAACTCCTAATAGAATTGTAATTTCATTTCCTGATTTGTCCTTATCATCTCCCTAATGACTACGTGCTCAAACACGCCTCTGGTGTGACTTGGGCCTTGAAGCTGGACTCGACTGGGAAGGGTCTTGCCTGGCCGAGACATCTCCTCCTGGGCTGAGGTGCTCTTATTGGGTTGAGACGCTCCTGGAATTGGCCTGCAAAAAGACACCAATCTTTTATTAGCTAAAATTCCCAAATTAGCACAAATTTATGTTTTTCCTATTTCTAGGCCAACAATCTGAATCTTAGCTAAGATGTGATTCTTAGTTGCCAAATAGTCTCAATAACACCCATCTTAAGCCCTTGTGAGGTGTATAAAATATGACTTATCAGCTACCCAAAACATAGGAAATATAGTATTTTGATAGTTGACATAACGACTAATTCAAACACTATAAGTTCCCTCCATAGGCACCACATCACACAGGATATCATTTTTATACCCCTATAGAAAAAGGCACTCTCACTAGCCTATCTACCACTAACTCCCCTTTCTCACTAAACCACTAAATTTTATAAGGTTTAGGATGTCATAGAATAGGCAAGGCTAGCTTCTCAAACAATCTTAAACTTGCAACATTCACACAACTCCCTCCATCAATGATTATGGAGAACACTTTCCTAAGCACCAAACACCTAGTATGGAAAATGTTTTCCCTTTGTGTTTCAACCTACTATCCTAAAACACTCCCCATGAGCCTTATCACCATAAGAAGGTCTCCCTCATGTGAAAAAAAGGTCTCCACTATGTTCACATTCACTAAATGTTGAGTTTTCATCTTAGAAGCTCTCACTTACAACCTTTCCATCTTCCCTAAGGACCATTGTCCTTTTATTTGGGCATTGGGAAGCAATGCGTCCCTTGCCCAAGCACTTAATGGAACTTGTTTTGGAGGTGTTCAAGGATGGAATACTTGCTTCCCTCTCTCAATTTTCACTTTTCTCATTCTCCTTCTTTGGATTTTTATCCCTCTTATATTTTTCCCCTTCCCTATCTCTCTAACTAGAACTTGCTTAGGATTATTTTGTATAAGTTTTCTTTCTTTTTAATTGAAGCTCCATCTTGGTAGCTTAGTGTATTAACTCCTCCAACGAAGAGTAATTATGGAGTTCTACTACATCTTGAATATCTTTATTTAACCATGAAGAAACTAAGCCATGGTGACTTCTATTGGGTTTCCTCGATTTGAGCCTTAATTAGGCCCATTTCCATCTCCTTGTAGTAATTCTCAACACTTTTACTACCTTGATTAAAACCTTTGGAGATTTATGTGCAAGTCCTTAGCATTCTAAGTTGGGACAAATCTCTCCCTCAAATCTTCCCAAGTATTCACGATGGACATCCTTCTCCTAGCTACCTCACTTTGCACTTGGTTCTACCACATATGTGCATAGCCATCAAACTCAAGAGTAGCCACCCTCACCTTTTTTTGGTCATCAAAATCATAATAAGAGAAAATCTGCTCAGCTTTCATTTGCCACTCTAAATAAAGTTCAAGATTGCTCTCTCAAAGAAAAGTTGGGATCTTCACCTTGACCTTTTTCATTTCTCTCCCTCTATTACTCTCCCTATTCCTTCTAACCACACACCTAGCCCTATAGCCACCTTCATAACTTCCCTTAGGTTTATACCAAGATGGGGTCCTTCTCCCTCTCTCCTTATGTATTTATAAATTTTCCAACCTCCTACTCATTTCTTGAATTATTCTTTCAAGTCTTTCATCACTCTTTCTCCCTTACCTCTCCATCCTACCTTGTAACTCCAAATTCATTCTAGCTATTTCGGCCATTGTGGTTGTTATCCTAGGTGAATAGGTGGTGTTATCACTAGTTGAAGTCATCAAACCAAGATCCAAAGCATAAGAATAAGCAAGCACGGAAATAAGTAAACCTCACCACTCCTAAGTGTTTAACACTCACACTTGTGTTTACACACTTAGTGACATTTTTTCTAATGAAACTCTCTTGCCTTTTTCCACTCCACTTTCTCTCTTAGTTCTTACAAAAGAACATAATTTAGCTACAAGAAAATAAAGGTCAAGTGCTAGAGGAATGAATCAAACAAACTAGCTTAACCAATAATAAGAGTGCCAAAAAAAGACATGAAAACTCTAGACTAAACTTAAAGAAAAATTTAAAGATAGGCAACAAAACACAAGAAGAAATGAAGTAAAACTCAAATAGAATTCAAAGTGACAAAGGAGAAGACATTAGAATATAAAAGGAGCCAAAAGAATTCAAAACTAAGCAAAAAGAAGGCAAAATAAAATTAGCAAATACTAAGTGTTTTGAGCTACCACACCTAATAGAAAACAAATATAGGTGCGTTGTATATGTCAAAAGAACTATGCAAAAGTCTTCATTCATGTGGGAGAAAATAATTTTTTAATTTTTATGTGTGGGTCCCATAATTTTCATAATTTTATTTGAAACATATATTTTTTACTATTTACGAATTTAGCCCAAAATAATTCAATTTTGACCACCAAACTTTTGGAAATTATAAAAATGCTCCAAATTGACTTCTTACAAATTCTATGGATCAAAAGGTGTTTAGTGATGAACATAGCTCAAGAACACTAAGAACATGCTAATGTGTAAAGGGGCTAGAAATTATTCATACAACATGATTTTGCAGCAATGCACCAATTAAAGTAAGGAATCATCAATTGGAATCAAGCACAACAAAAGACATCAAGAATCAACATCAATTGTCATCTAACCTAAGGCCGGGTGAACCAAATCAAGAGGCATAAGATGAACATTTAGGGATTCATATGAACATAAAGAAAACTCAAATTAATTGAACAATCTAAGGATGTTAATTCAAAATTGGAACTATAGAAAGGTGTAGTCACTCAAGAGGAAGAAAACCTCATGATTGGATACAAGAAAATAACAACAATTTAAGAGAAATTGGACCTTGTGTGTTCTTGAATGATAGTAATGTTAGCATGAACAGTACTAGCGAAAACGAACTTACAAGTGTAGCACCTAAATTAGCTCCAATGTGAAAGAATTCAAGGTATATAGGTGTTAAAGATTGGTCATAGATACCACATAATGTGTTCTCATTTGGATCCTTCATCGACATAAAAAATTGGGGGTTATGGTTTCATATGAAAATTGGGGAAAAATAAGAAAAAAATGAAATTGAGAAAATGGAAAGAATAGAAATGGAAACCGCCACAAAAATCAAGAATTCTTGATAAGGTAGAATGTTGATTTGCCACAAGACACCATTGATCTTGATAAAAATCCACTCTTGAGTAAGAACAAGAGAGGAAATGTTCTCCAAAATTCTAAGAGTCTCTATTACATTCAACCAAAAAGTGATTAAGGTTAATTACAAAAGGTCTTATATAGGAGCCTTTAATGATCCAAATTAAGCTAATCCTAGGCTAAGCTAATTGGCACAAGGCTCAAGTCCAATAAAGGTCAATGGGAAGTGGAAGGAGAGTCAGTACTCTCCAATCCCTCTTGAGCCTCCCTATTAGCCAAAAATCATTCGGCCCAACTTGGCTAAAAGAAGTCTCCACAAAATCAAGGTAAATACAAGCAAAATTTAAACTAGAACACAAATTCTCCTAGGGACAAAATTGGCGACAAATTTAGAGACGAGATTTTCATTGCCAATTTCCTAACAACATTCTTCATTTTGATTTTCCTTCCACTCTTCATGCAATCTTCTTGATCCATTCTATCTTTGTAGATTTCTTTATCACCATGGTGACTCACATCAACAAAGATTAACACAAGTTAAAGTATTGTACCAATTTGGCTAGACATGTTTTTTCTTCACTTTCAAAACCTTACAACAAGCATGAAAATAGAAAAAAAAATTCAAATTCACCAACCTCATTGATGTGTCAAATAGACAAACTACTTATAGGCCAAATGGGAGGAAAAATAATTCATTTTTTATTTGCTAAAAGTTGTCACCAAAACCCTAAAGCCCCATTTTTATCTCACTTTCTATCAAATCTTAAAAAGTCTTTCACCCTTATTTCTCTAAGGTTTGGCCACATACTCCCCATTCAACCTCTTTAAAAAAATCACTTTCTCATTCAAACTCAAGGAAGCTCAAGAACCCTAAGTGTTCTTTCCTTAACACCTTCATTCAAGAGTATTTTGGTAAGATTTTTCTACCATTCTTCTCTCTTCTTACATAAGCTCGTCACCTTTACTCTCTAACATTTTGTTTTCTCATTTTTCTTCATGAAACCACCTCTTAGCTGTGATGTTTTTGGTTTTTCAAGAAGGTCACCCAAAGGCTTCAAGTTCTACCATTTTTTCAACCTTTCAAATCTTTATGCAGTTATAGGAGTATACACTCATTTTTCCTCATCTTGACCGAATAAATATATATGAAAACAATTTTAATACATATTTTCATCTTTCTCGTTTACAAGCTAAGTTAGTGCGTTTTATTTACCCTTTTTAAACTTTGTAAATTACAAACGACAATATCCTTTTACCATTAAATGATCTCTTTACTACTACAGTTTTAATAAGGATTTCTATAAACGTTTTATTTACAAAGTCTTTTCATCTTTCCTCTTTAGAAAATTTTGAATCTCTTGCTCTCTATCTCTACAAAACCCTCTCTTCTTTCACCTCTTCACCCTTCACCATTACAAGCCATCGTCCATACCACATTGGACATCTTTGAACCTAGCCCTTTTTCACCCATTCAACCCACCATCCAAATTGTTTTTGACGACCCTACACAAATCACCATCCAAAAACCTTTGAATGACCACGTCATCCATAAGCCTATGGACACCCTTGATCCTATCACCATTCTTAGAAAGGAATGGCTAGTCCTTTTCCTTCAACAACCCAAGCCTAAAACTTATCTATCGAAACCATATTACTCACTACCTTCTACACCTTTGAATAGGTTTGATAGTTGGTCTCTTCTCTTAAGGAATAGTCATCATTTCCCCTATCAAAATACTAGATTTCCTAAGCTAAAGTAGCACAAGGTCAACCTAGGTCATTCTTCTCAAGGACACATGTTTCCTATATTTCTAAGGTTCAAACTGATAAAGATTACGACTTGGGAACCTAGGATGTAGACTCGGAAAGAATTGTAAAGGGGGTTTTTCATACTAAAAATCTAATTGCAAGAATTACAAAGATCTAACTAAAGAACTAAGGCTTTAAAGACTACTTATGATTATGACATATTTACTTTATCATGTATTCGGGTTTACCATTCTTGATTAAAATTCTGCTTCTTATTATTCCAATGATTTCTCATCAATCCAATTACTTACGACAATTGCCGAACATTTGTCCCATACTAACTGATGACTTATGCAATCGCTGCTCGAGTTTTGGCAGGGAATATGCACTTGATTGATGTAGATTATCTAGAATTCATCTATTGTGTTGTTAGAGTGGTTCCAATTGGCCCCTAAACTAACGTGCTCTAATCTTTACTATATACAATCGTGATTAAGCAAGACAAGATTATGCTACAAAAATCAGTCATAACAAAGACAACATTGATTAACCTGGAACTTGATACAAAGAAATATAATGGTATGGATACGTGGATCAACTTCATGTGACAATCGCCAATAATAGTTGCAGTGTTCCTCCTCCGTTGGCCAGGTACTGAGGGGTTGAATCACTAAGCGGTGTGTCAGCGTGCCTTGGTAGTCTCCTCTTAGCAACCGACCGCTACCCAAACACAAGTCCTGTACCCACTCGATCGATTGGGTACTCTTTGAAATCCCGTGGAACAAAGAGGTGCATAGGGAAATTTGGCTCATGAAAACAGAAAGGTATGGCAGCTATGGTAATGGTGCGTGTTCGATCAGGCTGGCTCTTTTTTTGAATGTTGACATGTCTTGTATTTATACATGCTCCTATAACTACTTCAACAATAACAGAAATAACCAACTTTAACTAACTAACAAAAATAACAAACTCAACTAACTAATTGCTTCCCTAATTGACACGTGCAGGAACACCAGCTTGGAGTTGGTCTTCATCTGGTTTGAGAGAGTTTTGGCTTTTGCCGGGACGACTTCTCTTCCTGGAGTCGGTCATGCAGAGTCGTCTTGGCCAAGAAGGCTCTTGACTCGGTTTTGGTTTCAAGTTGAGACTTTCAATTCCAATTTGACTTGCAACATGAGACTAATCCAATTGTTAGCTAAAATCAACCTTTTTGTATGGATTCGTATTTCCTTCTTGCATTTTAGGAAACCAGAATCTTTAGCTGGTAAGAGGTTCTTAACCACAATTTAGAGTCTTAGTCTACCCATATTAAGACCTTACTAGAGGGTATAAACTATATGTATTATCAAGGTTCCTGCACCCTCATACCCTTTCCTAGCCATTTACTCACCACCTGAACCTACAACCCCTCACCCCTAGGAAAACCTCTTCCAAGCCTATCTTCACCCTCCTAAACCTCCTAGCTCACCATACAAGCAATCACCACCTTCTCCAAACCCTTAAAATTTTCCTTTTTTTTCTAACTATGATGGTCACTCTTCTAATCCTTTTTGTTGATAATAAAAAAAGGGGAGAATTGTGTAAAGAGAAGGATTTTTGCATTTTTTTAATACATAATAAGAGTTTGCATTTAAGATTCTATTTTTTTTATCATATAATGATATATATACTCTGATCGTTTTATATGAATGCATCGATACATCTGTCATACACTCTAATATAATATGGTAACTCATATATATGTATGCTTTGATCTTTGTATTAAATCTTTATGCTCTGACGTGCTTAAAATATATTTCTCTTAACCGTCCATCAGCTTAGGAGGAGCTAAAATAAAATATAAGTTAATATATCTTAGGGAGAGCTAGTAAAATATATCACGTGCTTAAAGTGTTATATCTTGAAATCATCTTTCCCTTTATATAATTTTTATCATCATAAAAAAGGGGGAGATTATTGGAACATAAGTCTATACATCCAAAATAACCCAAGTCTTTTTATGATAACAAACATTATAGAAATGGATAATATATAATGATTAATCATTGTTCTCTAGATTTTAAAAGAACTGTAGGTTATTGGACTTAAAGGTTGGAACACATCCTGAAGGGAAAGTGACTTTAAAAGGAGTTCATCTACTATGTTTATAAGGTGCTCACCATCCATAGATGCACTCATCATCTAAAGGATGTACTTAGATGTGCGCAGCGTCCATAAAGTCACTCATTGTCCAAATGGCATATTCTGCATTCATAGAGAAGCTCTTTGTCCAAAGGATGTTCTTAACATCCATAGAGGGACTCAATGTCCAAAGATGCAGTTAAGGGTCCATAGAAGAACTTAGTGTCCTAAGACGTTCTTGTCGTCCAAAAAAGAGATTGTCTAGAAAGTAGAATGATTGCATTGTTCCAATCATGAAGAATCTCTTGTAAAAGCGTAAAGTGTTGTTTATCTTGCATATCTTGTCTCATGAACTCTTTCATTCGTATAAAAAGCTAATTATCTAGATCCAACGTTCAAATGTCTACCTTATACTGTTTGAGAATGTGCTAAGCTTTTAGATTGATGAGAAACAACAACAAAGATTTTATAATACAAGTCAAGTTTGATAAAAGAAAACCTAGATTATGACTTCATTTAGAAGGAACCAACAAAAGCTTTATCGCTCATCAACAATAGACAACATGTAGAATTCATAAAAAAAATAGATTTTTCCTAACACAACTTTTCTTTGTCTTCAGAAAAAAAGGAGTCTTTGCAGAAGCACTGTAGGAAATAATCAAGTAGCTTTTTATGAAAATTCAACCATCCTCATGCAAAAAATAACATTCAAATTTTCACGTGCTATATAAAGGAATATATCAAGCTCAAAAGAAGGAGAAGCTGAATTACGACGCATTCTATCGAGAACGAAAAAAAAAACATTCTCTTACGCTTTGTACGACTGTCTTGTAAGACTTTCTTTGAGAAGAAAAGTAAAAGTCTATGCTTTGTATTGTGAACGCTCACTGTGTGAGTTACTCTTTTATAAAAACTCTACTTAGATAGTGTGATAGCCTGAAGAGGCTAAGTGTCAAATAATACTTGAGTTTCTTGTAATCAAGTAGATTACAAGGATTGAAATACTTAGAGAGGTAGATAATACTTATTTGTAAGTCAGGTAAACTTGGTGAAATTTCTTCGTGTTGAAGGGACTGGACGTAACTCTGTTGAAATAGTTAAGTAGTATAATTATTGTGTGTTTTTCTCTCTTACTTTGTACTTTCATATTTTTACACTCCTTTGGATGACCATATGAATACGTGTTTTTTAATTCTTTAGTTTTGCAAAAAACTTTCATAAAATCTCATACACACATAATTCAACCCATATTCTTGTGTGTTATCTTTTCCTTCACTTAATTCTATAAATTAATTTGCATTTTTGGGCCAAAACTAGCTAAACTTTAGTCCTTTTCCACTATTCTTTTTCCAAAAATATTTCATAAAATCTCTACATAAATTTATGGTCAAATACTAATTTTTAAACACTGCTTTTAAGTTTTAAAAACAAGTTTAACCCTTGTTTTATATTTATTATGACATTTTCTTAAAATTTTGGCCTAAAACAACACTTACGGTTAACAAACTTTCACTAAAGATTTGAGTAATAACTTTGTAAACTTTTTCCAGTGCTCATACGCCATGAGAATAGGGTCTTTATAACATATTTATGTATTAAAATTTCATCCCCACAAAGATCACAAGTATTCATAAAAATTTGAGTTATTTTGGTGATTGAACAACCTTTTGAAATTTGTCAAAAAAACATACTCCCAACAACATAAGACCATTTAAGCCATTTTTAAGCAAAAAAAAATTATTTAATCACCCATGCATGCCACTGTAGGACAGGTACAAACAACCAAAAACATATTTTTACAGATTTATATAGACGGTTTTAAGGTAAGTTTTCCTTACCCAAAGTGGTGTTAAAAAGAGAGCTTAAAGGAGGAGGAATGGAATAAGCCTAAGCCTTTTGAACCAAGCTTTTGGAACCACCATGAAACCAACCAAATGACCATTTTTCAAGAGTAAGAACAAGAAGAAAGGTTAGAACACAAGGGGATTGAAGATAATAATGATAAGGGAAACTTTGGGGTGGAAATGAGAAGGGAAGGAGTAGACAACATGTAATATAACCTCATTAACCACCACAACCTCCACATTAAATGAATTTGATAACTTTTGGAATAAAAATTAATTTTTGAAATAAAATGGTCAATAAATTTGACCAACCATAGAGAAAGAAGAAAAATAACTTATGCATTTGACACCAATTGCTACTATCCACAAGTAATTAAGTAGGACAAGAGAAAGAAAATAAGATTTTTAGTGAAAAAATTAATTTAATTTAAATCAACCTATGTTAATCACTTTATTAAGGAACTAATAGTTAATTAATATAGATTTATAATTTCTAAAAATCATTTAGACAGTTATAATGTATTTTTCTTGTTCTTGGGAACCTAGTTATTATTAATAGACACTAATTACAATTAAATTTTTAAATTTTCTTGACTATTTTCTCACTTTCACAATGTATTCTTACATTGTCTGTGTCCAATACTGTTTTGGTTTCAATAAAATTTTCTACTAAAAATTAAAATCACATATATTTACTAATTAATTTTTCATGAAATTAAATTTAATTATCTCTTGTGATTATTTTTAATCAATTTATTAATCATAAAAAAAGACAAGTATAACAATATAATTTGCATAAAAAGTTGTTTAATATTTGTATATCTTCAATGTATGTTTATTATTTTATTTTAAATGTAAAATATTTAATTATAATGTAAGAGACAAAATGCACAAAATTTTGAGAATTGAAAAACAAAATGTGTAAAATTTTGAAAATGTAAGAATAAAAAATATTTTCATTTTTTGCCATGTCATCATTAACATGTCACGTCGTCTATCTATGTCTTTTATCAACATGTCATGTTATCGGTCAACTAATGACATGCCAAATAATTAAGTGGTAAAATTTTAAAAGTTGGATGATAAAATGTGTAATTAATATAGATAGGTGATAAAATTGGTTAAATTGTGAAACATGAGACAAAATACATAATTAAATCTAAATAATTTGAAATGAATTTAAATATAAAATTATAATTATTTAAAATATATAATTACCAAATTCATATTGACTAAGAATTAATTATGTCATTTACATATATCACCTAGTTTAACTAGTGTTACTAAATACCGTGAATTTAATTAATTAGTTTGTTATTAACTTTTATCTAGGTTTTGTTTTTTTTTTTAGTTTTGAGCGAACTTATTCACATTGATTTGATTTCTAATTATATATATAAAAAGATTTAATCGAAAAAGACAACTCACTTTTTTATGCTTTAAAAAAACTAATCATATATATTTTTGAGGTAAACAATTTTTTTAAAAAAATTCTACTAGTTCTGTCAAGCATATTTTTAAATTATTCATATAAAATTTTATAAAAATTTAATAATAATAATAAAATTATTATTATTTTTATATATTTTAAAATGAAACTTAAATATATTTTTAATTAAATAAATGAATTTTTATTTTAATTTATATAAATTTTTTTTGATCGATTTTCATTTCTCTAAAATTTTGAGAAATAAAACTTAATAATTTTTTTTATATAAATTAAAATTAAAATTCACTTGTTTATTTTATGCTTAAACATATTTAAGTGTTGGAATTATATGTTTCTTTGGTGTGTTTTTTTTTTTTTTTGGATTATTACATTGTTTTTAACATAACGAACACATTTAATTTCAAATTAATTTAATAATAAAAGAGTTGAACAAAAAAAAAAAAAATATAAAAGTAAAATTTAAAATGTCTCCTAAAACGAAAAATTGAAGAAATGTTTCCAGTTTTTTAGCTAGTTGCTTTCCGATCAAAAGGCAGGTAGGATTTGGAATTGAAAGTTTGAAGCATACATGTCCTTTTTGTAAATCCAACTAATTCTATTCGTCGTAAATTCGAACGATATTCCTCTTCTTCTCCCGTACCCTCCAATTCCTACACTTGTCATACCCAACTCGCTTCCATTTTTTGTTTTTTTCGTTGTTTCCGATCCAATTGATTCACCCCCATCACATTTACAGGTACCCATTTCCCAGATCTTCATCAATCAATTTCGCTTCGTTTCCCCACTCCAAATTTCGTCGCTCTCAAATCCTGGATCTTGCATAAGCCTTTTCGGTTCCCTAATTTGCTAAAGTATCATGAAGTATAGTTAAGCTGGGTCGTCCTTAGGTGTAGCATAATTCTTGCATTTTTAGCGTTTTAGAATAAAACCCAATTTTTAAAATTCCACCTTTTCATCTGGGTCTCTCTTAGAAATCAAACCTGGTTAACAATGAATGTGATGGTGCTGGTTTTGTAGCAGGAAACTGAGGTTGGTGTATACAATTGTTGTGTTATTTTTTGGAAGATATGAGTAGGTCTCCTTCGTTTTCAGTGAGAACAGAAGTGAGTCCGAGTGTTGACTCAGAATCATTGCAACGATGGGTTGTTGCCTTTTGTGCTATAAGGTTTGATCTTGAACAAGGCCAGCTTGTAGAAGAGTGTTACCCACAGGGTTGTCTCTCCCATGATGAGGAGCTTGAGATTGCTTATAGTTCCTTTCCTGATTCCGTTTCACAGCACCAAAACCGCTCCAGCATTCACGATTGTATCTTCTTTTTCCGAATTCGCAGGCACCTTAAGAAGTCCTTTGATGAAAAGGGTGTTGCTGATAGTAGCAATGCTTCTAAATTCTTGTATGGTTATGTGTTTAACAGGCAGAGACATGACGAGAGGTTGAAGCGCGGTGGGGAGCAGAAGTCTGTCGTCATTTTGTCTTACAATCCTTATTCAAGTGTGTTTAGACCTTTGTTGCAAATTGTAGGTCCTTTGTTTTTCGATGTAGGTAAGAAAGCATTGGAGCATATTGCTGCTTATGTTTCAAAATGGCCTGCTCCTGTTCTGGGTAAGGTAATGGATCTTCCTATTGGGAATGCAACTCTTAAAGTGAATTTGCCACCTGCTCACAGTTTGCCCGTAGAAAATGGAGTGTCTTTTGAAGAGGGTGCTTCTTCTGTGGCACCTTTTATTCCTAATAATCAGTCTGTCCTACATGGTCTTTTTCATGATTCAGATCTTTTTGGTTCGTTCCGAGGGATTTTATTGCAGCTTTGGCTGTTGTGGGAGTTGTTACTCGTTGGTGAACCAATGCTCATCATTGCTCCCACACCTCCCCAATGTTGTGAGGCTGTGGCTAGTCTTGTGAGTTTGGTTGCTCCATTACTTTGCAGTGTTGACTTCCGGCCTTATTTTACCATTCATGACCCTGTGTTTGCACGCTTAAACTCAATCCGAGAAGGTGAAGCTTTCCCCCCAATGATTTTAGGGGTGACAAACCTTTTCTTCCTCAAAGCTCTGTGTAACATCCCACACATTGTCTCAGTTGGAAGTCCTCCTCCTAATTCGATCAGGCTCCCACTTACAACTAGGTCTTCTACTGCCAGAGTTTCAGGCAGACCAGAAGGTCTTGGGTTTCAACCACTTTCCCTAAACAAGTTCTCTCCTTCGAGTTTATTGAGTGCGGTTAGGCTGCGGAGGGATGGTCCTCTTTGCCTCATGACAGAACATAAGGAAGCCATTTGGAGTACCTATTCTGCCACAACTAAGCCAGATACTTCTATCTTAAATAGGCTTATAGATGCTGGGGTGTCACCAAGAGTTGAGGAGTCAATGTCTGTTGTGAACAATGAAATATTACGGAGACATTTCTTGGAGCTCACTACAAACTTTCTGGCTCCTTTTAGCCCATATTTTAGGACTTCAACACCATCAGAAGGATCTTCTCCTTATGTAGACCCTCCTTCTCTACCTCCATTCAGTGCAGATGAATTTCTAGCAAGTTTGTCAGCAAGAGGTCCGGGGAAGTTTATATTAAAGCGAATGAGATCTAACTGGCTTGACTTATACAGGTAATAATTTTGTTTCCTCTATTTATTGCTCATGTACTACCATTTGCCACCAACCTCTCTGTAATATAATATGTTACATTATGACCTTGCATTAAATTTGCTGTTGCTATTAGTTTTATAATCTTCACATGATTTGCTTGAATGCTTTCATCAGGCGATTCCTGAATGGACCCAACTTTATGCCATGGTTTCGGAGAAGGCGTGCTGTTGCTGAACAAGAACAACATAGAATATGGAGGCAAGCTAGAATGAAAACTGACATACAACAGCTTATTTCTAGACTGTCTGAATTGGAAATTGTGGATTCCTTCAATGTTATAGAGAGACTTCTCCTCAGAGAAATACAGGTAATTTTCTTTCCTGGGATCCTCACATAAATGTATGCTGTTGATTGACCAAGCCTTTATCTTTTCCCAGCGTGAACAAAACATGATGTATCCATATATATTAAATTAGTTGTTGTTTTCATTATTCTTAATGATATTATGGATCAATGATATGATGAAATTATCATTATTCACATTTGCAAAGGACTTAATATCTATCATAATACATCCTGAGTTATGAATATTGTTTTACTGGGACTTTATTATTTTCTATTTATTTATGTGATGTTTTATCCAACTAGCAACTAATAGAGTAAGACCGATGCTCAAGTTCAGGCAGAAGTATATCATAACTGTGTCATCTCTCCCTCTTGCTCTCCCCTTTTTGTTTTAAGGTTTCACAAAGTCATCAAACATTGATCTACCACTAGGAGCAGAGATGTTTTTTCATCCATATTTGCTTGTGTGAATGTGCAGGTTTCATAGTATTCCAAGACCTGTTTGGATAGATTTCTGTAATATTTCTTTTCAGATTTTGGGGACATTAGAATAACTGAATTATTAATTTTCCTGGAACAATCTTGTATATAGACTAAAGTTTTTAATATCCCTCTTGCTTTTGGCTGTGGAGAGTTAAGTTTAAAATTCCACAGTAAAAGAATTGCTTGTCCTTGCAATCTTTTCCTTTCTTATATGGAGGTGTCTATTTTGAATCTGTTCTGAATAGGTGTGGAGCTCAAATTTATTGTGAAGAGGATCAGATCAAACATAGCATGAAGAGACTTTTCAACTCTTTTTATTTTGCTTTCTTTAATTTTTTTGTTCTTTTATTTTGTATAGGTAAACGTTGTATGATAGTGAAGATTATATCATTTGCACAAAACTTCCCATTAACTAAAGGAATTATGTGAGGGTCATTCAACACCACTTCTGGTTTTGAGTATCATGAAGCTATGACATAAACAAAGCTTGAATGATGATATTTAGTGAAAGAGGTAGAGACGAAAAGATATATAAGATTTTACTTGTTATTATGACAGATTTTTTAATTGAAATAAATTATAATGAGCTATTATTATTATTCTAGTATTTTGGCTATTGTGACATGGATGTTCTGTGAAGAGAAAATACCCTTCAATTACCTGTTGACCTTACATTTCTTCCCCAGATTGTTCCTTCTGCTTAGAGAAACTGCAACACTATGGTATCTGGGGAACCATTGTAGCAAGGAGATGATTTGTACCATCCCATTTGTCTGTTTGGTCACTTCTCTGCCTTGATGTTAATGTGTTCCCTTGGAAAAATGCACTTTATAAGTTGGATTTCTCTTTCGTCCTTGATACTGGCAATTAGTTAATACTTTTACTGGTGTTCCTATGGGGCAAAAAATCTTCTGTGGTCTGTGCCAAGTAATATATCTAGATTGGAAATATTAAGGACCTGTTTGGATAAACTTCTCCAGTTCTCCCTAAGCACTTATAGGAGAGGAAAATAGAAAGAAAAAATAGAATAAATTTTTTCATAAGCTAAAATTAGTTTATGCGTAAACTAATTTGTAAAGCTCTCTTATATTAGCTTCTCCAAAAAGAAAAGAATTTCTATAAATTAGCTTATACATAAGTTAATTTAGCTTATGGAGAAGTTTATTTCATTTTCTTTCTCATTTTCCCAAACAAGCCCTAAGAATCAAAACTGACAAGGAATTCCTTTCTAACTGGACTTCTGATCCATTGAGAAGTGCAAACAGGTGCATTGATGTCTTGTTGAATAAGTATATATTGTGGTCAAAGGCTAAGCCTTAATGCTTCATTTATAAGAATCAATAACTGCTTTCATATACTTTTGGTTCTAAAACCTTCACTGCCTCACCATGTGAGGTGAAACTTTGCTTAGTACTTACTCTGAAACTCAAGCCAGTATTAAGTGCGAGTTTTACAACCAATTTGGCATGATTAAAGGTAGGGACATAAATGAGCCCCCCTTAGATGAATGCTAGTATGCTTAAGCTTGTTCAGTTAAAATATACCGAGGAGCTGGGTTTCAATCAGATTAATTTTGTGCTCAAGCTTAAACGAGCCTTAGCAGTTCATGATCAGTATTCTCATATGATGCGTACTGCATACTTGCACACACATATACTAATTAAACTATTATACAGGTATTCACTATTCAGGCTGATGAGCTTAAACTTAAAGAAGTCTAAAGATAAAGAGTTTACCGGTTCATAACGTGCTAGGCTAAAAGCATGAAATTTGGTACCCTTGGCCAAGTTGTTCTAATTCACTTAACCTGGTAGTAGTAGTAGTAAAGTGCAATTACAAGTCTTTACTCATTTAAGATATTATTCATGTGTATATGTTAGTTAATATCTCGAGGTTTTCTGGTTTCCTAATTTAAGAATTAGCTGTAAAACATTATTAGAATGTTCAGTAGCTTTTGAGAGTTGAAGACCTTGGAGCGTTGAAGACCTTGGAGCTGGCTAAGAATAATGTGATGTCTAAACATTCTGCATATTGATAGATTGCACGCTTATTACAAGGCAATGAGGAAAAGGAGATGAAATGTGAGACACAAGATTGTTTAAATGTTAAGAATGAAAGGTAGGGAAAATGTTTCATTGTTATCAAACGTTTTATTGTAGACTTGTTTTTCTTTTTCCTGGACATTGTGGACATATTTTTCTAGGTGATTGCATATTGTGATTTGAGCTATTTGTTAATGAGAAAGAGATTGTATGTTGGATACCATGAGGCTTAGGGTGAATTGAGATGAAAAGTACCATATCTAATGCCTTCCACATGTGTTCATCATGCAAGCATATACATTTACTCTAAATAAAGGACAATTGATGTTTAGTGGCCCTTCTGTAGTATACTATGTGCAAAGCAGCACATAAGTATTTGTTGGATAATGTACTAGAGGACATTATACACCTAATCATAGAATTATTTATGCTGTAAAAATCATATTCAGTGTTTTTATAACTTGATTGTAATTTATCAGCTGCAGCAATCTGGAAAGGGTGCTGTTGATTCCATGGCAACCTGTGAGAAACTAAAGGGAGACCTTCAGGCCGTTTTCTACGTGCTTTCAAAGGACATGCAACAACTAATGCTTTCAAATCCCGAAAGGGCATCCCTTCTTCAAGGAAGTTCAGAATCAACAAAACTTCCAGGGCGGCCGCTCATACAAGTTGCAGTTGTGTCTTCTAGGTCACCCCGGTAATGGGAAAAACATGAAACCGATGGTGTTGGTGTATAAGATCTTCTTGTGCTTCTGAAGGGCAATTAAATTCATGGACTACCATCTGATTTGGAGAAGTTCTCTGATTCTTGACAACTCATGTGGGGTAAGACTCTTTCGCGCACATCTTAAATGGCTTTTGAGTCACTTATTTGCTGATTTCCATCTTCAAACAAACAGCAAGCAGCCGGTGTCTTGGCAAACGTGGATGGAAAGTCCTTTTGGTGTTAAATTTGAGGTTTTGTTGATTGCCTTTTTGGCAGAAATTGAGGCTTCATGTTGTTTCTGTTCTGAAAAGATCAAGCTGTAAATTAGCTTTCGCTAGTGGTCTCTTCCATATTTTTTGCAATGCGCCCGATTCATTTACTTTGTAGTTTATCTAACTCATTCATATTTTGTGGGAGAAATGCCAACACATGTAACATACTCTCTCGAGTAAACTCTATTATTTGTTAATTTTTTTTTAAAACTAACTTATTACAAAGGTGAAAAGAATGTGATAAGTGTTTGATTACTTGTACTCCTTACTGCATCAGTGCACGATATACAAGTGATATAGGAATTAGAGCTGCCAATGAGAGAAAAGCCCGTGAGGGAGCCTACCTAATCCCATATACTAGCCCTGTTTTTAAACAATCTAGTTAGTAGAAGCCTTGTTGGGTCTTTCAGCCCACCAACGGGAGTTGAGTCTAACAAAAGGAATTAATCTTCTGTAATGTACGAAATCAAGGTTTGAATTCTCATTGAAGAAAGTGTTTTTGTCTAGTTTTTAGCGTGTTTGGCCTAACTTATTTTTTTATTTTTCTTCTTTCTTTGAGGAGAAGCCGAGCCAAATAGATTTTAAAATAAGCTCTTAAAATACTGTTAGGAAAATTAGGATATAATTACTTTTTTTTTGTAGTCATCAGCTCTACCATGCTTATTTAAGATAATCAAAGGAATGAAAGAAGTATATGTTACTGTACATTCATTCAGTCAATTGTTAATAGTCTTTGCAAATGCAAGGATTACAATATTTACTTGTTTGATTCGCGTGTAAAGTGGTCTAAAGAAAGAAAAGAAAGAGGTGATAAGATATTTCAGTACAAGTGGACTGGGTTTTACTTTAATCAAAAGCTCCAAAGCAAAGCTCATCATTGCATTCCAAATAACATTCCTTCATTGCAATTGGAAAACGGTTCCTGATTTTTGAAATAACTTGTACTATCCAAATTTCCAATGAAACAAAATCCTAGACTATTGAGTTAGGCTAAACCAATGAATATGTTTTAGTGTTATATCCCTGCAATGAACGATTCAAGATGAAAATTTCAATTATCTATCTTGTCCGTGATTTCTTGACATTTTCCTTTTAAATCACTTTCTACGTTAAAACATTTCATGAAGATTTTAAACTCGCTCATATGTGAATTCTTCATGCAGAACTACACTATTTTTTAAACAAAAAATTATTCGATGTGAAATTAAATGGCTAGATTCATATTTCATATACCGAGTTAAATCGATACCCTAGGAAACAAACCATAGAAAATTGGAAAGCTATAAATACAAATGGTCACACGTAATTTGACCAAAGAGAAAAAGTAATACCTAGCCATGTGAGTATAGCATTTGGTTCGAAGATACTATTTATTTTTCTCATGGAAATGCTCTTTCGGAACGATAAATGGAGTCCTTGAAGCCCTTTTGAGTAAAAGTTATGCTTTATAAAAGGATCTTATAAAACAACGGTGTACACGTTAACTTAAGCTGGAAATTGAAGTTGGTGATTTCACCTTGTCCCCTCACCCCTTTAGTTCTATTCTGGTCAGCATGAATGCTTAACCACAGAGAAGTCTTGTGCAATCTTGCACTTACACAAAGAGGGATTGGGAGCAAGAATTTTCCATTTTGTTAACCATTAGTACCTATTTAACTCAATTGTTTATTTATAAGGGTAAAGTTGCTCTTTACCTTGAAAATGTTTAAGATGGAATAAATTATTAATTTTATTTATAAGGGTAATTCTCTCTTTCTCTCAAGTGTTTGAGCTTTGCGTTTACACTCAAACATCCTATGTGCCAGCACTTCCAAGTTTTGACTAGCCTCTCTATTTTTACCGTTTGAACGTGCACGCTTTGATGATCATTAGGACCTTTATAGGGGTTATAACTGGCCAGGAAAAAGGTGGGATATAAGGAATGTGAGTGAGCTTTCAGAAGAACCCTAAAGGGAATAAAGGAACAATGGGGAGTAAGCCTCATAAGTATGGAGAATTGACTCCAAGACCCTACAAGTCTTCCTATTTTATATACCTATCTGGCTCTATTTCAGCCTTTACATTTTTTTCTTTTTCTCACTTTTTTGGATTTTTCCTTTTCTTTGGACTTCCACGGCTTCAGATTTTACTTTTTGAACCCTTTTACTTTTGTTGCCACCTCTTATTCATCCACCATTTCCCTTTAAACCCTTCTTTTTTTCTTTTATTTTCACAACCCTATTTTTTTCTTCCTTCCGGCAGTATGGGCCTTACTTCGGTATGATTGTTTTTCTGTACCTTCTACTTGTAGGTTCCCTTAGTGCCCCTCCCCTACACTTATTGTGGATCATACTCCAAAAACAATTCCAATGCTCTTTTGACCCACCCCCCAAGGTTTTAAGGTGGATCTTGGGTTTTTCCGGCTATTGGCTTGGAATGAGCTATCAATCCAATAGAAGGCTACAGGCTCAAAGAGATTAACAAGGGATTTTTGTTACAAGTTGGGCTTTATTTGGCCAGAGGTTTTATAGAAAGAGGGTCTAGATCATTTCATCATTGCATGTAAGTCAAATAGTATACAAAGAGTCAAGGCAAATCCTAGAGTAATCTAACATCATAGATGCAAATTCACATAAGAAAAGAAGGAAATGGCAAGATGATGCCATTCTTATGTATACTACTCAAAACCTCACTAGGTTAAATTCCTTTATCACTTCTGGTTTTAACTTAGAAAATTTTTCAATCACTTATTTTCCTAATGATGAAAAGGGTCTATTTTCATGCCAAATTGAAAGATTCTTTAACCTAAGACTATGTACTACTTATCCATGTTTTATTCTACCTAAAGAAATTCATCTAAGTTTCCAAAAACTTTTCTCAGAAATCAGACACACAGAAAAACACAAAACAAAACAACACACAACTAAGTCAGAACAGACCCGGCAAACGACACAATGAAAAAGCAAAATGACATCAATCTAAGTTGGTATGAACCTGGCTAACGACACAAAAAAAACAAAATGATAGACCGAGATGGATTCGGCATAGACTTGGTCCCATAATGGAACCGGAGTCGGCTCGAACTCAGACGAAAAAAAACTTGGAGTCGGTGCATGGCAAAACAAAACAAAACAGGAGACAATGTTACATACGAAAAATTTTAAACTTAACAACAAAACAAAATTTAATTCCCAAGCACTGCCCACCCCCCCCCCCCCCTTAAATGATGCATTGCCCTTAATGCTTACATGTAGGGATTTAGGGGTTTCTTCTTATGGGTCCTCGGAAATGATGGACTCTATCAACTCAACGATTTCCACCTCGCCCTTGTTCAAACTCCGATTCGGACCTTCATGGTAAGGCTTTAGTTGGTACACATTTACTTTAAACGTGCGCTTGTTAGCATCATCTCTTACCTCTACTACGCCATAGGGAAAAATGTTAGTTACAACAAATGATCTGTTTCACTTGGAACAGAGCTTACCAGCTATAAGCCTCAATTGGGAACGGAACAAAAGTACCTTTTGACCGACCCTAAACTCCTTCCTCAGGATCCTACTATCATGAAAATGTTTTACCTTTTCCTTGTAGATCCAGGAGTTCTCATAAGCCTCCAAGTGTAGCTCTTCCAGCTCCTACAACTATAGTTTCCACTCTCGGTCGACTTGGTCATAGGCCATATTGCACTTCTTGATCGCCCAGTAAGCCCGATGCTCTATCTCCATTGGTAAATGATAAGCCTTACCAAAAACAATCTAATAGGGATACATCCCTAATGGAGTCTGATAAGTTGCTCTATGTGCCCACAAAGCATCCTCTAAAAGGCAGCTCCAATCATTCCGGTTCGGACTTGTCATCTTATGTAATAAATTCTTGATTTCCCTGTTGAAGACTTCAACTTGGTCGTTGGTTTGAGGATGATATGCAATGGTAACTCGATGCTCTCCATATTTCTCGAGCAGAGTGACCATGGCGCGGTTGTAGAAGTGACTTCTTTGGTCACTGATCAGCGCCTTTGGCACCCAAACTTGCAAAAAATGTGGGATTTCAAGAAATCCATGACAACTCTAGCATCGTTAGTTTTGGTGGCCCTAGCCTCCACCCATTTTGAAACATAATCAACGACTAATAAGATGTAAGAGTTTCCATCGGAGACAAGGAATAGCCCCATGAAGTTGATACCCCATACATCAAAGATTTCACAGAACAACATAAGTTGTTGGGGCATTTCGTTTCTTCGGCTTATAGCCATTCCGATTTTCTGACATTGCTCACAAGTTGAGATGAATTTATGTGTGTCTCAAAATATGGTGGGCCAGTATAGCCCACAGTCAAGGACTTTTCGGGCTATTCGATCGGATCCATAATGGCCTCCCCTAGCTGTCGCATGACAGAAGTGGAGGACTAACTGGAACTTAGATTCCAGAATACACCTGCATGGGACTTGATCATTGCACAGTCTCCGTAAGTACGGATCATCCCAGATGTAATACTTTGCATCGCTTTCCAGTCTTTCCTTGACGACTTTAGATGCTCCTTTAGGGAATGTAGATGCAACAAGGTAAATGCAAATATCTGCATACCATGGCATTGCATGCGTCATCTACAATATCTGCTCGTCCAGGAACTCGTCTTTGATCGATATCAGATTGGCTTCTCTCTCTAGTCGGCTCAAGTGGTCTACTACAGTGTTCTCCACACTCTTCTTGCCTCGGATCTCCAGGTCAAATTCTTGAAGAAGCAGCATCCATTGGATCAATCTCGACTCCGCTTCTGGCTTCTTCAACAAATATTTCAATGTTGCATGATTAGAGAAAACTATAACTTTGGAGCCAAGTAGGTATGATCTAAACTTGTCTAAGGCAAACATGATTGTTAAAAGCTCCTTTTCTGTAGTCATATAGTTGACTTGGGCAAGATCCATCATCCGAGATGCATAGGCAATGATGTGTTCTTGCTTGCCAACTCGCTGCCCTAGGATGGCTCCTAGCGCGGAGTTAGACGTGTTGACATCAACTCGAATGGAAGCTCCCAGTTTGGTGCTTGGAGGATGGGTACGGACGTGAGCCTTCTCTTCAGCTCCTGAAATGCATCCACACAAGGCTGATCAAAAACAAAGTTCACGTCCTTTTATAGCAGCTTGGACAAGGTCAGGGCGATTTTACTGAAATCCTTGATAAATTTCCTATAAAAACCTGCATGACCAAGAAATGAACGAACCTCCTGCACAAAGGTGAGGTTAGATAGAGAAGAAATAACATCTATTTTTGCTTTATCAACCTCGATACCTCTTGCTGAAACAAGGTGGCCCAAAACAATTCCTTTAGTAACCATACAATGACATTTTTCAAAATTTAATACTAGGTTACTTTCTATACATCTACATAACACTTTGGATAGGTTTCTCAAGCATGCTTCAAATGACTCAGTGTGGACCGTGAAATTGTCCATGAAGACCTCCATGCAGTCCTCCAAGAGGTCTGAGAAGATGTTGATCATGCATCTCTAGAAAGTGTCCGAAGCATTACAAAGTCCAAACGACATTCTTGTATACGCGAATGTTTCGAAGGGACATGTGAAGGTGGTCTTGTGTTGATCCATGGGTGCTATGTGAATCTGTATATAACTTGAAAAACCATCCAAGAAACAAAAATGGGACTTTCCTGCTAACTTTTCTAACACTTGGTCAATAAACGACAGCGGGAAGTGGTCCTTGCGGGTTTCCTGATTCAACTTTCTATACTCGATGCACACTTGCCAGCTGTTTTGAATCCTGGTCGACACCATCTCATCTTGTTGATTCCTCACGACTATCATTTCGGACTTCTTAGGTACTACTTGAACCGGACTTACCCATTGGCTATTCGAGATGAAATAAATGATCCTGGCTGTAAGTAGTTTGGTAACTTCCTTTTTGACCACATCCAGTAGAGTCAGATTCAATCTTCGTTGTTGTTGTCTAATCGGTCGGGCATCCTTCTCCAATAGAATTTTGTGCATGAAAATGGAGGGGCTGATCCCTGGAAGGTCGGCGAGTGTCCAGCCGATTGCTTTCTTGTGCTTCCTGAGTACTTCTAGCAACTTCTCATCCTGTTCTCCGTTGAGATTATTGGCTATGATCCTCGGAAATTGTTGATGATCCCCCAGGAAAGCATACTTTAGATGCTCAGGCAATGACTTTAACTCGGTATTTGATTGAGGTGAAACATCTTGCTTAACAGTTGATGGAGTCGGTTGGCCAACTCTGTCCAACTATGGACTCGGTTGCCCAAAGTCAAACTCAGCCTCTACTTGTTGGGACTCCTTTTTATTCGAGTCGGATCCGGCTTTTGGTTGGCTGTTGGAAACAGTCTCAGCTTCCTCTCGATTGATCGATTCGATCTCGGCCGACTCCTACATGTTGGAGTTGGACTCGGCCAGCTCCATACTTCTGGAGTCGGACTCGGCTTTGTTCTTCCTTTTGGAGTCGAACTCGGCCTTGTCGACCTTTCAGAACTTGATCCTGGAATCGGACTCGGCATTTATTAATGTTGCTACTCTTGTTACTCCCGGCTTACTAGTGCCGGCAATTGGAAACTTAGCATATTAGGGTTTTCCCGGGACTTCATCAATCCTATAGTGAATTAAATTAGATATAAAGTCCTCGGAATAAGAAAAATGTTGTGTGATAAGATTTCAGAATCGGCTTTTTGCCGCCACAGTACAAGAACAATTGATTTCATCACAATTATCAACAAAATCAACTAAGTTATCATTGGTAGTGCCTATTTGGAAATATTCTTCAACGAGCCCATCAATGGCATCAATGCTGAAGAGGGAATGGTCTTCGGCGGGGTGCTTCAGTGCTTCAAAAATACTGAACTTCACAGAAGTATCCCCAAACTCCATTGAGAAGGTCCCAGCATGAACGTCAATCTTCATCCTTGCTGTCATGAAAAAGGGTTGTCCCAAAATCAAAGCGGATCCTTCCCTAGACAGTTTGTCCTTCGTGTCTAGCACATAAAAATTTGTTGGGAAGATCAACTTGTTGACCTGGACGAGAACATCTTTGAGAACACCTAGGGGTTACACAATGCTTCTGTTGGCAAGTTAGATCTTCTTCCCTGTTGGCTCTAGATCCCCAAGGTTAAGCGACTTATATATTGATGCTGGCATTACATTGGTCAAGGCTTCGAGGTCCAGCATGGCATCGGTGAATGTACGGTAGCCAATGGTGCATGGAACTGCAAAGATGCTCGAGTCTTAACACTTCTTTGGTAAGACGTTGGACACCAGCACCGGCATCTTCATGCTTAACTAACGCTGACACGACTCCTCCCATCTCAATTGTTCCCTTCTTCTTCCTTTTATGGGCGCAGAGTTCCTTGAGGAACTTAGCGTATTTGGGAATTTGTTTTATTGCATCGAGAAGTGGGATATTAATCTCCACCTTCTTGAATAATTTTAGTAGGTCTTCATCGATCTTGGATCTCCTTACCGAGACTGTTCGGTTGGGGAAAGGCAGTGGAATGCTTCTGGCTGGTTGCTGCACTTAGGAGTCGACTCCCGGTTTGGTCTCAGCTTCGGCTAGTCCTGGTCTCGATTGAGGCTTGTCTAACTGTGGTAATTACCTACTGCTTCGAAGCCGCACGATGCCTATTCCTCCCCCTTTTGGATTTAGAATCATTTGGGAGGGGATGCTTCTGAACCCAACTGACTGCATCTGATTCATAGTGTCGGCCAGTTGTCCCACCTATATTTTTAAGTCATGTATAGTAGCAGTTATATTCTGTTGAAATTGTAAAATCAAATCTTCCATTGTGGGAGAATATTCTCGTGGTGGCATTTGTTGTTGCGGTTGTTGGTAGAATGTTGGTGCCTGGTATCTTGGACCCTACTGCTGATAATTGCCTTGACTCGGACCCGACATGGTCTTGGCTGGTCCAAATCTTGGTGTTGTATGCTACGCTTGATTCGGATTTGGCTAGTATGGTTACCTTTGGTGTTGTTGATTATCAAACTGTTGGTTCAGATACAGTTGCTTTTCATATTGATGCCCGCCTCCTAAAGCTCCAACGCATTATGTACTTTTCGTCTCTGACTCCTGCAAAGCAGGGCACATATCAGTAGGGTGCTGCACCGAGGCGTAGATCCCACACACTCATTGTGTATTTTGTTGATGCTGCCTGACAGCGAGCTGCCTCATAAGAGATGTGAGCTCCGTCAGCTGGTTTTCCAATCTTTGATCGTAAAAAGCGCTAACCTCCGTCAGCTAATTTGTGTCTCTTATTTACAAGATGACCTCAACTACACCCCTTTTAAGACCTTGTAAGGTGGCTAAAATATGGCTTATCAGTGTGTCCCCAACAACAGCACCAATTTGATAGTGTTTGAATTAGGCGTTATTTCACCTATCAAAATAACAAGATTTCCTATGTTTGGGTAGCATAGGGACAACCTAGGTCGAATCTCTCAAGGACATGTGATTCTAGTGTGAAAGGCTGAAAAGATGCAAACCAGGGAATGTAGAATGCTGATGCAGCAAAGCTAAGTAAAATGGGGGGAGGGGGTTGCATTGTAAAGTAAAGTTGTAGAAAGTAAATGACTAACTAGGAAAGTAAAGGCAAGCTATATCTAACGGAACATATACTTATCATATCGCTATCCAAATTCATCAATTAGATGGTTCTAATTTTGATTCTTATTATGCAAGCAATTCCAAACTAACCTAAATCTTAAGACAACCGCCTAACATTCGTCCATTGCTGACTGAGGGCTTACACAACCGCAACCTCTAGTTAGCAGGGATTATGCCCGTGGTTGGTGTAGGTTTCCTAGTGATTACCTATAATGTTGCTTAGATTGGTTCTGACCGACCCCTAATCTAGCATGATCTATTCCCACCATGCACAAGTGTGACACAAGCAGAAATAGAGAATCTAACAGGAACTACAAGCAAAATAGTAAAAGAAAACAAACTCATTTATTGATTAACTAGTGTAGTGGTACATGAGGTGAATATAGGGGAAAGATGTAATCAACTTCCCACGACAACTACCAATGGTAGCTATAGTGTTCCACCAGAGATAGCTAGGTACTAAGGGGTTGAATCGCCAAGTAGTATGCCAGCGGTCCCTAACAATCCCCTCTTGGCAATCGGCTGCT
The DNA here is from genome assembly GCA_025330945.1 of Mucuna pruriens. Lineage (NCBI taxonomy): Eukaryota > Viridiplantae > Streptophyta > Magnoliopsida > Fabales > Fabaceae > Mucuna > Mucuna pruriens. Next base: position 686,221 of record JAENHJ010000014.1, read on the forward strand.
ACCCAGACTTTGGTCTTGTGCCCACTCGACCGATTGGACACCCTACTAAAGCACCATGGAACAAAGAGGAGCAAAGTGAGAATGGAGGTGAGTGACAGAGTATGGATGTGTGTTTTGCGTGTTATCGATAAGCTTCGCTACGCTAAGGCTCAAACTACATCTTCTTATTTATACATGTCATGATACCTAACTCTCTAACAGAATTAACAGAAATAACTACCTGACATAACAAAAATAACTAACTCCACGACCACTAACTAATTTCCTAAATGAACACGTGCTCGAGATCCTAGAGCAGAGTTGGTCTTTCATGCCGGGAGGGATCCAGATGGATGGGAGTCGGCATTACGGGAGTCAAAGTCGGCACATGGATTGGACTTGACTGTTGGAGACGGAGTCGGCTACTGGAGTCAGAGTTCGCTACTGGAGTCGGAGTCGGCACATGTCTTGGACTTGACTCTTAGAGATAGAGTCGGCTTCATCTGTTTGAGGCGGAGTTGGCTTGGAGAGAATTCTTTTAATCGAGACGACTTCATCTACCGAGTTGACTTCGTCTGGACTCCAGTTTGAACTGCAAAATAAGACTTCTCTCTTTGTTAGCTAAAATCAACAATTTAGCATAGATTTGTATTTTCCTTATTTTAACCTTGGAAATCTAAATCTTAGTCAATATGTGATTCTTAACTACAAATTAAAGTCTATTCTACCTATCTTAAGACTTCCTTAAAGAGAACTTCCTTCCTCCTTTTATTGGCACTTCTAACATATTTTTCTCCTTTCCTTTCCATGTGCAACCTGACCTTATCATGCAACTTTTGAACAAACTGGGCTTTGAACAAGCCTTCATCATTAGCAAAGTTAGGAAAAATAGGTAAAGGAAACAAATCAAGTAGGGAGAAAGGGTTAAAACCATAAGCTAACTCGAAAGCTGAATAAGAAGTGGTAGTATTGAATACCCAATTATAAGAAAATTCCACATGAGGTATCCATTCTTCTGAATCTTTTAAACTCCTTTCGCAAAACATCTTAATAGTTGACCTAAAGTTCTATTAACTACCTCTGTTTGTTTGTTTATTTGGGGATGACAAGTAGTTGAGTAGAGTAGCTTAGTTCTTCACCTACTCCAAAGATAGCTCCAAAAAGTGACCCAAGAAATTGGAGTCTCTGTCTAACACGATGGTCCTTGAAAGACCATGTACCCTTACCACCTTCATGAAAAATAGATTGGTCACATGTGAAACATCATCACTCTTGTGACAAGGAATAAAGTGGGTTATTTCTGAAAACCTGTCAACCACCACAAAAATGGAATCTCTACCTCTTTTAGATTTAGGCAATCCAAGCACAAAATCCATAGAAATATCAGTCCAAGGAGTAGTGGGAATAGGGAGTAGGATATACAATCCATGTGGAGAAACTTTAGACTTTGCTAGTTTACAAACCAAGCATTTATTACATATATTATACACACAGTTCCTCATATAAGGCCAAAAGAAATGTTCACCTAGCACAAAGTGACCCATGAGGCCACCTTCATGCACTTCCTTCACAAGCAATTTCCTGATGGAGCTCATTGGCATACACAATTTCCTACCTTCAAATAAAAAGCCATCATGCTTACAGTAATCACATAATGCAACATTGACACACATGGCATAAGGATCACGAAAATTAATGTCTTTCTCATACAATTCCTTGATGCAATCAAGACACCAAACATTTTAGTTTCAAGCATACCAATTAAAGTATGTCTCCTAGACAATGCATCAGCTACAACATTCAATTCACCTTGCTTATGCTTAATCATGTAAGAAAATTGCTTTAAGAATTCTACCCATTTAGTGTGCCTTTTATTTAATTTCCTTTCCCTCTCAGATACTTAAGAGCTTCATGATCACTATGGATCACAAATTCCTTAGGTAATAGGTAATGTTGCCATGTTTGCAAAGCTCTCACAAAAGCATACAACTCTCAATCATAGGTTGAATAGTTTAAATGAGTACCTTTTAATTTTTTACTAAAGTAAGCAATTGGGTGCCCTTCTTGTAAGAGCATGGCCCCTATCCCAACCCTAGAAGCATCACATTCCAATTCAAAATATTTTAAAAAGTTTGGCAATGCAAGAATTGGAGCCTAGGTGAATCTTTCCTTTAAAGCTCTCTCTTGAGCCTCCTCTCACATGAAACCTACATTTTTTTATAACATCATTTAAGAGAGTTGTAAGTGAACTAAAGCCTTTATAAATATTTGATAAAAACTTGCAAGCCCATGGTAGCTTTTGACTTCCCCAACAGTGGTAGGTGTAGACCATTCCTGGATAGCTTTGACCTTTTCCCTGTCTACCTTAACTCCATGGGAGCCTACCACAAATCCAAGACAACCTCGTTAGTACAAAATATACATTTCTCAAGATTAGCAAACAAGGTTTCCTTCCTCAAAATTTCCAATAAACTTCTCACATGCAAGAGATGATCATTCAAACAAGTAGAATAAATCAAGATATCATCAAAGTAAACAAATACACACTTGCCTATTAAGCTTCTTAAGACATGATTCATTAACCTCATAAGTGTGCTAGAAGTGTTAGTCAAACCAAATGGCATAACTAACCATTCATAAAGCCCAAGTTTTGTCTTAAAAGTTGTTGTCCATTCATCTCCCTCCCTTACCCGTATGTAATGGTACCCACTTTTTAAATCAATTTTAGAAAACATATAAGAACCATGCAACTTATCAAGTAAGTCATACAAATGGGGAATGGGGTGCCTATATCTAACAGTTATATCATTGATAGTCCTACAATCAGTACACATTCTCCAAGTACCATCTTTCTTGATGCTCAATTCCCCTTAAGGGTGGTAACCCTAGAGGTATATCATCTCAGAACACATCCTTGAACTCTTTCAGTAATGTTGTCATACTTGTGATAATGTTGTTGAAACACTATCAAAATTACTATATTTTCCTTAATTTCTATAGTGTAGGGACTAACCTAGGTTGAATCTCACAAGGACACAATCATGCTATGCCTAATCTTCTTGATCAGAAACCAAAATGAATGTTAAAAATATCGGTTTGGGTGAAACAGAATTATGCAAAACAAGTAATTATGTAGAACAAAATTTATACAAAACAGAATTTATATAAACCAAATTATGTAACATCAATTCAAGGATTCAATCATGCAATCTATTATTATGGTTCTGATAAGGGTGCAATTTCATATCAACCTAAGTTTCATTAGATAATCATCTAACATTTGTCCATGCAAATTGAAATCAAAATCGTAGCCTCTAATTAGCATGGATTCAGAAACATAACTAGTTGATTTTAGGTTATCAATAGATTACCTAATAGAAAATAATCCAAAATTTTAAGCGAGATCATAAGCATGAAAATAGATTAAAAATTGGAAAGGAAAATAGTAGAAATTGTATAAGGAAGATAAAGATTCAAGAACTCAAAATGACTTGCAATCTTGAACCTTGAATTGACAAAGAAGCTTAGCCTTCCATGGCCATTGTCATAGAAAACTCAGCAAAATACAAAGAAGAAAATGCAGTAGAAACAATCAAGAAGAGAGGAAAACTTCTAATGCAAGAAACCCTCTGAACTCTCCAAAGTTGAAAAGTCTCCAACACCGTTTCTTACTAACTAACCCTCCTAACTACCAACTAACTTACTAACAATTACATGCTCGAAAGTGCCAAGGAAGATAGGCTTGGATAGAAGAATTAGCAGCCCAAAAGCCCACCAACCAAGGCCCCATAACTTGGGCCATAAATACAAGGAAAAGCCCAACAAAGTGGGTATAAAGGCAGTAACTTTGGATGGACATTTGACACTACAAACGGTCAAACTTGGTTTCTCTATAAAGGGAGAAGTTGTAGATCTTTGTCTTATCTTTCCAAGGCTACAAAGATTGTCTAATTTGGAGGTTTGTAGCTCTAGATATGGCCTTCACAAGATAACAACATCATAATGAAAATTAAATCCAAAAATAAGCAAAGATTAGAAACTAAACTCAATTAAGTTCAATAACCCAAGACTCAACCCATGTGTCAATATTAACCCAAAAATGATGTCAAATATGTCCACCATGAATCACTATTAAGTGCCTCAAAAATGCTCTATTAACTTGTAGGTAAAGAAATCACAGAAGAAGAACAAGCATGTAACATGTTAGTAGGCAATGCATATAAAGATTCTCTCTTGGCCAAGAAGAGCTTTCTCACCTCCCTAGGGCCAACTAATAAGGATTCCTTACTTTTCCCATCTTTTTTTCTTTTACCACTCTGGGATGGCTCATTTATTTCTACTTTTTTTCACTTTTGCCTTTCTCACTTTTGCCTTTCTCACTTTTTTCTCTCTTTTTTTCTCGAGTCCTCTCAACTCAACATCTCTCTCTTTTTCCCTCTTTTCTCTCATTTTATTTTGATCTTCCTAAATAGCTCTTAGAGACAAAGGCTTAAGAACTACCTTTTGTCCCATATGTACAAATATGAACCTATTTGTGACTTCATCATGAATCTCAACATAGTCATCTCCATCTCCTTATAAAACTCCTCCACACTTCTAGAACCTTGATATAGACTCTAAAGTTTATGGTGTAAGGCCCTAGTATATGAAGATGGTACAAACCTCTTCCTCATCATGCATTTCAAATCATACCACTTCTCACAAGGCTCAATGATGTCTCTCCTTATGTCATCTGACATAGAAGTCCACCATATCAAAGCATAATCATCAAACACCAAAGTGACCAACCTCACCCATCTTTGGCCTTATATTCCAAAGTTGGTTATCATCTACTCCACTTTAAGCTCCTAATCTATGTATACTTCAGGTTTATAGTTACCTATAAATGGAGGTATTTTTCACTTACCAACATCCAAATCTACATCTCTCCTCTCCTCATCCCTCCTATGTTACCTTTCACGCCTCTCATACCTCTTATCTCCAAAGGAGTGGGAACTCCTACCCTGTTCAATGTAATTTCCTCCATAGCCTTACTCTTTGGCTTTACTCAAAGCCTCCAATCTATTATTAGTGATTTGGGCATCCATTTGCACTATGTCAAGCCTTTTACATACCAAGTCTTGGTTTACCCTTAACTCATTCATAGTATCCAGGATAAACCTAGACTTAGGTGAAAGACCTTCCCAATTCACACTAGAACTCACCATTCTACCAATCTCTCCCAAAAATCCTCCTAACCTCCAAGACTGCAAAGCACCAAAAACAAGGAAAACAAAAAACTTACTCACTCTCTAAGTGTTTCACTCACACTTGTTTTCATACTTTTTAGGCTTTTTCTTTGATACACTTTCAAGCCTCTTACCTCTTAACTCTCACTACCTAAGATTGACTAAGAAACCTACTATCTACAAATATAGCATCTCAACCACAAGTGAAAGCCAAGAAAATCTCAAGATACTCTTAGAAAAATTAAAGAAAAGAAAACTCAAAGACAAAACTAAAGGAAGCCAAAAATTGGACAAGCAAAACAACCAAGAAAGAAAGGTAAACTCAATAGGAATTAAATGTGACATAAAAGAAGACTCAAGGAACAAAGAAATGACTCTAAAACATACCAAGAACTAAAGATGATTGACCAAAATTACTGCACATTCCATGTACCAAATCTAGCAATTCAAGACTCCAAAATTTACACATGCACCTTAGAAATTTTGGGATCTTCCAACACTTTTTTTCTATTGAATTTTTTTTTCTAAGTGGCTACACGCTTTTTTATTACAGAGACACATTCATAGAATACTCTTTGATCTTTCACTTTTCTTCTAGTTTTTTTTTTACACAAACACTTGGTCCATAAACTTTCAACACAAAAGCAAATTTCTAACACATTTGCATAGTCTTTTCACAAGCATTTCTACAAACACATGGTAATCATATCTTTATGGAACTGCATATAATAACAACAAGAAAATCACGTTTTCTCACTCAGATTACAACAAGAATCATGGCCAAGATGCAATAATACATGCCATGCAAAAGAATCAATGCATGCATTAAGAACTCAAACAAACAAAAATGACCCAACCCTCAACGAAAATGACTTTCAGTCACAACTCAAGAACTGAATGCACAAAATGAATTTCAAAAAATGAAGATTATGATCAATAACTAGACTCAAAGATGAAAAGAATGTAATAAGAACAAACAAAAATGATCAGAAATGGGTAAGAATGAAGCTCAAAAACTTACCTCATGTGGTTCACATAACCACTGTGTGATGCGATGGAAACTTCAATGTTACAGTGTTTTGCAAGTTGCCACCTCAGTTTTTCAATGCTGAAGCCGGCTCTAGATACTACTTGACATAGTTAACTTGACCTTCCACCGAAACTCACAAGAATCACTTAAGAATCCTCCAAGAAAGCTTATGAAGGTAGCGTGGAAGTAAAAAAAACAAGTAAAAGGAAGAAAATGATAAAATATGGTGAAGGAAGAAAGGGGTTTCGCCACTAGCTTTTGGGGCTAGATAAGAGAATCAAGATTCACCATGAGTACCATGGATGCTTGATGAGAATGGGTTTCTTGGGCAATCCAAGAAGGAGAAAACTTTCTCAAAAGTGCAATGACACTACTCTATTCCTTTAAGAAATATGAATCAAAAGTTCTTGCATCTTTGCATGAGGGGATCCTTTTATAGCATCATTAGTAACTAAGTGGGCTTCACTAATCATGCCTAAGGCCCATGACAAGGTCCAAAACATATAGGGTCCAATAAGTAAAACTAGCCCTAACTCTAGCTTAGCAATCAAAACAAGACTAGCCTTAGTCATGAATTTGGAGACCAAAAATGGCTAAGTAGCTTAGGCTATCCAATGCCCTTTGTCTTAAGGTTATCCTATACTACAAGCTATAAAAAATAAGGTACAAAGATACAGAGTATTCCCAATCTTATACATTGCCTTCAAGGTGGCTCATCACATAATATACAATAGGACCTTCATAGCCTTCTCTTGGGTCCTTGAGGATGATCAACTAGTGTTGAACTTTCTCTTAGATCCTCCTCAGCCTTCCTCTAGTAACAGGTCCTTAAAGTGTAGGGTTTTCCCTTTTCGTATATACATCACACAAGTAAATAACTTTAGAGAGAGGTCCAAACCCATTTGAGCTAGGGTAGGAATGTCGAAGAAATATTCTATGTAAACCACTATATCATTAAGATTGTTTGTTTTATCCTCAACAGATATAGCAAGAAGGTCAAAGTTTCTGGATCAATATTTTGGACCATGGTGAGATAAATGTGTAGGGTTCAAGAGAGCAAGAAATAATCAAGAAAGATTTTGAAAGCAATTTTGCAAAAACAAAACAAAAGAGATAAGTTATGAGAAGATTTTGAAAGAAGATAAAACATTTTTATAGGAAACAGTTTTAAAAAAAATGTTAAAAGTATTTATGGTAAAAACTTAGTCCTTAGGGTTTTTACAACGATCAAAAGAACATTTTACTACAATAAAGAGGGAAAGAGAGAGAGAGAGAGGTAAAAGACAAGTTGACTCAGTAATAAAAGAAAGAGTTACTCATATAAGATAAATATAAAGCATTTATGTGTAATGGATGCATATATAATGGATGCTAAGCTTATGGATGCTAAGCTTATGGACGCATAAACTTCAAACTTCATTCCTTTATAATAGTCATAGAGAATATTTCTGATATGGATGAGTTTATCTTTGGGAAGAGGTTTTGTAAAGATATTAGCTAGTTTTTCATCTATGCTAATGAATTTCATGTCTAAAATCCTTTTCTGAATATAATCTCTTATAAAATGATGTTTAATTTATATGTGCTTAGCTCTAGAATGCAATATGAGATTTTTTTGAAAGATTTATAACAGCAGTATTATCACATAGAAAAGGAATGTTACTCTCGAAGATGTCATAGTCCTCAAGCTAATGTTTGATCCATAGAAGTTGAGAGCAGCAATATGCAGCTGATATATATTCTACTTCTTTAGTGGACAAGGAAATAATGCCTTGCCTTTTGCTTACCCAAGAGACTAAATTTTCTCCAATGAAGTGGCATTCACCACAAACTGAGATTAGTAGTAACTTTAAGATATCTAAAAATATGTTTAATTATTGTAAGATGTGATTCTCTAGGATCAACTTGAAAACATGCACATACACATACACTAAACATAATATATGGTCTAGATGTAGTTAAATAGAGGAGAGAGCCAATCATAACTCTATGTGTGTGTGTGTGTGACAAATAGATAATGCATAAAAGACAAGTTACGAGATATTATAAGCACTAGGAACAAGAAAAACTTTGTGTGTGTGTGTGTGTGTGTGTGTGTGTGTGTGTGTGTGTGTGTGTGTGTGTGTGTGTGTGTGTGTGTGTGTGTGTGTGTGTGTGTGTGTGTATGTGTGTGTGACAAATAGATAATGCATAAAAGACAAGTTATGAGATATGATAAGCACTAGGAACAAGAAAAACTTTACGCTAAAAAACCTAGTCCTGTACTAAACAAAGTTTCATTCTTTTGGAAGACATCTCCTTTGGACCACATAACTTGCTTGGACACAAAGGATGAACTTGTTTAAAGGAAATTTTTTTTTTATATGGATGCATTTCAAACTTTTGTATGGATTATGTTCCAACAACGTTTCCTTAACATAGTATTCATGACCACCAAGTCACCACAAAATGGCATGAGATAAAGAACCATTAAAGGAAATGCCAAAATATAATCTATGGATAAGTTGAGTGGTTTGTCGGGATAGGTATAAGAGGTTAGTGGCTCACCACAACACAAGGTTTGCAATGACCTTGGAGCCTTGTTGAATCGCCCATCTCCTTATCCCTGATACTTCAATGTCGAACATTTCTTACCTATCACTAGGCTTGGAGGCCCAGTTTAGACAACTAGCCAAGCTTACATGCTTACTTACAGAATAGTACAAGACTGCCAACTTGCATACCCAGTATGCCACATAGACACAAAGATATATGTATATCATGTCAATTCATAAACTTTGAATAGTAACAAAAAAGTGATTTCATTAAGTCTTATGTGGCCCTTATAAGTTTCACTTAAGGTTTTGATAATTTTTTACCTTTATTTCTTTTTAGGATAACTTAGAAGGAAATCAACATCTAGTTTTTCTTTTTAAGAAAAGAAATCTCCTTAACTCTCTAAGTTTTGTCATTTTCACCCAACAAGTGAGTTGGTTCACCAAGTGAATCTTCTTATAGAAGGTATTCACTTCCTTAGGTTGACTTGCTCATTCAATGAGCGTCTTCCCTCGCTTAGCAAGTCACATGTTTTGATTGCCTAGTGAAGCAATTGTTTAGCCTAGCGAGATAGACTTTAGAGAGTCCTGCTTCAAAATTTTCCCAGCGAATCCTGGGTTCCCCCAACTAATTGATCCATAAAGAATTTTCACTCTCAATTTTTATTAATCACTTGGCGAGATCATGGGCTCGCTCAACGCATCGACGCGGGAAATCTAAAAATTTTCAAAGTGTTAAGTCCTCGCTCAATGACAATGGTCAAAGGATTTTTTAGGTTCTAAGATCCTTACTTAGCGAGACATGGTTCTCACTTAGCGAAAACCTAAGTTTTTAGGTTTTCTATAAATCTTATGAATACTCGTTCAACGAATGCAAGGATTCAGTTAATAAAGATAAAAATTTTCCAAATTTTCATGTGTGATTTTCGAGGCGCTTAGCGCTAACAAATCTCACTCAACGAGCACTCATACATCTCTCATAGAAAACAAGCTTCGCTGGGCGAGCGGAGCCATTCACTCAGTGAAAGCATGAAACAATTTAAAAAACCAATGCAATTTTTCATCAAAATCACTTAATACAAGGTGGAATCTTTTAAAAAAAACCTAGATCATCATTCCATAACATCATGGACATGATTCAATCACCAAAAACAACATTACTAGAACAAATCACGGATTCAAGGATTTTCATGCATACATTCATATTTTCAAGAAATCTTCAACCCATCTTAACACATATCAACATAGTTCATTATAACATGTTTAAACACGTCCTAGACTAACATTCAACACATCTTGACCACAAAAGTATAGAGAGGTAAGCGTGTCTTACCTGGAATGAAGCTAAGAATGAGAAACGTTAGTGAAGGAGCTTAATACTTGCAACAATGGAAGTGCAAAGAGGGTGGGATGAATTTCTCAAGCTTAAAAGGGATGGAGAGGCTTCTGAAACTCAGTTGGAGGTCACTTATAAGTGGTCTAGTGTAGTTATAGAACCATGAGGCAATAGGGTTTGGTTAACCAAAGAATAAAAGGAAGTTGTAGAAAATTGATTTCTACCATTTTAAGCATGAAATGAACTAGTAGGAAATTGTCTCATTTGGTAATTTTCACTTTTTAAATTTTATACCATGAATTGTATGGTAATTAACAATGAATGGTACAATCACCTTTTACTAGAAATGGAAGGTCAATTGGTGATCTACCTCGAAATACGTACTAATTGTCTCAGAAAATATGTAGATAACATTGTTTTACTAACCATCGGTATCTATGTACTAGAAAATTCATTTCATTAAGGAAGGTTGTTACCTTGAAAAATGTGTATCAGACCATATTGGCCTCCTTTAAGACTTTTCCAGAAAAACATGCAGCTCCGATTTTTATCCAGGCTTCATGCTGAAAGCAAATTTAGTTTGACATCATGTTTATTTCAATCACTTAATTAATCACATAAAACATGGTGTTACACTTTATATATGAAAAGAAATTCTTATAAAACTTTTCTTGCCAATGGTGGTCCATTCCAACTTTATAAAAAAAAAACACATTTTGGCCTTCGAAGTAGGATGCCTAAGTTTGCTTTTCCAATTATGAACTTTACAACTATATTTTTCAAATTTTCATTTTTAATTTTCAAAATCTTACAACAAGAAATCAATAAGGAACATGCAAACTCAAGTGAAATGAAGGAAAATGGAAGAAGATGAACAAGAATAGTATAACAAGAATGTGAAATAGCTATAATACAAATTGGCAAGTGTTACTAACCAATTCAAAAGTGGAGTGAAAAGCTACTAACTATACATATCGAGTGTAAAGTTGGGCTCAATTCCATCAGCTCATATATAGCTCCTCATGACTTTTACAATAATAATGCCAAACCTACTCATAAAACTAGCACAAATTTAATGAAAGATCACTTTCAAAAGTGAGTTCCAATAAGGGCCCAAAGGGAATGTCGATGCTAGAGCAAAAGCCATGTCACACACACCCCTCAATCACTAAACATAGTCTCACCTAAAAAACAAAGGTCACTTATTAAGATCAAATGAGTCTTGAAACCCTAAACCCTAAACCCGAAACCTGAAATCTGAAACCCAAAACCTGAAATCTAAAACCCGAAACCCAAAACCTAAAACCCGTAACCCTAAACCCCACTCTTAACAAGTCAATGACCCTTGCTAACACAGGTCCTAGCTTGAGGAGCAACTATTCCAAACTTGGCCTAATTTAGATCCACTTAGATCCAACAAGTCAACCCCTTGTTGCATAGCATATAACCTACACCAATTAAGGGGTAAAACCTTCACTACTATATTTATCCCTTTTAGTAACATTTATTGTAAAAATGTTATCAATATTTTTTTTAATAACATTTTTTTATATCTTTAGTAATATTTATTAATTATAAAATATTAATAATGACATTTTGTAACATGACTCAAATATAACATATGCTAAAATGTCACCAAACTAATAGATAACATTTGTTTATATTTTCATAATATTTTTAAATATTGTTAAAAGTCATATATGTTGTAGTATCTTTCGACAAATCTCACGAGATCTTCTTATCACTTCATCACCAAGAATATCTTCACAACAAATAATTGATCCCTTTATTACTACATACAGGTACACCTTTGTATATGTCTAGCTAAATAAACTTCAAATATTATTCAATAAGCTTTAATGAAGGTCGCTCAAAGTCATTTTTACAAAATTCCTATATTTTTCAACTTAACAAAACCTAGATGCATTTCCTTTAAGTATTTGTAATGTTAATTTTTTTAATTAAAATTAGAATTTTATTTCAGTAATTCATGCATAATAATAAAGATCATTAAAAATTGACATTAATTATTTAGACAAAATTTTAATTTTGAGGGGAGAATAGTATTAAAAGTAGATAAAAAAAAATATACGTAAATCTTGTCATTTTCAACCAAGGTATTTTGTCTTTTTTATGTGTTGATTAAAATGACAAGGTGTTTAATTCACTAAGATTTAAATTTGAGTATTATAAAAAACGCGCTAGACATATTTGTAATTAAGCTTTGTATTAAAGATTATCATTTATTCATATTATAGCTAAACACCTTAAGTTGAAGAAATTTTAGATAATATCTTAATTTGGATCTTCTCTTATCTTCCCGCCTCTGTAGTGTAAAAGTCAAATGTAAGAAAATAAAGATAACGAAGAGAAAATAAGCAAATAATAGAGATAGAAAGGAATTAGAGAAAGAAGATCATAAAAATACCAAGAAACGTGTAGGAGCATTGAGTATCCGAGTCCATAATATCTAGGGTCTAATGATAAGAGGCATTGATGGTCCTGATTCACGCGGAGCATTGAGTACGCAACCTCAGCATGTAATTAGACAAGGAACGTGTAGGAATGCAGACACTTGAATTATGCCTTTTAGACACTTGAATTAAGATTTGTACTTCTTCAGGATTAGGATATTTTATAATATAAACATTTATTTAAATTATTTAAAGAGAATTATGCTTTGAAATGAGCATTATGATTTAGCCGTTTATATTTGTTCATACAAACTACTTTACTTTTTCAATCTAGTCTTTGGGGGTGGGGTCAATATTAGAATGTTTTAAATGACATATTTGATGGCAAAATTAGAAATTCAACTTGCAACAGTACCTGCTAATCTGACCTCCATGCTAATTTTTTTTTTTAATTTTAAAAATTACACATTAGTCTTTTAAAATGTCTTTATTATATTAAGTTAATATTTCTATCCGTTTATCTTACTAATTAAGATAACTTAATAATATGTAGTAAATTGTAAAAGATGTCATATGAAATGAGTATATGTTAGACAAAAAAGATAAATTTAATCTAATAGAAACTCTTTAATAAATTTAAATTAAAAAAAAGAACAAAAAGTATTTTAACCTCATTATTATAATCACTCAACAACATTGCCACGCATGCATACTGGCATTATATACCAAATAACTTAACGAAGTAACAAACTTTTAATTCTTGCAGCCAGCCTTTGATATATTTTTTTGACAGTAGCCTTTGATATTAAATAATTAGTAATTTTAATTCACATCTTTCTAAATTTGTATTTAACTTTAATTTTATAAAAAAAAAACTATTTATTTTAGCATTTTTTGTTCACCACTGATATTAAAAAACTACATAAAGAATGAATTTGGTAGATGGAAATTAAAAAAAAAAAAAAAAATCACGAAGACGTTGAGGGACTAATGCTTTCTCCCTGGCCTTAGGGCCATTTTTTGGATTAAAAAAAAAAATCCACCTTTTTCTTCTCTGGGAACTGGCACATTCACACATTAACACATTCAAGAATCCAGCTTTATAAATTCTGCTCCCTAGAATCACACATTCACATTCACATTCCATTTTCTTCCATTTGGCTCACGCCCATTAATCTGGGGGTTCTGTTCCAGTGTTGTGTCACCATCACTAATTCTGGAATTGAAAACCCACAAAAACTAGAATGGCTCCAAATTGTGGGCACGTAGTGACATTCCTTATTGTCTTCTTAACTGTTGTCTCCAGTGTGTGTGCTTGGGTTGGCGTGAACTGGGGAACCATGGCAATGCACCAACTTCCACCCGAGAAGGTGGTGAAGATGCTCAAGGAAAATGGGTTCGGCAAATTGAAGTTGTTCGATGCGGACGAGTGGATTATGGCCGCTCTCATGGGGACTGACATCGAAGTCATGGTGGCAATACCCAACAACATGTTGGAGAAGATAAGTAACAGTCCTAGAGCTGCAGATTCTTGGGTCAATGAAAATGTCACCAGTTACTTGTTCACTGGTGGTGTCAAAATCAAGTTAAGTACTACTACTATATCTACCAATATTATATACATTATATTATTCTCCCTCTTCATATTCTTCTATTGTTTTACTCTCTTTTTATTCTCTTTTTATTGAAGATGATGCTAGTCTTTCATTTTTCTTGATTATTTCTATTTCATTTTCATCCACATCTTTACTTATTCACTTTGTTGCAACTAATGTGTTATTTTTTTATTTTTTTATTTTTTACCGAAGTTAGATGCAATTTTTTATGTGAGGAGCTTTAGTAGCAAATCTTCTGACACATTCCTTCTGTCATGCTCTCCAATATTATTAGTTAACATTTATTAAAAATTACAAAATTTTAAACTAGGTTTATTAAATATGAAATGAGACATAAATTTTTGTAATTTTCTATAAATTTCATTCAACAGGAAAGCGTGAGTTAGAAGAATAATTTTAAATATTCCTACATTATTCTCATTCTCCTACTTTCCAGTGTAATAAGTATCGAATGCTTTTTCTTTTCATGTTTTAACTTTCATTTAATACTTTATAAAGTAGGAGGAGAATTTGTAGAAAGATTTGTAATAGGATTAATAGAAAAATATAAAATGTTAGAGATTATGTTGTTATTAGTATTTCTCTTTCAGAAATACTTTGTTGAATCAGAATCAAAATCAGAATTTCACCATAGTAACCAATACTAACCATTATTACAAATCTTTATTTTCAATTCTAATGAGATAATAATCAAAAGAAAAATAATGCAGACTCCGAAAAATAAAGTCAAACATGGATCGAATAAATTAAAAATAATTATAAAATATTAATTAATTTTTAAATGTAACTTTCAGAGAATTTTTTGCTGCTTTTTTCAGATAATATAGCATCCTTCTAGTGAAAAAGCACTCAAGCAATAGCATCTTAATTCTGTCCATCTTTTACTTTTATTCTCAACTTTCTGGAAGCCAGAGGAGTTTGGAACTTGATAATGCTTCTTCAAGGCATGTTAAGTAAAATGTGTCGACTGGATATACTTCTGGCTGATTTTGGTGGTTCAATTAAGTAGTTAGAGTAACATTCCTTATTCTAATTGTCCTTTTATGTTCTCGTTGGTCATGTGTAATAGCTTTTGTTATATGCTCCAATCACTATGCTTTATGCTTGCTATATATGCTAACTTTGCAGGTATGTTGCGGTGGGTAATGAGCCTTTCCTTACAGCATATAATGGCACCTATGCAAAGAAAACGCTGCCAGCCCTTAAGAATATACAGACATCACTTGATAAGGCCGGGTTGGGTTCAGAGGTCAAAATCACTGTTCCATTCAATGCTGACATTTACTATTCACCTGATTCAAATCCGGTGCCATCAGCTGGTGACTTCAGGCCTGAAATGCGAGACCTCACTATTGAAATAATCCAATTCTTATATTCAAACAATGCACCCTTTACAGTCAATATCTACCCTTTCCTTAGTCTTTATGGAAACGAAGATTTCCCTCTTGATTTTGCATTTTTTGATGGAGGTAACAAGCCTCTTAGGGATGGTAAAGCACTTTACACCAATGTGTTTGATGCAAATCTTGACACACTTCTGTGGGCTTTAGACAAGGCAGGGTACCCTGACATGAAGGTTATAATTGGAGAAATTGGGTGGCCAACTGATGGTGATAAGAATGCTAATGCCAAGAATGCAAAGAGGTTCAACTTTGGTTTGCTTAAACATGCTCTGAGTGGGAAGGGTACCCATAAAAGGAAAGGCACGGTTGACTTGTATCTATTCAGCCTCATTGATGAGAACACTAAGAGTGTTGCTCCTGGGAACTTTGAGAGGCATTGGGGAATTTTTGAGTTTGATGGCAAGCCAAAGTATGAATTAGACTTAACAGGTCAACATAAGCAAAAGGGTCTTATCCCTGTGGAAGGTATAAAGTACCTGGAAAAGAGGTGGTGTATTTTGGATCCTGATGCTACCAACTGGGATGGTTTGGCTGATAACATTGACTATGCTTGTAGCCTTTCTGATTGTACTTCCCTTGGCTATGGCTCTACTTGTAATAAACTGAGTCTCCAAGGGAATGCATCTTATGCCTTCAATATGTATTATCAAGTATATAACCAAAAGGATTGGGACTGTGATTTCTCTGGTTTGGCCATCATAACACACAAGGATCCATCAGAAAATGGCTGCCAATTCCCTGTGATGATCGCTCGTAGTTCTTCTTTGCTACTGCATGGAGGGCTTTCAGACATCCTCAAGAAAGCAGTGAGGGTATATATTTTTGTCATGTTTTTGCTATAGCTGAAAGATTTAGGAAACCATGGAGTATTTTCATAGCGTGTTTGGAAATGAATAATTTCATTCGAGTAAACGCTACTAGTTCTAGCTTTTGAGATTTTCACATCGGACTTGAATTTTAGTTGTAAAAAACATGTTTCCAAACACGTGGGAAAATGTGTTCTTGACAGATTTAATTTTTCTGTAAGTTTTAGGAGCTGGCTATCATGTAAAGTTCATTATGTATCACATTTTGAAGAATCCTTTGGAATTCAAGTAGACAGTTTTGGACGCTTTCCGTTTGCTTTTCATTCTTTTTAGTATGTTACTTTTATCTTAATCTCCTCTTGAATTAACCAAGTGAGATTTTGAGATGTACAAGGGGCTTTTGTCACATTAAATGTATAAAAAGTGTGATTACCTGCTTGCACACGGCACAACTGTCCGGCAAAAAATATTTAAGATTGTTTATTTCATCTTGCTTCTACTTGATTGGCTAAGTAAACACTTGGTGCTACAATAGTAGTACATTATTTTCTAAAGAAATCCAAGCAAACAGTGAAAAAAAA
This sequence comes from Mucuna pruriens, assembly GCA_025330945.1. NCBI lineage: Eukaryota > Viridiplantae > Streptophyta > Magnoliopsida > Fabales > Fabaceae > Mucuna > Mucuna pruriens. The sequence continues at coordinate 703,148 of JAENHJ010000014.1, forward strand.
CAGGGAGAGAAAAGTTGTGAAGGGAAAATATCGTTACAACTTTAGAAGACCGCTAAATGTAACCAAAAAAAAAATAATAATCCAAAAAATGGAATTAATTTTCGGTGTATTTAATAAAGATCTATGTATTTATTCTATCTTTAATAATCTAACATGATATAAATTTTGCGGATATAAAAACAAGTTGTTCTTGAAATATATGTCTTTGTGTTTATATTGTTTTTGTCTAAGAATTTTCTAGATTAAAGATTAAAAATATGTTATTAAAAAAGAATTATTTCTAACACTTACTAACATGGTTGAGGAAGGGGTTAGTTCCCACAACATAATAAATCGAAATTCATTTTTTTATTGGGAGATGTGTTCACATTAAATGTTTAACAATATCTTCAATAAGGTTATCTTCAAATGAGAATATTTATAAGGAACTTAAAAAAGATTCAAATACAACCTCATCACTCTAGGTGTATTAGATTGATATTTGAAAAGATCATTTTGCTGTAAAAAAATAAATTTTAAAAGACTATATAAGAATGTAATGACTTATAAGATTATTTTAAAAAAATACATTTATAATCAAGATCTTATAATTTGGATTTCAATAAATTTATATCATAAAAATTTATAAGATTTAGAAAAACTTTATGGATTCACAATATTCGAAAATGGCCTAAGATTTACATGAACCCACTCCATTACATTATCTGAAAAGAAACTAGGAGGGTATCTTCCACTTAGGAAACGACATCAAACATTCATTATCTTTATATAATCTTGTATAAGTTGAAGGATAGATTTAGGTTGCACTACACATACTAGACACCTAGTTGATTGTGCAATATGCCTCTTGAGCCCTTGTTTGTTCTTAACAAAGATATCAAAATCTACTTTCCAAACATGAAACCATACTATCTCTTGCACCCTGAGTTTCCATATCATTTTAAAGGTGAGCTCATTAGGAGTGGAGGAAACATTAGAAAACAAATTATAAGCTACCTTGGAGGAGAATTCTCCATCTTGAGACTTTTCTCAAACCACCACATCATTCTCCTTCTTCGTGCAAAGAGGGACCAAGGCGATAATCTATTTAACAATGCATTGGTTTGCCTCATTGCTTAAACAAGCTACTAGCACCATGCTCTCAACTTCCGTAAAAGGAAAAAGTGCTAGCAACGATAACCTGTCACAAGAGGGAACCTATCATCTATCCAAAAGTTAGTCAACTTATCATTATGAACCCTCCAACCCAAATTATCTCTCACATTGGGCCAAGTTGCTTTCAAGTCATTCCATTTCATATATTAGAACTAGGTTGGTTAACATTTATCCAAGAGAGGATATCAGAGCCACAAGTATATTTCAAATGAATTATCCACACCTAAAGGTCATGGCGATTATTGACTAGCCTTCAACCTAGCTTCACCATTGATGCTTGATTAATAGTACTCATCTCCCTAAAACCCAATCCACCATGGCTTTTAGTTGAACATATGGAGTTCTATGATGTCATATGAATCTTTCTAGACTGATTAGTATCTCCCCATATAAAGTTCTTGCACTTCTTATCAATAATGTTGATAGACTTATATAACATTGTTGATTGCATCATTTTTGTTGGTAATGCTTGAAGCACTAATTTGGTCAAAGTGACTCTCCCAGCAAAGGATAGTTGTTTGGCCTTCCAAACACTAAGTCTCTGATTCACCTTGTCCATTATAAAACTAATAGGTATCTTTGTTGGCTCTTTTATGTAGTATAAGGACTCGAGATACTTTCCCAAGTCATCATTCCGTTGAAATCTCAATTATTCGCTAATTTGTGCTTTGACTTGTCAAGGATCATTTCTAGAACAATAAATTTTGGATTTATCAAAGCTCACCTTTTGTTCGGAACTTTTGCAAAATAATTGAAGTATAGTTCTAATAGGCTTCACCTGACTAACTTTTGCTTTTGCAAACAATAACAAATCATCAACAGAGGTTTGGTGCAAGAATTGAAGGGGCCCTCAAGAAAGTTGAATAGGATGCCAACTTTTATTCTCCACAACCACATTAATAAGCTAAAATAATCTTTCAATGCATGTGACAAATAGGTACAATGAAAGAGGACCTCTCTATCAAATCTTTCTTGAAAACTTAAACTTTTCCAATGCTTCTCCATTCCAAAGAACTTCTATTCTCAAAGTAGCAATATAATATCATATTAAATCAACAATTTTTTGTTGCATACCTATATCCTTCAAGGTGTCCCATACAAAAAATCATTGCAATCTATGATTGGCCTTTTCCAAATCAATTTTTATCGTCATCCAACCCACTTTTCCTTTTTTTCTATTCTTTATGGAATGAAACACTTCTTGCTTAATAATGATATTATCTAACCCTTGCCTACATAGAATAAAACTACTCTAACATAGGTGAACAAGTTTTTGCATCACGTATCTCAATTTCTTAGCAAAAATTTTGGTCATTATCTTGTAGGTCATATTACATAGACTTATTGATCTAAAATTACCTTATCAATCTTGAGTATCAAAGCAATAAGAGTATCACTAATCTCCTCCATTTTACTTGGATCAGCAAAAATATCCATCACCAACTTAGCTAAAGAATTTTCCACCACTATCTATTAACTCTAATAGAAATTGCTTGGAGGCCATCAAGAAAAGTACCCATATTAAATATTTTATGTTTCACTTCCTTGAACGAGAACATATTGGCAAGCTCTTCTTTATTATCAAAAGGTAAGGAAAGGAAGGCTCCTTGTAAACAAAAAGACTCATACTCTACCTCCTCTATAAATAAATTCTCGTAGAATGTGGTCACTAACTCCTCAAGTTCCTCCTGGTTTGTTACCCAAGTTTCATCCCCTCTTTGCAAGGATTCATAGGTATTCTTCCTTCTTCTAATTAAAGTCATGACATGAAAATACTTAATGTTTTTGTCTCCATATGCTAGCCATTTCGATATAGACTTTTGGAACCATATCAACTATTCTTGGGTAAGAATCTCCTAGCAATGTTTCCAAATTTACTCTTGGGTCTCTTTCATATAAGTATTATCATGTAAGGCTCTTCTAGAAGCAATCCTGCTAACCCTACAAAGTAAAATGCAATTTTCCCTCAAAATATCCCCTAAGCTTTCCTTATTCCACCATTGCAAAAAAAATTTGAAGATTCCTTATATTACTCCAACCTTCTGTATCTCGCCAGTAGTGAAAAATATGATTTGAGAAGTCATCATGGCTCAATTAGGCCACCATGAATTTGAATGGCCTCCTGTACCTATTCTCTCTTAGGTTACTTTGAAACTTAACCCTCCAAATGGGAGTATGGTTCGATTTAAGCAGGCCAAATGGTAGACGCAAGCCTCTTGAAGCCAAATACACCACTAAAAATTTATCAATATCTTATCCAGTCTCTCTTTCAAAGTGCCACATTGTCAAGTAAAGGGGGAACCTTAAAAATCTGCATCAATCAACTTGCAATCTGGCACAAAGTTGTTGAATTGTATTATGCCTTTAGTAAAAGGAGAGGACAATCTGCCTTCTATTTCTTCCATGATCATAATTGAGTTAAAATCCTTGATGATCACCCAAGCAATAAGAATAATTATCACCAATCAAAAAAATCATTTTTACAAGAATATATTTATCATGCTAATCAAACAATATTTACAAATATTTGTAAATAATATTATTTTTAAATAATATTTCTATATTTAATTTTTGAATTTCTTTGTAACAATAAAGTGAAAATGTCTAGAAAAGAAATACTCAAAAGCACATGAAAAAGGTAAAGAAAAAGACATGAAAAATAGTTATTCATGTAAATGTAATTTTATTAAAAAAATGTAACAAGCAAATGTTCCTATAATAGAATCAATTCAAAATGCATCACCTATACAATAGAAAATTGTCTTTATGCATTTTGACTGAGCATAGAAAAAGACCAAATATTCAAAGGTCTTTATGTATTTTTTTAGATTGTCTTTTGGTGTTGCATACAATTAATTCATCAAAACAAATTGATTAACGACAAAAATAAAGTAGAAAAGTCTTTTATCTGAAATTGTAGAAAAACCATGTAGGATTGAAAGAAGGAATAAGAAAGTTAAGAAAGTTTTAGGGGTTTGAGTGGAATCATTGGATACATGATTTACTACTAAAAAGTCTTTTAAAATTCATCGAAATCTATCATATAAAATAATACATCAAAAGTTGTATATTTTAATATAAGAAGACCCTTTCTAAGTTGTAAAAAGTTTCAATTGATTACCACCAAATTTTGAAACTCTCTTTAAAAAATCTTAATAGTCTTTATTGAATTCCACAAGACTTATTTATAATTATTTAAAAATCTTGATTAAAAATCATAAAATATTTTTTATCACAAAAAAATATTTTAATATCTTAATCCAATATACCTCCTTAATTGAATACAACCATATTTTGACACCCTCTTCAAAAAAAAAATTAAATAAATTCTTGATTGTTCTTGATTTATTATTTAAAAATTTTAATTGAATACTATAAGACTTTTTTACTATACCTTTAGTAAATGGTTGCATTGGATACTTAATAAGAGGATTCATAATGTGTTTTATACCCTTAAAGAATGATTGAGTCACCAATTTAGTCTTTGAAATTGCAATAGTTGATTAAATTAGTTTCTAAAATTAATGAAATAGAAAAATAGTCCTTGAAATTGTATATTATCAATCCATTTAGTCCCTAAAATTATAATAGATAGTCAAATTGGTCTGTAAAAATAATTTAGACATTGAAATTGTAATAGTAGGTGAAATTGTAATAATAGATGAAATTATTCTATAAAATTAAAAAGACTTAATTATAATTTTTACCTCTTAATTTTTAAAATTTTACAAATTTTACATTTAAATTTTTTCGCACATTTTGACCATAGACTTGTATAATTTTGTAAAAAACTTTCAAATTTTAAATTTCCAGATTTTGCCTCATAAATACAATTAAGTGATTAGAAAATAATAAATATAAAAATTAGGGTTCGAACCCTTGATTTCTTCTTTCTCCACCACCACAAAAGTCACTAAATCACCTAACTTATTTAATTTATATATAAAAGATATATTATATGTACTATTATTTTATTATATTAATTGAAAATATATTAAAATTTAAGATAATAAATTTATTTGTTAAATATTTTTATTTTAATTATATAAATTTATAAATTATACAAATTTATTTATTCAATTGTATAAAATGATTTATTATTTATAAATTATTTATATATCTTTCATTGTTTTATCTACATGATAGTTATTCATAAATAAAAATATTTAATAAATACATTTATATAATATTTATAATTTAAATATTAAATAATTTTATATAATTTAATAAATAAATGTGTGTAACATGTAAATTTATATAATTAAAATAAAAATATTAAAAAATAAATTTATCATCTTAACTTTTAATATTTTTATATAATAAATAATAATAAAAAATATTATTTATACAATAAATTTTAACAAAAGAAAAAACAATAAAAGAGGGAGAAATGTGATACATAATAAAGATCGTGATAAAAAAAATAAATGCATAAAACAATGTTGCATAAAAAAAATAAAATAAAAAAAAATAAAAAAAAATAAAAATAAATAAATAAATAAATAAAAAAAAAAAAAAATAAAAAATAAAAAATAAAATAATAATAATAATAATAATAATAATAATAATAATAATAATAATAATAATAATAATAATAATAATAATAATAATAATAATAATAATAATAATAATAATAATAATAATAATAATAATAATTATTATTATTATTATTATTATTATTATTATTATTATTATTATTATTATTATTATTATTATTAAAATAAAAATAAAAAAAAAAAAAAAAAAATAGTGTAATTCAATAAAAAAGTCACTTTATACGAAAAGTTTATTCATTTATTGAATGAAAATATAAAAGTTAAAATTGTTAATTATAATAATAATAATAATAATAATTAAATATGGAGACACAATAAATGACATTCTACCGAGAAGGAGGGGAATGCTTCATTTCAGCGTAGGTCCACATCATCGTCTTCTTAGCGTCCTCTGAAAACCCTAAAACATAGCTTCTGAAATTTGAAGTTTCCGATTTTGCCCCTGAAGTTGTACTGTGCAATTGCTAGAACTAGAAGGCGAAGGTAGTAGAGGGAGATGGTTGGGGGAGGGAACAGGAGGGAGGAGACAGTGTTGACGAACAACACCAACATTTTCGCAGCGCTCGGAAGCTTTAAGGAAGAAAAAGAACAAAAACAAGGACCAAACTGATGCTGCTTTAGGGGTCACAACTCACACCGTTCAGTTTTTTTTTTACTTAATAAATTTTTGATAAAATGAGTGCTCTTGTTTAGTACTGAAAGTAGTTTTCGATTGCTTCTGTTGAAACTTATTAATGTTGATGATGTAAAACTTTTTTTTTTTTTTTTGTTGTTGTTTCCTTTTAACTGAAATTGGCTTGTGATTTAGGTACTATGGGGTAATTGTCAAATGTGAGTGTTTCGGTGGAGAGAAAAATTGGTTAGGAATTTTTGGTTGTTTGGGCGGAATTTTTTCTGTGGTGATACCTGGTAAATGAAGGTTTTAGTTGTAGTATTGAGTAAAAGTATTGAATGATTTTCAAAATTGATGTGAAAATAAAAGGACTTTCAGATTTCAAAGATAGTATAGCATGGGAACCAGTGGGATAAGAGTTGTCTTTTATCTGTAAGCTTATTCTTAAAGAAAAATTATTTGAAAGTTCCTTTAGTTTATTGGAAAGTTTCCTGTATTTCTAAAATGGAAAGGAAATGTTTTTTTTTTATTCCATAAATAAAATAATTACTCTTGTTGGGAATAACTTCAAGTGATTAATGTTCAGTTTGAGGTGATTTTAGTTGGAAAGTAATTTGTCAAGCTTGTTGTGATGACTCTGATGAGTATTTTGGTCTTGTTCCTTTTTATCTGTTTCACGAGTTATCGTGTGTATAATTTAAAGGCATCATGATAATGCAGGAGGTTTGCATGTGTCATTACAATGATTCTATGAATATATATAACATAAAAGATGTTAATGTATTGCAAGATGGGTTAGAAAGGTAGATAATGCTAGAAAAATTCCCTATATAAGTGGGAAAAATAGAAAACCTAAACTATCTTAGAAAATATTTAAATTCAATGTTGTTTGTGTGCTTCATTTCTACATAAATGATCTTTTCTGCCTCCATTTCTCTTTTCCTTCATCTGTATGTATGTGACTATCTTTGGGGTCATTGTCAGTCAGACTTGGTAAATAACAGGAAAGTGATAGTGAGGAAGAAGGTCTCGATGATACTGAGGATGAATGTTAAAATGACTTAGAGTTTCCAGTAGATGCTAAACCTGTACTTGAGAAGCCTGATCAACCCTCATTAGCTACCAAAGAAACTGAAAGACAACTTTCTAAAAAAGGAATTGAAAAGGGCTTGAAGAGCTTGAAGCTGTTCTGGCTGAACTAGGATATGCTCAAAGGGAATCCAGTGGCCATGATGATTCCCATGGTAATATAATGCTTTAGACATTTGTAAAACAAACTTTATTGGTTCCATATAAACCTTCCCTGATTCAAGTCTAAGTTGTTAAGAATTATACTTGATATTCCTTCATAGTTGTAAAAGTGTATTTATGTTTGCAGTTGTCATTCAACTTTCATGCAATATGTGGGAATGCTAATTATCTTATCATATATTCCATCTCTGTTTTATGATCCTTTTAGATACGTCCTGTATTGTTGATGTTCTTATTACTGTATTCTTAATTCTGGACTATCATTTCTGACAATAGAATGCTATCACCAATTATTTGGGCTAAACTATTGTATGTAGGCAGAAAATCTTGGCCAAACACATGTATAAATTCCCCCTGTTCATATGCAACTATGCAAGAAGGATTAGCATAGTCCTGCTAAAATAACTGTTATTTGTTTCGGTAGATTTTTACTATGATTTTATATTTATCTCTGGAGAAGAAAGAAGATGATCACAATGGTGCAGTGGTAAAGGAGAATGCTTCTGGGGAAAGTAAAAGTGCAAGAAGGAAGAAAAAGAAGGATAAATCTTCAAAGGAGCAGAAAGAATCACAAGACCAGTCTAATGGCATGGATGTTGAAAGTATGACTTCTGAAACTGCTGGCATAGAGAAGGAAGAGGATGCGTCTGCCATTGATGTAAAAGAGAGGCTCAAGAAAGTCACTTCTATGAAGAAGAAAAAATCAAGGAGATGGATGCTGCTGCACGAGCAGCTGCTAGTGAGGCTGCAGCAAGGAGTGCAAAGCTTGCTGCAGCCAAGAAAAAAGAGAAGGCACGCAACAATCAGCAGCCAGTACGGTAAACAGGCTGACAAAGTAATTGTTTCTTTCCCTATTGTAAACTTTTTTTTGTCTTTTTGTCATTATTCTTTTTGTTTATTTGCAAATGCAAAATAAACATTCTAGCTGCTTTCAAAAGTTAAGTTTGAGCAAGATTTTTTCTAATTTTTCTTGAGGGAATAGGATTTGTATATTGTTTGTCTTTCTTCTGCCCTGGTCACTTTCAAATGCCAAATTTCTGTTTGGTTCTTGAAGTCAGGCTCTATTTTCGAAGTAATGAAGCCTGTGAGAATATTCCTTTTACACATCTTTGTGCATCTCATTATTGTAAAGGTTTGGGCAACCATGAGTCAAATTCGGGGAGATGGTCCTTATCAGTGTCATGTGGTCTTGGAATCATGGATGAGAAGGGAAAGTGTCATTAGATACTCTTTTAATTACATAATCCTCTGTTGTAGGAAATTTTAGCAGAGTTGCTGGAAACCAATTTTAGCATTCATGGTAGCCTACTTGTATCATTTAATCAAGATGTTAAGGAGTTCGAATCTTGATCTTGGATATGATCTTGGATATGGAGAAAATCATATTGGGAAGGGAATATCTATCATTTGGCGAGTTTATTCTTTTGAACAAAAATTAGTCACTGCATTTTGTAGAAAATACTTTACACCTATTTTATGGATACCTAAAAACAATCTATTCTATGGATACCTAAAAACAAAATGGGCATTCATTTTTATCTTCTCCGGAGATGGATCCTCTCAGTGGGGATGGGGCAGGTTTAGGCAGCCTGCCCATGTCTTCTCTCACGTTCTAATCTGATTTTAAGATACTATCTAACTTGAGTATAACTGGAATGTGAACCACGATGATGAGGCGAAAGAAAGAAAAGTGTTTAAAGATACATTCGGTTGTGTTGACAAACATGAAGGTAAGTCAAGTGAGGTTATCTGATCTTTAATTAGTAGTTCAGAAACTTGTAATTGATATGGTCTAAAATAATCAGATGGATTGGAATACAGTGACGATGACAGTTGGCAAAGGAGCAGAAGTGAAGTTGAAAATAGTACTTGCCCTTGGTTCCATTTATTGTACTGGTAATTAATTTAAAAATGCAGATTTGATGGGAAAGAATATTATCTCGTGTCTACGCTGCTGTGGTAGGACCTGTGGAGTGTGTTCCAAGCTTGGAATGTGAGGCTGCACGATTATGGAAGTGCTGGATGTCTTATGTTCACCATAAACATCGTTCAATATTTTCTGTAATTTTTCATATACCATTAATTTGGCATTATATTTCTTTGAAAAAAAAAAAACATTTTGGGTAATTTCCTTATCCGTTGCTTAGTCAATTTTGAACTTGGCAATTACATCAGGTCCTAGAAATTGCAGTTTTATTTTTTTTATGGGATATTATAATGAATTTACTTTTTTATTCATATTTGGGCAAGCATTTTTCTCCGTCCGCTAATTTTTGGGTTAGTATTTTTTTGTCAGTCATGACCAGAGTTTCACACTTCCACAATACCTTTGCCGGACCAACTAAATCTGCATGTCCGTCACTATACCTACTGTTGTATCTCATATCTATGTTATGTGTTAAGAAATGCTTATATTTAATTCCTGAAGATAACTAAGCTCATGCATAATGACTTTATTATTATAAAGGATTATGTATAAGTGATAAGTCAGTCATACAAAGATGGTAAATCGGTGAGGGAAATAACATATAATTTATCTGTCACCAACATCACACCTGTAAATCTTCATGAACCCCGTCTTATCTAGTTCAAGTCTCTTTACATCTTTCTTTTCCTTTACCAGTGAAGCTACCCCATCTTTGCATGCTTGAGCAAATTTTATCTCTACAAATTAATGCAGCCATTTCACATGACCTCAGCACCTTCTCATGGCTCCTCCATGGGTTCAAGAGCTCCATCTCCATCACTTGAGCATTCCTGTAACCATTGATAAAATGCTTTCGGTTATGCCGTCAAAGCCTATTCCCGTTAAACCAGGTGACAGTTTATACCTTTCCAACCTCGATGACATGATTGGAGCTCGTGTTTTTACACCTACAGTGTACTTCTACCAACCAGACAACACGAGTTCTTCCCAAAAACCTGTCACAAAAATACTACAATGTGCTCTCGCTGATGTGTTAGTGCCATATTACCCTCTCTCGGGGAGGCTCAGAGAGACAAAAGATGGTAAACTAGAAGTGTTTTTTGGACCAGAACAAGGAGCATTCATTGTTGAAGCACGATCTGATATTGCCTTGGCTGAGTTAGGAGACCTGACAGCTCCAAACCCAGCTTGGGAACCTTTGATCTTTAAGTTTCCCAATGAAGAACAATACAAAGTCCTTGAAATGCCACTGGTCATTGCTCAGGTTACCCTTTTCCGCTGTGGTGGGTTCAGCCTTGGTTTGAGGCTATGCCATTGCATCTGTGATGGCCTGGGAGCCATGCAGTTCCTTGATGCATGGGCTGCCACTGCAAGAACAGGGACGCTGGTTACAGACCCAGAGCCCTGTTGGGAAAGGGAAATTTTCAGGCCTCGTGACCCACCAGTGGTGAAATTTCCCCACCTGGAGTTTATGAGAATTGAAGAGGGCTCCAACCTGACAATGACACTATGGCAAACCAAGCCTGTTCAGAAGTGTTACAGGATCAAGCGCGAGTTCCAAAACTGTGTGAAAGCTCTTGCTCAGCCATATGATGCTGCAGGTTGCACCACTTTTGATGCCATGGCAGCTCATATTTGGAGATCCTGGGTGAAAGCTCTTGATGTAAGGCCACTAGATTACCACCTTAGGTTAACATTTTCAGTCAATGCTCGGCAGAAGCTTAGAACCCCACCACTGAAAGAAGGGTTTTATGGCAATGTGGTGTGTGTTGCATGCACAACAAGCACTGTCTCTGAGCTTGTGCATGGACAGCTTCCAGAGACTACTCGTTTGGTTCGTGAGGCAAGACAGAGCGTCTCAGAGGAGTATTTGAGATCCACAGTGGATTATGTTGAAGTGGATAGGCCAAGGAAGCTTGAGTTTGGTGGAAAACTAACAATAACTCAATGGACTAGGTTCTCGATATACAAGTGTGCAGATTTTGGGTGGGGTAGGCCACTCTATGCTGGTCCTATAGACTTAACACCCACGCCTCAAGTTTGTGTGTTTCTACCTGAAGGGGAGGCTGATTGTAGTGGTGGTTCTATGATTGTGTGCATATGCTTGCCTGAGTCTGCTGCTCTGAAGTTTACACAAGCCTTGTTGCTGGATTCAGTTTTTTGACACAAACCTTGCCCTAATTCAACTGTTCAGACCTTACGTTCCTACTGGATTTAGTCCATTATGCTGTTAATAAAACGTCAACTGTGATCATTTTGATAAATCTATATTTCGCATGTAATTGATCCTTGAGTGTAGCCAGATGTGAAAGTAGTTTGATGCTAGTGCCATGAACTGGGTTGAGAGAGAAAAGTAATACATAACTAGATTTAAACCTGTCCATTGCACGGGTGTCTTAACTATCACAATAAGAATCATCAATTTTTTATTTTTAATTGGTTTATAACATTTGTTTTTTCAATAAATTTGATTCAGAATGAGCATAAGATAACCATTTTGGTACCATGTCACAATTATTTATTAATAAATTTATTTTCATTATCATTTCAATATACTTCAAGAAATTCTGTCATTTTTTTTCCTTTACTGTAATACCTAATTAATGGGTAAATAATAATTTTGGTTCTCGAAAGTGTATAGATTTGTTATATTAATCCTTAAAACTATATTTTTATAAAAGTTCTTGAAATTTTTAGTTATTTCATTTAAGTTTTCAAAGTTAATTATTTATTGTCATTTTGGTCATTAATATTATTATTTAAGTCATACATTTTTTTAAAATTTTGGACTAATGTGATTGTCAAATTACACTTTCATATATTTATTTGAATTTTTTTAATTTAAAAACTAACTTAATAGCACTTTCTAAAACTAAAATTGTAATTTACTCTAATTAAACTATTCTTTTTGTTTATCTTTTTTCTCTTCACTTTTTCATAAAAGAAATTTTAACCCTAGATTTTCAGCTTTTTTTTTTTTCACCTTATTGTAACACTAAATTGGATTATTTTTTTTTTTCCTTTTTTCTACCCAAAATGTTGTGATATTTCAAAATAAAATACTACCACATTATACATGACTATTTTTTAGTTTTTCACAAGTATTTTTTTCAGAAACAATCTTGTCTGATGTAGGCATGTTTCTCAACAAGAATTGGAACTTATTATGTCGTGAAAGACTATTTCTTTCTCTTAAACCCAAAATCCGTTGGTGCATTATACATGGTTGTTTCTTTCGATGTACCTATCAACTTAACTTAACATCTTTGAAAATCTCCATGTGAAGGAAAATTACAACATTTTCTTAACTAAAGTGTTTTTGCTCACAAAACTTTATAGATTTCCAAAGTTACTTCAGTGTCTTGCTTCTTAACTTATAAGAATTCTTTAATGTAATTTTAAATAGGAATTAAGTGATATTTGAAAATGGACTCTTTCCATACTTGCAGTTTTTTATTTTTATTTGGTGGTAGCTTAGTGTTAAGTTGGTATGGATAGTTATAAGAAGATGAAAAAAAGTTTGAAATATTTTTCCGAGTTCGATTATCGTAACTTCGCAAGTTCGTAACTCCTTGTTTTTATTGTTTGACTATAAAAAAAATAAAATAAAATAATGAGTTATGCTTTGATGAGATGTAAAGCATGAGTTTTAGGGAAGGACAGGAGTCATAAGAGATAAAAAAAAAAAAAGAAAAAGAAAAAGGAGGGAGGATGCAATTTTACATTTGATTTCATGAAAATAGAAAAAAAAAAGGATTGAAACTTAACTCACAACTAAGCAAAATAATTAAGTAGCAAAAATAATATTAACTTATGGGCTAGAATGGTGTCTCCATATCACACTTTCAAAAATATAAATAGACTAGAAATAGATTACATACAGTAGCAATATTCGAGTATTAAATTGGATTTGAGAGGAAAGGTCATCTAATCTTCCTTTTTTTATATTACAATTACAATTACAATTTAATCAGTTTAGTTTTAAATTCAAATTTAATATTCAATCTAATTTAAAGTGATTATTTATTTATTCTTCAAAAAGAAGTAAATATGCTTGAAATATACAATAAATATGATAGAAATTAATTTTAATAATCAAATATCTATTTTTTAATGGTGATACAAATTGATTGACGAATTGCAATAAAAAAAAAATAAAGCAAATATTTTTCAAATTCATTCTAGAAAAATTAAATATGTATTCATTTTTAATAAATCTAATTTTTTAAAGAAAGACAACAATACTAAAAATAATAATAATACTTAAAAAAACTGAATTGATTTTAATACATTATTCACGAGGATATAATTTTAGAACAGCCATGGTCAAAGAATAAAGTCTAAATTGCAACAATAATAGGCGAATTAGTTGTACCGGTAGGACCAGTTAATTTTTCACTACTATGCATAATGCCATTAAATGAAATGGCCCATAACATTTTGGCATCTAATGGCAATTTCAACATATGAACTTATATAAGCTAAAACAGTTATTAAAGAAGTTATTTGTTTGTAAAGGGCAATCTATGAATCTTATGTTTAATAATCAAATAGTTCTGCGAATCACTTCAAATCCAGTTTTTTTTTTTTTTTTATGAAAAATCAAACACATGTTATTTTTACATTCTGTAGTTAAATTTTCAGAATTTTATTCGTATATTCCAAAATTAAAATTTCGAAAGTCTATAAAATTCCTATAGTCTTTTTTAATATCTTCGAAAGTTTAATTTCAGAATGTGTAATAAATAATTTCCAGATGTTTAATTTCAGAATGTGTAATAAATAATTTCCAGATGTTTAATTTCAGAATGTGTAATAAATAATTTCCAGATGTTTAATTTCAGAATGTGTAATAAATAATTTCCAGATGTTTAATTTCAGAATGTGTAATAAATAATTTCCAGATGTTTAATTTCAGAATGTGTAATAAATAATTTCCAGATGTTTAATTTCAGAATGTATAACAAATAAACTTCTGAAAGTTTAATTTTAGATTTTATACAAATAAACTTCCAGAAGTTAAATTCTGGAATATGTATAAAATGGACTTTGAAAAAAAATAATTTAAAAATATGTAAACTTTTGAAAGTTTAATTTCAGGAGACAAACATTTACAAAGTTCTGAAATTTAAATTCTGAAATAGTGAAACCAAACTCGTGTACGAAGACATAATTGGAATGAAAATTAACAAAAGAAAAATGAGGAGGGTGTGAATAGCAAAAAAAAAAAGTAGCCGAGAAGATTTTAAGCAACCCAATTTAAAATAAGGTAGCATGGTTGGCGTCCTTGACGTTTTCAACTTGGAATTAGGGCAGCTAATGATAGAACAACTTCGTCACAATTTAAAAGGAAATCATCCTTCGTCACTCAAATTTTTGACAGAAATTAATGACCAATATAATTGATTAATAATTGGTACTTAGAATTAAAAAAAAAAATCATGCTCCTATGCTCTATGCACTGTCCAGCTTCACTTGTGGTATCAAAGCATGGAAGTGGTTTTACCTGCATCTTTATCAAGAAATCCAACAAGGAATATATAACACCAGAGTAAGAGTAACAAGTATAGAAACAAAAAGTAATTCAAAACAATTTAAAGAAGAAAAAGGAAAAAAAGATGAAATCAAAATATACATGGTTAAGTGGTAAAACTTACATTTACGAGAAAAGAGTAAAATTATTTATCATAAAAGAGAAGATCAAGATTAAGATATTCCTTGTATCATTATTAATTGTTGAGAAAATAGAATAAGAAATTCAAATTCTTTATTCTATTTTCACACGTTCCTTTGACTTCACATTTTCTAAAAATTACTTTAGTGAAATCTTTCCCTTTTATACATTATCCACGTAGAATAATACCTATGCTAATAGGTAGACATCAACAATAAATTCAAGAAAAAATAATCATAAATAACTAGAACAATACAAGTTAGTTATGTCCAATAAATATAATAAAAAAACTTAATGCAACAAATTATAACGGATTTACAATTAAATTTGAGACACTTCAAACAATAAAACATAATTCATGCAAATTGTATTCAACGACCGAATGTAAAAGACCCAAGGTTATCCAACAATTGTAGGAGGTGTTGTCTTCAAATATTTTTGGGTGAATAACATATACCACTACTTCAGAATTGAGATTTCTTTTCTAGGAAAAGTCAAGAGTAATCAAAAGACTAACGAATTAAATTTCAATCGAGCCAAGCAGAAGAACAAAAGAAATGCAAGTAATAGACTCAAGCAAAATATATGATCAGGTGACTACATTAATATGTAATATTTTGATATCAAGTCCAAATGAATGACATCTCTGAGAAAATGAAAATGAATGATAACAAAAAAATAAAGTGTTTAAGCTAATTATTATTTCCAATGTTTCTTATGTGTTTTGCTGCTTTTAGTTGTTTGGAAGATTACTTATCCCTTGCATTTGTATCCTATTAGTTGGTTAAATTCACTACTTTAAAATATAAAGGTACGTTTATTCTAAGAAAACTTTTTTTTTAATTTTTATTTTAATTATAAAACTGACACATTATTTTTAATCTGTTTTATGTTTTTAAAAAATTATACATGAAATAGAGAAAAAATATTATTTTTCCGTTTCCTGTACAATTTTTTGAAAATACGAAACAGATTAAATAATGTGTCAATTTTGTAATTAAAAATAAAAAATGAATGAAAACAAAAGTAATTAAATTTAATTTTTTAAAACATGAAACGAATGAAAAATAAGGTGTTAGTTCTATAATTAAGAGTTCCACAAAAAAAAGTTTTATAATTAAGAATGAAAACCAAAAATTAAAATAATAAATGAAAACAAAAAATTAAAATAAGAAATGAAAACAAAAGTATACAGGCCCTAATATTTTTCCAAAATTAAAATTTTACTTCTAACAATTAAATTTAATACTTCAATGTTAATGAATTAATTTTCTCTAAATTTCTACAATTAAAATTTATAAAATTCTATTATAACAAACATTTCAAATTTCTAAAATTTTGTTTTCAAATTTAATCTCCTCAAATATTAAAAAATATTCTTAAAAAATAAAACGAGAATTAAAATTTTGAACATTACAACGTGTTTCTCACTGACAAAAATTTGACCCTCAAAATTACATTCATGGAAGAGATTTGGACACTATTTTCTCCTTGAAAATTATATTCTTTGAACAGGTTTTGTATAGAAATTATGAGACCTGAGATGAAGTTTACATTCAGATATATTTATTTAATATAATTCATCAATTATTTTTATTTTTTTATATAAAATTATTTAACATAGTTTCTAACATGTATTTCTAACATTTCTTTCTTCATATATAATAATAATAATAATAATAATAATAATAATAATAATAATAATAATAATAATAATAATAATAATAATAATAATAATAATAATAATAATAATAATAATAATAATAATAATAATAATAATAATAATAATAATAATAATAATAATAATAATAATAATAATAATAATAATAATAATTCAATCAATTTATTCTTCTCCCCATATAATCTTAGATAAAATTTGAGTAATTTTAATTTCAAAAACCCATTTTTCAACAATGACAGGATATACAAATATTATTAATAATATTTTAGAAGCAACAATTGTATTTTTGAAAAGTATAAAATCTTTTGGTATAATGTAATACATTTAATGGAGTATAGATTTGTTTTGTATGCTCTTTCTGAAATATCTTATTTTTAAAAATAAATCAAGATTAATATAATTTTTTTTTCCAGTTTGTCTTCAAATATTTTTTTCAGTTCATCCTCAATATAATATCTTTATTTTAGGATTAAAAAAAAATCAAACATGATTGTGTTGAAAATTATTAAAATTGATTTTCAATGGAGGAAGTGATCTAATATAATATGTATAAAAAAATATCAATTCGAAAAGAATCTTTAGTTAAAAAGTGTAATATTATCATCAACATTTTCACTATAATATCCTTTTTAGAGATAACCATAGATTGATTCATTAAATTTAAACTCTATTAATTTCAATAATTTTTTCAAGAGAGAGGAGAAATAGAGTCCAAAATAAATGTGAAATAATTTCCTTAACCTTTTCTTAAATAAATAATAAAATTACACTTAAATGATTTATAACATTTAGATTTATATCTTCAGATTATGTAATCTCACTAATAAAATAGTAATAATAATATATCATATCATAATAAAATTTATCACCTAAAAATTTTAATTAATAATAATTAATTTATTAAAGAAATGTGAATTTTTAGGTCTTAGACAATTGAGGCCTAAAACACTTTCTCACCCTCGATGTCTCGTCTCAAACCACTTTCGGTTGCAACCATATCAAGTTTTATAAAACATTTAGCATACACCAACAAATATTATTACAGGATAAGTAGAATTTTATTTTTGACTACCAGCACTTTGTCTACTTTGTCTTTTGCTTAAGTGCATCCTCGACATGCTTACATATATATATATATATATTTAAAAAATAAGAACATAAAATAAATTAAGGTTTTTTTAAAGTTAAAAATAATTTATGAATAAATTAATAATAATTTTTGGAGAGACTAAACGAGAGAAACTTTATAAATTAGTTTATAAATAAAATAATTTTAATTTATAAAAATATTTAATTCATTTTACCTTGTTATTTTCTTTTTCTATAAGTTTTTATTAAAAAAATTATCCAAACAAAATTTTACTCTTTTAAATTCCTTCGGAATCATATTTTATCAAAACACTAATTCTATCATATACGTTAGTGCTCCTTCCATACTTCTATTACTTATATAAAAATAACATGAAAATTGATAAAATCAAAGTTGTTTTACAAATAAAAATTGTTTGATCCAAATTAACCTATTAATTGATCTAATAAAAAAATAGGCTATTTTCGTTTCTTTCTTTAATGTACCCTCTTGTATTACATGGGAAAACTAAAATTCTTCTCATCTCTATTTCTCCAATATAAATGTGTGTTCTATGTAAGTTTAAGAAATCTAAAAAATTATACAATTAGGCTTAATATAAAGTAGGCTTCCCCAGTTGTTGGCAATTTTAGGCTCATCTTAATTGCTAAACACATCATTATTTGTATTTTTATATTTTAGTTTCTAAAAAATACTCCTTTCAGAAAAATAAATTTTGAAAAGTGTTAAAATTTTAATATCTAAAATTACTTTTCAGAAGCAAAATTAGGAGGCTGTATATTAGCTGTTTGAAGACTTCTTCATTTTCTATTTTAGTATCTATGAAATAATTGTGAAATATTCACCGTTAAAAGTAGTGACTAATTTTCGTTAGGGATTATGAACTCATAAGACAATGAGTATTCCCCAATCAACATAGTTTTCTTTATATCCAAAACTAAGATTCAAATCCTTGACATTTTGGTTAAAGGACACAAGTAACTACTACTTGTGCTAACCAATGTAAGTAAAAAATAGTAAAAAAAATTCTTAATTTGTGTTGCATGACCATTACCATCTAAGTAATGATTACCTAGCTTACACAAGCAATGATTGCCTACGTTGACATGATCAAGAGATCATACAAATGTCAACAACTTCATTTGTCATCCTTTGTTAAAGATGTAAACTACATGTGAGTGAGTCCTTTATCTCTTACTCATACTCTATATCCTTTATAGGTTTAGATGTGTGTGACTAAACTGCCACATGTTTCTTGCTATGGGCATGGAAGTAAAGGAGAGCTTGGATTCTAAAGGCTTAAAGGGGCCTATGACAAGAGGACATTTAAGACAAATCGGCCTAAACTTCTTTCTTTGTGTTCATTTTCAGCCAAAGAGCCTAAGTATTTAGGAATGACATAATTGGGCCCAATCTCTTAGTACTGGTGCCTAAATGGGGGAGAGAAAGGCAGTATTTAACTTGTCTTTCCCTTCCCTTGACCCTTAGTTGGGCTTGGGCTAGTTAGCTTAGCTTGATAAATAGCTTAGTTAGCTGAATCATGATTAGAGAAACCTATATAACTTGTTTTTATAACTAGTGCTAATCACTTTTGAATGAAATAGAAACTTTCTCTAGAAGCATTTGAGAGATTCTCCCTCTTTATCTTACATAAGAAGAACTCATTCTTATTAAGGTTCAGTGGAGCTTATGACAAATTTCCTACTCAAATATCATTTAGCTTCTTAGCCACTGGTGATTTCCCCTTCATCTGTTTATCATATCTTAAATTTCCTCTTCCAATTCTTTTTTCCCTAATTTTTGTGTGTAATTACTGACAACCTAATATACATTTTAGGTATTGTTTGGATTATATCCACAAAGGTTATATGTGGTATCAAGAGCTTACATCCAACACCTAAGGAAATAAGAACAACTCAATTTTAATGAAGATTTTGCTACATTTTCTTCTCCTTGGGCATGACATTCTAGGTAGTTTTTTTTTCCTAAATCTACTTTGTGTTCTTGTGTTTTTCTTTATTTGATTGTTAGGTTTTCCCCTTACAATCCTACATGTTTCTATAGCTTTGGATTTTGGAAATTTCACCAAGTGTTCTTGGTTGTTCTTGAGGTTCTTGATTCTTGCAAATACTAGGTTAGAGGACTTATGTTGTTAAATGATAGCTTATTTTGTTGGTACTTGTATTTCTAAACATAATTGTTGCCATGGGGTTTCATAATTGAGTACTAGAATCCTTGTGTTGAGAGAGCATACAACTTTTGGAGCATATCCTTAGTTTCACTTTTGTTCTTAAGCACTTCTATTCAAACTTGCATTTGATTCATGGAAAGAATGTACAACTCGCCAGTCGTTAGTGAGAAAGAAGAAAAACATATTGACCAAAACATGAACATGAAGAGCGTGGAAGCTAAAGTATAAAAAAATAATTATTTTCTCTCATCAAAAGAATGATAAAACCTATGTTTCTTAAAAAAAAAGTCTCATATTCAAATTTATTTTAGATAATTTCCAATTGCAAATTTAGTGCTTTCTCAGTACACTTGTTTTGCGCCATAGTTTGCTTGAAATTTTGGGACTATTACAAAGATGATTTGTGATTGTTACAAAACTCTTTTAGTGTCTTCTATATGCCTTATTTGAATTCCTTTTGAGTTTCCTTTCATTTTATTTTAGCTTTTATTGCTTGTTTCTAAAAATTCTTAAAGTTTTGTCTTAGAGTTTTCGTTCCTTGAGATTGTTTGGGAAATTTGTTCATCTTTCACTTGGTCCTCGTTTTCTTGATTGGAAGAGTGTTAGTTCTTTTGCAAGAGAAAAAAACGAGATATAGAGGTAAAAGACAACAATGAATATTAGATAAAAAGCCTAAAAATGAGAAACACGAGTGTGAGAGTAAACACTTAGAAAGTGAGAGAGGCTTTGTTTTCTTTAATAGAAGGATGGCAGATTCAAGTGATGATGATGTGATTTCTTGAAATTAGGTAAAGAAGGAACTTGATCCTAACCATGATCTACTGGTAGAACCAAAATTATCAAAAGAAAGCGTGATCCTAACCATGACCTACTGGTAGAACCAACACTATAAAGTTTTTAACCCAAGAACAAAGGAAAAACTCTCATAACAGAGAAAACTCAATTTCATTTAACTTCAAAATTTTATTTTTTTCTAGTTACTACAAGAGTTTTTTTTATAGGCTCAATAATGCATATGTGAAAATACAAAGCCAAGAGGACAGGGTTAAGGAAGCTACCCTACACTTGAGAGTTCAATAACAAAGGATAAACTGAAGAAGTCTTAACAAAAGAAGCCACAAGTTGACCATAGTCAAAGGCCAAGAGGACAACTAAGAAGGAATAAGGTCTTTCCCTTAGAGGGCCACGATCAAAAAGCTAAAAAAGTCTTCAAAGACATAGCAACCCCTACACTTGGAGGTCCTATGATTAGGGGAAGGCTCAAGAGAACCCAAGAGGAAGTGCACTAAAAAGTTGCCCACGCTTAAGGGTCAAAAGGATGCACTATGAGCACCTAACTTGTATAATTTTTTCAGCTACCAAGGTAGCTTTGTTTAAGGGTGAAGTAATCTTATTTCCATATATTTTCATGCTATTTTGAGTAAATATTTAGTAGGATAGCTTAACCTTGGGGCAAATCCCACTTTAGGACCATTTTCCTACCTAGCATAGTTTGGTTGCCTAATTTTTCATCACAATTTTGGTTCCCAATGTGCTTTGTGAAATTAAATGTATCTTGAGCTACAGACCTCCAAATTGGACAAACTTGATGTTGTTGGAAAGCTAAGAAAGATATCTTAAACTATTATATTTAGATCTCAACCAATTTCTCACTATTTAAGTTCTAAAGTGTCTTCCAAAAGTCACGTCATATAAGGGCCATTGGAAGGGCCATGTAGGTTTGCATTTTGGGCCATCCAGCTTGCGTTTATGCTTTTTGGGCCTTGGGCTTCGGTTAAGTGACCTTAATTAAGATTAGAAACCTTAATTAGGATTAAGAAGGAACTATATAAACCTCCAATGTAATTAGTATAGAAACTTTTTGATGAAATTGAATTTGTACCTTTGCACTTTAAGAGCATTTTCTCTCTACTCTTGTCTTGCACAAGAAAATCAATTCTTATCAAGCTCCCATGGTGCTTGTGGGGAATCTCTATAATTCTTATCTAATTCTTAGGAATTAGTGGTGAATCATCTCTTCCTCAATCCATTTTGTACCTTTCTTCTTCCAATTTTTTGGTTCATGTTAGAAATGACTAATGTTTGGATTCTACTTGAACTAGGTCATAGTTGTGGATCTTGGGGTTTCATCAATTGGTAATCAGACCTTTCAATCATCATCTAGTATTTGGATTCAAGTAGAAGAATGCAGCAAAATGAAGAACTCCATGAAGCTTTGGGTGAACTATAAGAGGTAAGTTCAAGCTTCCATTTCTAGGTCAAATATTCATTGTTTTGCTTTGCGTTTGTTAGGTTTTGTTCACCTAACCTTCCTCCATGTTTCTATGGTTCAGATTGTGTTAATTCTTAGGTTAGCTTAGGTTTTCCAAATTTAGGGTTCATACACATAGAATTTGGAGATTTTTTATTTTACTAGTCATATGATGCATTCTAGTTGAATTTGTGAATTGTTTGAGCTTGTATGCTTGATGTCTATGCTTGAGACCTTGAATTTGTGAATGTTTGCATCATGTGTGAGGAATAAAGTTTCTATTCTGCATTTTTATGATGAATGCACCTTGCGTTTGATGATTTTACTTGAGACATTGTGTTAGAAATAGTGTTGTAGTTGCCAAAAAATTGTGGACCAAAAATTTATGAAAAGAGTTTCAAAGAAAAAAAGAAAAAGAATGTTCATGTGGCTGTTTTAGTGCAGTAAAAGCAGAGTATATGCACACAAAATTAAAAGAAAAAGAGTGAAAGAAAATTGTATTTGAAGGTCCAATGACAACACTAGGTGCACATGATTCCTAGGAAACTAGTAAACTAGTAAACTAGTTTTGGTGCATTAATTGTTGAGCATTGATAAATGCCATGAATTTTTATGCTTGACATTCATACACCTGCATTTAATGTTTGTTTTTAGCCATTATTAGTCTTCCTTAAATTTCTTTTGAGTTTAGCTTCCTTTCTTTGAACTTTTCTTACTTGTCAATTTTTGGGAAACTAGTAAACTAGTTTTTATGCATTAATTATTGAACATTGTTAAATGCAACGAACATTTGTGCTTGAAATTAATTCCCTTACATTTAATATTTGTTTCTAGTCATTATTAATCTTTCTTAATGTCTCGTTAAATTCTTTTTTAGTTTAGCTTCCTTTCTTTGAGTTTTTCTTGCTTGTCAATTTTTGGTTTCTTGAGTTTTGTCCTTGAGTTTTCTTTCCTTGTTTTCTCTTAAGAATGTGTTGAGATTTTCTTGGCTTTCACTTGCAGCTGGTTTGTCTGATAATAAAAATTGATTTTCTTGTACAAATTTTGAGTGAGGTTTGAGTGGAAAAAGGCAAGCGAGCACACAAGAGAAAAAGTCACAAAAGAGTGAAACACAAGTGAAGAGTGAAACACTTAGGTGAGTGGTGAGTTTAATGAATGTTCTTATACTGTTTTGTCCTCTATACTGTAGTGGTATAAGGAGGTTTGTTTTGGGAGAAAAAGGTGATAAAGAAAGCATGGAAGGATCTAGCATAGATTGAGAAAACTTGCCCCCTAAGTCCAAATTTATGAGAAGCTATATTAGGGAGTTAGGAGAGAAGTTGGATAAGGTTAGTAAGGAACTTGATTTGGTCCAAAAAGACACTCAAAGTGTCAATGCCAAGGTTGAGGCCTTGAGCAAGGGGAAGGAGGAAAGGCCTAAAATAGCTTCTATGCATGAGAGTGAGGGAAGTTATGGAGGATATAACTTGAGTGAGAGTATTGCACTACTAGAAATGTGCTATTTTTCTGTGAATTTTCCTACGAATTTTGTTCAAAATTTTGTAGGAAACATGTTTCCTGCAAAATTTCCTACAATTTTAAATTCATAGGAAAATCGTTGGTGGATAATTTTTTCTTGTGAATTATAAATCTACAAGAAATTTATCTGTGGATATATTTTTCAGGAAAATTTGCAAGAAAATTCGCATGAAAATTCATAGGAAAGTTCACATGAAAATTCACAGGAAAGTTCGCAAGAAAATCTGTAGGAAAATTCGCAGAAAAATTTGCATGAAAATTCGCAGGAAAATTCGTAGGAAAATTTCCCAGGAAACATTTTCCTTCCTACGATTTTAAATTCGTAGGAAAGTGTTTGGATTCTGCGGGAAAATTCACAGGAAAATTCGTAGAAAAATTCGTAAAAAAATTCGTAGAAAAAATCGGCAAGAAAATTTGCAAGAAAATATACAGGTAGGAGCATTTTATGCGAAAATTTCCGTAGGAAAATCTGTAGGAAAGGAGCATTTCCTACGAATATGTCTGTAGGAAAATTCGCATGTATATTTTTATCATGTGCATTTCCTGCGAAAATTTTCATATTAAAATCTGCTGATATATTTCTTGAAAATTTTGTTATTCCTAAATAATTTTCTTGCACATTGTGATTCTGAAGAAATTTTTTCATATTTTTAATTAAAAATATAACAATTTTTTAATAATTTTTTAATTTAATCAATATTCATATAAATTAAATTTTATATGTTTTTAGTATTTAAAATTTTTATCAAATTTATAGAATATTAAAGATAATTGTTGATGCCCCAGTATTAATAAATATACATCCACTCACATCGTAAATTTATGTTAATTGTTTTTTCATTTTGATAATAATTTCTTTAAACGTTGTATTAAACATTAGTTGATTATATTTCATGTCTTATTTAGCTAGTTCTTAATTTTTTTATTAACTAAAAAGTTTGTTAGACTTATTTTAGTAAATAATTTTTTTAAAAACTTGTAATGTTTTTTAAAATGCTAACTTCTAGTTTTTTATATTATTTCTCTTTTGTCCTAAAATATTTATTAAAGAAAATAAAAGAGTAACTTTTAAAGTTATTTTTGGAATAACTTGCTTCCTCTTAATTAACTTTAAATTTACTAATTTGGTTCCAAAACAATCATGGAGGAGATGAGGTTTATGATCTAATAAAAGTAAAGAAAAAAAATTGTGACATCATTTTAATTGAAAGTGGCACAAACTTTTGGAATTGTTTTAGCTTCCACTTTATGGCTTTATTGAAGTTGACAAAAGGCTTGAGGTGGTCATGGGCCTATGAGCTTTATGGTTCTCCTAGTCACAAAAAATCTCTATGTCCATAGAGTTAAGTTACATAAATCTGACCCTCTCCAAGTCCTATAATGGTTGAAGTCTCATGCATTAACCAATTTAGAAAGACAAAAACGAAAGTGGAGGCATATGGAGGATAAGAAGTTCTTCATACCAGACTAGAAAGAAGGACACATTGACAGTAGAAAAATAATAAAGAAAATACTAAAAAAACATATATGAAAGCTTCTCCAATCCCTCTACAAATTTGCCAAACCAAATTCATGAGAAAATCCATGTGTTAAACACTAATAAGAAGTTTGAAAAACACTTCTATGTCTTAACAAAGAATAGAAAGAAGATATTTTCCAACATTTTACACAAGGATCTTACCTTTCCAAGCAGCCTGGTAAACGCTATGTTTTCGAAGTTGAATGTTTTTCATCCAATTCATTTTCCTAAACTAGCGGTTCCTATTTCAAAAGTTTTTTCATAAATTACATGCAATTCCCCACTTCAAACAATGGGTAGTAAAATACATATAGAAAGCATGAGCATTCAAACAAGAATAATTCTAAATCCCCTCCTATCTCCTACTAATCTTCCTAATTCATTTCTATGGTAAGTATTGAATGTGTTTTATATTTTCAAGATATTAAATATATTTATTTTTATTTAATACTTTATTTATAAGGTAATAGGAATATTTGCTCATTAAAAAAACTAGGTACTTGCTTTATTTTTTTTTTGGGTGTGAAAAATAATATATTGCATTGAAAGAGGAAGTGCTCATTTGATATCACCTAAAAAGATATCCAACTAATGCTATATAAATTGCTAATATATAGACTAGATATGTAAAGTCTTACAGTTCACTCAGCTACAGTTTTGATCTTATGTTAACTAATACAATTTTGAAAATTTCCAGGCTAGTCTTGCAGTCAGGCAGTTGATTAATGCACTATTGCAAAGAGACCCAACCAGTCGTTTAGGTTCAACCACTAGTGCCAATGAAATCAAACCAGATCCTTTTTGTCCGTGGAATCAATTGGCCTCTAATCCATAACATGGTATTATCCTTGTGATTTCTTTTTAAGTTACTGATTAGAAAAATATTGACTACTTAATTAGTAAAATTAGTTCTTTAATGATACGTATGATGGAAATTATGCCCAAGGTTCCTAAATATGCATTTATTTGGTAAAATTATTGAATTTGCAATCAATTAGTCAAATGAGTCCCTAAAGTCCCTAATGTGAGGGCTACTTTGGATGAAAAAATGTACATTCAAGGACCTCAAGCATAATCTCTATCACTCACTATGACACGATCTCCCTAACATGTTTGACCTTTGAAGGGGATATCTATAGACGCCCAAGTCATATTTTCAATATTTGAAGTTAGCTTATTATTGCAATAACCACTGGGTTATCTTTTTTCATGCAGACTCCACCCCTGTTAGATGTTCCTCTTTAGTTGATAGGAAAAGATCCAATGATAAAGGATTTGAAGTGGCTATCCCAAAACTATCCCAATCAAAGCAGCTAATATGTATGTAACTACACTGCTCCTCGAACCCATGCTTTCATTTTGAGTGTTGAAAAGAATTGCCAACAAAACTGGTGCCAGCTTTGACCACTTCTCCTCACTCACCATTGGAATGGTGAGCCTTCTTGGCAAGTCAAGAGGTAGTTCTAGTACTTGTAGGATCTTTCCCAAGTAAATGCAATCAAAAAATGAGTTATTACTATCACTACCAAAAGTACTATCTGCCTTTTGCTCCATATCTTCTACAACCACTATCTTTGCCAAACTTTGTTTCTCATCATCAACATAGCCCAACAAAGGTATGCTGGAGTCAAGTAGTGACTCATCAGAAGACATTGAGTGTTGCCTTTCGGTTATGCTGTCCCCTCCATAGATTAGACGTGTGGCGGGCACAACACAGACATAGATGAAGTATATGGAAACATAGAAGATTGAACCTAGCAACTGCCCCTCTCAATCATAGCAGGCATTGAGGACAATGCAGATTTCAAGTGTGGGGGAGGGGGGATACACCGTTGTAGCCATCTGAAGCTGCAGAATTGAATTCTGTCGTTTGATATTGTTCACACCTTCCATCTTGGCTCAATTTTATTCGTTTTGTCTTGATTCCATTTATGTTTTATTTCCTGTATTTGTTTCGTCTTTTTAGTGTCTTGTTGAAGTCAATGTCTTGTCTGCTGAGTCTGAGTCACTTTTCCCTCTTTTCCAAGACGTTCCATTCCAATAAAATTCAGAGTCGAATTCATCCCGGGCCGAGGCCGTCATGGCCGAATCCAGAATGACTTCGGCCAGACTTAAGTCCCTACTCGCCTCTTGTCTTTTGTCTCGTCCCTCCTAGCAGAATTTAAGAATTAGGTGGTCGAAAAGAAAAGGTGAGTTGAAAAGATGTTTTGAAGTGACTTCTGGAAGTTTGAGAAGGCAGGAGGAAGTATCTCTGCAGCCCTGGAAGAGATTTCTCTAAGCTTGACGAGAGCGAAACTCCTGCATTCTAGGCAGTGATTGACTGGAACAAAAAGGAAAATCTTCTATGATAGAGTAAAAACAACCTATGCGAGAATTTGAGCCCTTGTAAATATTGATGGCTTACATCTTGCCATTCCTCTTCTTTTTTTTTTCTAGTGTGATTTTTTTTGCATTCATGATAATTGCGTATTCTGCATTTTGCGTTAACTCTCTGGATACAATTGTTTTCACATGCAGGAATGACATGATCTAGGCCATGTTTCTTATTAGCCCCGAACCAATAAAGCCTACTTGAAAAATATTTTGTCACTTGTTCACCCCCATTGAGCCGCATAACTGTTCTTTCTTATAACTCATTACAAGTCAAAGCTGGAAAAACCATGAATTAACCTCACCCTTAGGAAGCAGAGGAGCCTTGGAATTGTTTTGGGAGTAAGTCATAATCAAGTGTGGGGGAATTTCCAGAAAGCAAAAGCTGTTCAGCATCCTCTAAAGAAAGAAGCGAGTGAAATAAAGAAATAAAAAGTGGAAGCAGTAGCTGAAAAATCTAAGCTAAATCAAACAAAGAAAGAAAACAGCAAGCTGCACATATAAAAAAAAAGAGAGAAGAAAGAAAGATAAGAAAAAGGGAAAGAAATGAACTGGCAACAACAAAGAGAGGAAACCACAACATTCTAGGCTATCCCTTATGCTGATAAAGCTTACTCCCCACTGCTCCTCTCTTCCCCACGGGTCATGAAGCCAGTTTCTATATTTTATCCTACCTGTGATCCCAGCCTCGCTACAAGCCGAAAAAGAAGTCCTGGTGTTCATAACTGTTTGTGCTTTTTCTGGTGTAAGAAGAGAGCTTTGTCAAAATATTGTGATATCAGTTCCATGAATGTTGAGTGTAAATACAAGCCCAAACACGTGAGAAGTGAGAAAGTTAATTGCTTAAATGAGAGCTCTATCACTCTTGGTTATTTTCTCCTGTTTGTAGATCATGAAATTGCATCGAGCACTAAAGAAGTAATTCTCAGATTGCTTGAGTATCTCAATCCCAGGGTGAATGAGTACTGAATCTGTCTTGGTTGAGCTCAAGGGAGTTAATTGAAAATTTTCTTTTCAACCTTAAAAATCCCTTTGTCGATTTTCATTCTATTTTGCCCAAGAGTGCAAAAGAGTAAGTGTGGGGGTCTGATGAGTCACAAACTATACACCTATCTTGGACCTAAGAAAGATCATTGCTAGCACATTTTACAACTAAGGAATGAATCTTAGCTGGGATTCATATTAGGAACTGAAAAATAGAGAAAATACAAAATTGTGCTAATTCAAGGATCTTAGCTGATTCCTCTTCAATGCAGGTCTAGCCAAGGCTCTCAGATCCAGCACCAGAGAACTCAGGCCAATGCCATCTCGGCCAGGCCGAACTTCCAGCAGCTCGTTGAATAGCGGCCCAGTTGCGTCTTCCACGTCAGCCATCCAACATAGAGGCCACCTCAGCACCAACTGGATGCCACATCACCCCAGGTGCAATCAGCACCGCACATTGCAAGGGCAAATTAGGAAACCCACTTTTATGATTCTGTTAAGCGTCGTGGTTTGCACGCTCATGTATAAATAAAAATAGTCGTGTACATTGTAGGGGTCTTTGAATTCATTCTAAACACACTCTCATTGTATCCATTTCCTCGCTCTCGTTTTCCTCCGTTACGGTGGTATACGGTGTTGCATTGGTGTTTCTCTCGATTGAGGAAATGCAGGTCTAAGGCTGGGAAGCCGAAGTTTGTCAGAGAGGACTAATTGGGATTTCCAACACACTCTGGTGAATTTGATCCTTAGCGCTCAGGCTATTGGAGGTGAACCACCACCATCAACCATGACGATTGTCGTGGAAGATGGAACCACTTGAATTTAGACCACTGTGTTTGTACTCTATCCTCTATTAATCAATTTCATTCTACATTTCTTAACTCTATTCCTTTTCTCTTCTTTAATTCACGGATTGAATTGCGATTGCATTTAAGACGTGAACAATGTTAAGCTAAGCCGATCGGAACTGGTTTAACTAATTTAGTATGTGATCATTTAACGATTGTTAATGGAGAACCTAAAATCAGCTCTGAACTTAATCCCTGCCAATTGATGAGGTAGCGATTGTGTAAATCCTCGGTATGGCATTGGACGAACCTTTGGCGATTGCCATAAGAATTCCCAAGGCTGATATGGACTGAGAACTAGAGTGCGGAAATAGGACTGGACTTGGACTAATAAAACTAGACTTGGACTAATAGAACTGAACATGAGCACAATTATATAATAATAATAATAGTAAAATTAGTAGAAGTAGTATATGTTCGCCGCATTCATAGTTTTAGTTCACTTTCTACTTTACTTGCATTCCAACCCCCCCTCATTTACTGCTTTTAGTCTGAGACAGAGATAGTCCGTCTCTGTAGCATCTGTCCGCACTCAACCAAAACCAAGTCGGATAGATCTCTATCGAGATCGTATCGATTCAATTTCTACTGAGAGCGACTCGGCCATTACCGAGACGAGTTAGCACTCTACACCTAAGATTCTGCGTCATTTCACTTCACATCGAATCATAACTGAACACACTGTGTCCTTGAGAAAAATCGACCTAGGATTGACTATACTATAGTTAACTTTAGTTATTTGATCCTCGCAAGACGACTAGAAACGAGTTTATCAGTTGCCAGAGATTATGCATAGTAGTATGTATAGGCATAGAGCTAAGAACGCTTCAATTAACAATAAAAAGGATTAGTATTTTTTTTCTTGTTAAATGGTATTTTTATTTACAATTTATATTGAAATTGAAATATCAAGTACTTAATATTTGATTTTGTAGTTATTAATTTTCTACGAGAAATAGTAGAGATAACCATTTATTTGTTTTACATTTTTTCTATTTTTCAAGCTACCTTAAACTTTTATTATTTAAAATTGATTAATGTTTATTTTTGGTAAAATTGAATATTAAATTTTATATTTTAAATAAAAATATTCAAAAATAACATTTTACATATGATGGAGATTGAATTATTTTATTTAAAAAAAATGAAACTCAACTCCAACCTCATCAGAATTTATCGGGTTTGGGAAACCTACGAGGAACCTATTCTATAATTTTTTTTTCTAATTTATTTTACTTATATATTTTTAAATAAATAATATACTAAGTTAAATAATTATATTTTAATTCAAATGATATATA
Organism: Mucuna pruriens; assembly: GCA_025330945.1. Taxonomy (NCBI): domain Eukaryota; kingdom Viridiplantae; phylum Streptophyta; class Magnoliopsida; order Fabales; family Fabaceae; genus Mucuna; species Mucuna pruriens. The sequence continues at coordinate 734,077 of JAENHJ010000014.1, forward strand.
AAAATTAGTAAATAATAAAGAACTTAAAAATTATTTAAGAATTAATTTTTATTTTTAGTTAAATATATAATTTTATCTTTTTTATTTAATTACTATGATTACTTTAATTATTAACTATTATAATAATTCATTTATATTTTAATAGTTATAAAAAATAAATTATAAACATTATATAACTAATAATTATGTATAATATACCGAATCATATATAACAATATAATTAAAAAATATATATATATACTCTTTTATTCTCTACACAATCAAACAAAAACAAAACAAAAAAAAGTATCATTCTTTATTTTCTCTTTTGCCAACTAACTTTAGAAATATCTTAATTCTTTTCTCTTCTTTTTATTTTCCTTCACTTTCTTAAGTTAGGAAAAACTTGAATCCAAACTCAACTTCCATTAAAATAAGTTTTTTCCATCAAAATCTAGGCAAGGTTAGACAGGTATCTCCAAGTTTGGGTTCAATTCTCCTTGTCTTAATGCTTGTTTTTATTTCTACTTCAAGATCCCTTCAACACTTTGTTGAGAATCTCATTCACCTTATACTTGAAAATGTTTTCTTAGTAAAACACTGGAAAACTAGGAAGTTCAAAGTCTCATATTTCACTACTAGAAATTTTAAAATTTGCTACAAAATAATTAACTACAAAATTTTAAAATTAATAGTTATTTCATAGTTAATTTCTAGTAAAAATAATTAGTTACAAAATTATTATAATATTGATGGTAGTATGAAATAAGTAGCAAATTAGTTAAGAAAATAATCTTAGTTAATTTGTAGTAAATTTTAAAATTTTGTAGTTATTTTATAGTTAATTTGTAGTAATAAAAAATATAAATAAATATAATTTAAATTTAGCTAAGAAAAATAATATTCTAGTTAATTAATAATTAATTAGTTAAAATTTAGCTACTAATTTAAATAATAGTTAAAATTAATAGCAAAATCAAAAAAATATTGTATTGTTTGGTTGAGAATCGTCTTAACTAAAATAATATAAGTGGTATGGTTTTTGCTACTTCTAACCACTCTCTGACCCTAACATAGTCGTTTTCATTTAACACAAAACCATAATATATGTCTTTATCTAATAAATTAAGTTTTGGGTTGCGAGAATGAATTTTGACGCAACGATAAAGTAAGTTTAAATCTTGAATTGACTATTGATATAAAGAAGCACCAGTGGTTCTAACTTATTCGGGAGTGATATTTGTGTATTCTAAAGAAACAAAAAAGTACTAGTTAGCTAACGAATTGAGCAGTTATATAATTAAGCAACCAATTTTGCTGAGAAAATCTGGTAGGTGATGAGTACAGGGGGCATAATTGAAGAGGTGGCACTGTACTGTACAGGATGAGCTGCAAGAATGCAACTGTTAGCTACTAAAACACACACACATACAGAAGCAGAGTCAATTTAAAATAGGCCAGCATTGTCGGCATAAATATGAGAAATTAAGATTGCTTAATTAAGATGAGGAACTAACATGGATCATGTTAAATAGCCGATGTAGACTTTGGTTCAACAAACTTAACCTACACTTGATGGAGCCCCACAAACAAGAAGATATAGTTTTGATTGTGAAAGAAAACGCGAGGGACCTGGTTTGATGGATGGTTTAACGAAAAGCCAAGTAACTTGTGGCTTTGTCTCTCTCTTTCTCATTCCCCACATGACCCTTCTCATTCCCTCAACCGTATTGCATTAATGCAACTAAATATGCGGTTCCTTCACAAATTAATACGCTTGCTTCTCTCTCTACCTTCTACCAGATTCCAAAACCCTTACTATGTTCACATTCAGTGCGGGAAAGAAATTTCATTTCCATAACTTACTACCACCAAGCCCTTCCATGCTTTAATTACAATTCAATTTTGTGTTATTCACGTTTTCTTTTTCTTCCTTCCTTTCTATAATACTCCTTTTCTGTCTCTCTGCCACATTATAATTATAAAACATTTCGTACAAAATTAATTCCCCTTTCTTTTTATGTTGCGTGTTTGATGGGAAACAACATGTATTTGTATAACAAATTATTTTTATCTTATCTGAATTTTTTATTTTAATTTAGTCTTTTAAATTTAAATATTTCTATCTTAGTCCTTAAAGTATTAATATGCTTGCTCAATTTTGTATACTAATCATATTAATTTTGATAATATAATAAATACTTATTTGATGTAACATTTTACACAATTTGTTATTGGTCACCAAATTTATTAAATTTGTATAGTAAATTGATAATAATATCAATTTAATTTAAGACAACTTAAATGATCGACGTGACACATTTTAAATTTAGAAAAATAAACTAAAATAAAATATTAGATGAGGAATTAAAATTATATTTTAATTAATATTCATTTTCTCTTTCATCTTATTATTATTTTTTATTATTATCTTTTATATCACTTATTATATTTATATTTTTTATTTTTGGTTTTCATCTCTCACTACTAAAAAATTTAAAATTTGCTATTAAATAATTTTGTAGTTAATTTTAAAATCAATAATTATTTTGTAGCTAATTTCTAGTAAAAATAATTAACTACAAAATTACTATAATATTAATGATAGCATGAAATAAGTAGCAAATTAGCTAAGAAAATAATCTTAGTTAATTTGTAGTAAATTTTTAAAATTTGTAGTTATTTTCTAGTTAATTTGTAGCAATAAGAAATATAAATGAATATAACTTAAATTTAGCTAGAAAAATAATATTCTAGTTAATAATTAATTAGTTAAAATTTAACTACTAATAACTAAAATTAGTAGCAAAATAAAAAAAATGTTGTAATGTCTCCTAACTCATCCAAGGGTGTACATTTATCAATACTCATTTGGATAACAGAATTGATATAGAGTACGAAAATATTTTGCACAAAACATACGAATTAGTATACGAATTTTTATTTTTAAATAATTAAAAATAAAAATATAAAACTGGTATTTTGACGGAATTAATATACGAATTAGTATTTTGCTTTGAATAAAATGGCGACGGGTAAAGTTCATTTGCCACCAACAAATTTTCTTTCGTACCGTCAAGTGAACGTGACATACTTTGATTTTGAAATATCTCTCTCTTTTAAACGTTATATCTAATTGGTCGGTTTTCCAGTGAACGAGTAACTATGTCATGGTTCGGCTAATTTGAAAATTTATTAGAATTAAAAATTAACCAAATCAATCAAAATTCAATTAAAACTAGTCATAATTAGGTATAAGTTAATGTAAAAAAGTAGTTAAATAGACTTATTTAAAAAATAATTTTAAATAAATAAGAGTTTATAAATAAAATCTACATATAGATTAGTATTATTATTTATTATATTTTTTATTTTATAAGACAGTTAATATGATTATTCTATACTAATTTAAAAGTATACTTAATATATAGGGAATGACTTTTGTATGAATCCCTTGCTTTCGTTAGAAGATAATAATAAATAATAATACCTATTGGATTAAGATTAAAAATAATAAAATGTTAAGATTAAAATTTAATTATAAAGACATTATATGGAAGCATCAATGCCACAACTGCTTTCAATTGTCATTGTCGTCAACCCATCACCATTGTTTTCCATCATCATTGTTATTCCATTACCGTTGTGACTGTGATGGTGGGATAGCAACAAGGGTGATAGGATGATCACAATGATAATAATGACAATAACAACAGTAGTGACTATAATAACTATAATGATAATAGTGAGGGACGAAGACAGTGGAGACAATATTAGGATAATAGTGTGTATATATAAATTATATTTTAGATTTATAATAAATAATTAATATTACAAAAATTTGTGATATAAAATTATTTTTAACTTTGGGTGATTTATGTTAAAAATATTGAAATTCAATTTAGAATTAAAATTGAAAGATATAGGTTAAAAAATCCTCTAAAAAAAGTTAAAAAAAACCCTAAAAATATAATCGTTAAAAATATTCTGGTTAAAGAATGACAACTAAAAATACTCCATCATTCAAGATAATTATTCTCATTTATATATATAAAATATTATAAATTTTAATTATGTGAAGTAAACATTTTACTTGACATTGTATAGATTAACATACTAGTATTCTATAAATTTAAAAAGGTTCATCTAGAATAAAATAAATGAGAAGTATTAGATAAAATTATATATATATATATATATATATATATATATAAATGAATAACTATTTTCAATAAGAGTTTTTTAAGAATTATTCTTTAATGAGAGAATTTTTAAAAGTTTTTTCTTTAAGAATTTTTAAGAATTTTTAAGAATTTTTCTTAACTTTTATTATTTTCAATCTATCATTTTCATCTTTATTTTTAAATTAAATTTAAAATTTTTAAAAAGTTATAAAAAATTAAAAAGAAGATTGTTTTGCAATATAAATTCTAGATCTTTATTATAATTAAATTCTAAATATAATTTATATGTTCAAAATATTTATTTATTGTAAATATTTAGCGCACTCCTAAATAATTATTAAAGAAATAAGGTTATATTTAATTTATAGAGACAAAAATATAATAAACTATATATTTAATTATTATTGATTTAATCTTAATTCAATCAAACTTGAAGCAATGCGTTATGATCAACAACTTTACTAGTTGAATGGCTCATTAAGTTTTGGAACTATTACCTTTCCCAACCTATTTTTCAACCAAATAAAACAAGGCAAACTAAACTCACATTCCTTGTGATTTAATGAAATGACACCTAAGTATCCTGTGTTTTACTTTATTTTGATATTCTCAATTCATAACCATGTAAGAGAAATCACGAGAGTTTTGGGTAAATAAATAAAAATGGGTATACCGTGTTATAATATTTTATCATTTTTTTTATAAATTAGAATAATTTTTTTTATCCATATCAACCAAATAAAAAAACGAAAATTAAACTCACATTCCTCGTGATTTAATGAAATGACACCTAAATATCCTGTGTTTTACTTTATTTTGACCTTCCCCAATTCATAACAATGTATGAGAAATCACGAGTTTTGGGTAAATAAATTAAAATGGGTATACCGTGGTATAATATTTTATCATTTTTTTAATAAATTAGAAATTTTTTTATATGTAAAAATTGAAGACACTATTAGAAAGTTTACAATATTTATATATCTTGTTTAACCAATAGAATTAGAATAATTATTTTAAATTTAAGTATTTTTAAGAATTTTTTCTTCAATTGTAACATTCTTATATTTTTAACTATTTATTTTTTTAATCTATCATTTAAATCTTTATTTTAAATTAATGTTTAATATTTTTTTAAAATAATAAATAATTTAAAATAATCTTATATCACAATATAAATTATTTATTATAAATCTAAAATATAATTTATATATTAAAAATATTTATTTATTATAAATTTTAATTATAATATAATTTATATATTCAAAGCATTTATTTATTATAAATTTTAGTTATATAAAATAAACATTTATCTTAACCATGAATAACTAAATTACCAATGTTCTATAAATTTGAAAGGGTTCATGTAGAATAAAATAAAAAAGTTGTTGCCACTACTACTACCACCGGTAGTGGTGATGGTAAAAGTATTGTAGTGGCGACGATGATGGTAATGACAATGATGATAATGACAATGATGATCATGATAGTAATGATTTCAATTGTTAAATTTATTATTCTTATTAATTAGATCAAACATATAAAATTTCATACCATTTCAAAATTATTTGATAATTCATTACGTCATTTTATTTTAATTTATAATATAATATTAAAAATATATATAAATATTCATTATTAAATAACATACGTAAATATCCAAAATTTTGCATACTTAATCTAATTATAAAAACATCAAACACAACTGTTAAATCGGTTAAATTTATATTTTAATAAAAATTATTAAAAATATAATTTGATTAATTTTAAATTAATTATAAAATTATTTCGACCTCCAATGATTTGCTTTTGCCCTAACAGGATATGGGACTACTTCCAACGAATCAGAATTCGAATCTAACACATAATGGAAAGGTTTCGTAATTGAATCAATTCCATCTAATATTTAGTTAAATCAGCAACTGTGTTTGATTTTGGCATAAATTCTGGCATATCTAAGCCTTCTTGGACATTGGGGCCATGCACTGTATCCAAAGAAGTACTAGTAATCTTACAAAATCAGCACATATATCTCTCTCTCTTTGTTATCACATAATAACAATAGCAACGACCAGTTGCCAAGCCTCTTTCTTCTTCAGTTCAGATACGGATCGACTTTGTATTTTGTAACCTACGAAAGTAATTTAGTCAAAAGTGAGTCTTTCGTCTCGTTAATTCATTTTCATATGAGATTAGGTTTATCAAGTTCAAATTTTAAAAATAAAGACGCGTTCGAATTATATCATATTCTTTTAAAATTCAAAATTTTTAACAAATGTTTAATAATAATAAGATTTCCTAACTTAATAACTAACTATTTTAGACTCATTTTTGGTCTACCACGACTCAAGACTCAACAATTACTTAATGATCTCCTTGTCACTTTCCTATTATATAAAGCATTTTATATTCAAAGGTATTTTTTTTTTCTTTACTTAGATACCTCATTACTTATCTAACCCTTAACTAGAGCGTCAGAGTGTTTGAGCATGTTTTGTAATTCTATCCACCATATTCAAAGATATGAAAATCCTTCATAACACTTGCATTTTAAGTAACATAAAATTATTTTATATTTATATTATTTTTAATATAGAAAGTAAAATATATCTTAATTTTAGATTTATATATTTCTTTAATTTCACACTTTACTTATACATTATATTAAAACTTATCTTTTATTTAAATAAACAAAATTGATGCAATCTTATTGCAAATATTATCATTTCTTGATTGGATAATTTTAAAGAAAAATTTTGAATCAAGTCAGGACTGCCAAGTTATATTCATCTCATGGACACACCTATCCTAACGAGAAGGAAGGAACCAAAATAGCAAAAGAAATGTAAGAAAATATACAATACCACAAGGGTAGGAGGAAAATACTACTCTAAAATAGCATAAGAAATGTAATAAAATATACACTGCCACAAGGGTAGGAGGAAAATACTACAATAGTGCAAAAATACCATTTTATAACAAGTTTCTACATCGAATATTAAATATTTATTGTTAAAATAAATGCAATCACATTTTTGTAATTTTATTAAACTTTGCTACATTGGTTTATAAATAATTTATGTAAAAATATTTGTCAATTTCTTTTTGTTGAAACTCTAATATGCTAAATCTATGTTTTGTACTATTTGTCAATTACTTTTGTTAAAACTCTAAATCTATGCATTAAGGGACTTGTATTATAACAATCTATCATTTTCCACATAAATTATAAACATAACCGATGTAGAATGTATTTTTTACATCAGGTCATTATTCAATGTAAAAAGTAATCACATTTTATATTCCTAGTATCTATAATGAATGTACAATCGATATAAAGTTGTTTTTAACTTATGTAAAAAAAATTTCTATAGTAATACTAGTACAAAGCACACACATATCCTAGTTAGCCATCTCTACTATACTTTAAGATGAAGGATGAGATTCCTACAAAGGGTCATCCTCTTCCTCAATTTGAAATCTTGATAGGGGTTGAGGGGCACTTAAGATGAGATCTTCCTTTATAGTGACTCTAACCAAACAAAGTCACTAAAGGGTCTTAAGATGTGAAATGGAGCATAGCACACCACCTCTATGGGTAGCTAGAATTCAACAGTTATGGTAAGAGAAATTGGAAAGATAGAAACTCTTGCTAGGTGTAACTAACAGTAAAGTATCCATTATAATGTACCAATTATGCGTGCCAATGCACTCATCATCCTCATCCATGTCTTATAGTGGTATCAACAAACTCAATGCAAAAGATCCATGGCCATATGCTCCTATGAATATGCTCTTATGAATGCAAATATCATAACCATAGCAATCAAATGCATAAATAAACATGCAAGGGTAAACATACGTGAATAATCATAATAATGAACATTTAATTTTCAACAATAATCAACATCATACAAGGAATCTCACATCAATAAACATTACAATATAAATTGGCATGCAAAACAATGCACTTGCCAATAGTCATGAAATATGACATACACAACTCCATAGAGATTTCTAACAACTGAACACGGTACAATATAACACCAACTTTTAAGTTAAAAGTGGTACATTCCACAAATCATTCAAGTGACACAAATACTGATTAATGGAGCAGACTAATGACATCGTGAAGATAAACATACATGTATAATTGCTATCACGACATAAGATTTGCAATTACCTTGGCCTTTCATGGAATTTCCCATTTGTCATATCCTCAAGATTACCTAAAGTAGGTTCACTAACTTTCCTCACTAGTCAATAAACTTGAGTGCATGCCCATACATAACCACAACTTTGGATATATGCATAAATTCATAATCATATATATACAAATGAGAAATGACATAAATGTAAATCATAACCTCCTGTAGAACTCAAAGGACATGCTAACAAGAAACATGAAGTGAATGGAGACCTTCCAAGGTTACAAGAAGTTTTAATGCTAACAAATGAGGCATTCTTATGAAGATAAGATACAAAGCCAAAAAAAAAAGAAAAATCTCATTGAAGACTAAGCTAAAGAATGAAGACCAAAGCCAAAGACTTAGGTATTTTATGCAAGCACTCTATATTCCAATTAAGTCTGACTCAAATTGTCTATCTAAGTAACTAAAATGAAATTGATTTTCTAAAAAGATGATTAAATAAACCAATTTCATAAGAATAGTCTTAAGAACATGAAAATCTCATATTTAGGTCAAAATGAGAAAAAAACTTGAGTCTCCCATTGCAAGACTCTAGTCTCCCATTGCAAGACTCTAGTCTCCCATTGCAAGACTCAAGTCTTCCATTGTAATACTTGAGTCTCATGAAGAAAACTCGAGTTCTTTGAGACAAAATCGAATTTGCATGTTAAAAGTTCATAAAAATCCAAGTCTTTATTTGAAAAACTCAAGTTCTTTGAAAAACTCAAGTTCCTTGCAAAAGACTCAAGTCTCAACAATCAAATCAAAATTTGAAATTTGCTTTGGTTTAAATCAATTTCACATATTTTTATATTATCAAAATAGATTATTAAGGATTGTGAAAATTATGTTATTATCTAATTAATCAATCCCTAAATTATAAAATCTTTTCAAAATAAAGATTTGATAAAGTTTTAACTTTTCACATAATCATATCAAGGGTTTTTCAAATCAAATATTATCTATCTCTACAAACCCTATAGCAAGAGAAAATATTTTTATAAAACAAATTAACTAGAAGAAAATTCTAAAACAAAATTATAGTTGGATCAAAAGGGATAATTATTGGTTGAGAAAGAGAATGTTAGAGATTTAATTTGTGTTACATTACTTTTAGAGTGAAGAAAGTTTTTATTTTCCTTTTTGTATTCAAGAGTGGTTCCCTTGAAAGTTTAATCTTAGAGATATAGGTAAGGGCTTCCCAAAGGGGTTATCAAGGTAGGTTGTCTAGAGTGTAAAAACTTTAGCTACTATATCTTTAGATCCACTAAGGTGTATGATCCTTGGGGACTAGGTCAAAGAGTGTTAGAGAAAGGCATTCCAAGAAAGGGTTATCAAGGTCAATTGCCTTGAATGTAAAAGGGGTTGTTGCTTTATAAGAGTTAGGCATAGTGGAAAATCTAAGTGAAGCTTGAGGCTTAGATGTAGGTCACTAGTCTTGGTTGAACTAGTATAAAATCTTGGTGCACTCTCTTGTATCCCTAAACTTTTTTAATTGCTTTATGTGTTTGTGATTTAATTATTCATTGGGTTGGGGTTTATGATTTCTCCCTTCACTTTTTTAGGAGTTAATTCTTCCTAATTAAAAGTTGGAATGCAAAATCAATTTTATAACAACTTAATTCATCCCCCTCTTATTTTATCGAAGTCACTTAATTGGTTAAAAAGTGGTATCAGAGCTTGATTATTGGGTAAAGCTTATTAGCTTCAAGATGTAATGACATCCAATAACTCTTTTGCAAGATGGTGGATTTATAAATCGTGCTTCAATATTTAGTGGTGAAGGATACTATTACTAGAAAGAAAAGATGAAATATTTTATTGAACTCACTTATATGAGTATTTGGGATGATGTTAAAATTGGGGTAACTAGGCTTACTCATATCCTTAATGGTGATTTAAAAAAAAAACTAGAAATCTATGGATTAGTGATGAAAGAAAGCAAATTTTGTGTGATTTAAAAGTAAAAAATATTGTAACTATTGCTTTTTTTCATATAAAGAGTTTTTTAAGATCTCTAGTTACAAGACTACTAAAGAGATATAGGATCCCTTAGTACCCATGAGGATAATGTATGATGAATTGCAAAATACACTTTAAGGATATTCTTAATAAATTTAAAAAATCTAAAAAATTATTTATTTCAAAAGGAAACCATTTCAAAATTAGAAAAAAGAATTTTATAGACTAAAAAAGAGATGGATGGAACTCTAAATAAGTCCTTAGATGTGTTACTCACAATTGTTCTTTATGTAATACTTGTTTAAAAAATGATAATTTTATACTCGCTAATTGCTCTTCTAAAACTTTAGAAAAGAAAAATTTTGAATTAAAAACAGAATTGATTGAAATTCAAAATAAATTGTATTCTTTTACTCGTTTTTCTTCATGCCTAAAAAATATGGCTAATTTCCTTAATTGTTCAATTGCATAACTTTGAAAATGGATATTGATACAATAAAATTGACCTTGCTATATTCACAATGGGAAGGTATGATTTAGATGCCAATTAGGAGAATAAAGATGCATGTTTATAACGTTGGGTTAGGATATAACCCAATGATCAAGAAAAGACTTATAAAAAAAAAATTATTGCATCTAGGAAATCTAATGGCTCACATGTGACATGTTGTTGTTAGTGGTAGGAAAGGTCATACTACATCTTTTTGCAATATTAGAAAGAATGAACATATGATTGTTAAGAAAATTGGGTGCCCAACAATCAAATTACCAAGACTCACATTCATGGACGTAAGAAAATTTGGGTTTCTAAAATTACCTAGCATGTTACACTTGTGAGTTATTCACACATTCTTTCATTTATTCATAGAGATTATTTAAAAAGGATTTTGAAAGTTTTACTAAATTTGATAATTAGTTCTTTTAATTTTTTTGTGATAAACTAATTGGTAAAACTTAAATAAGGATGTTTTTTAAGCAAATTAATAATTAGAATAAATTCTCTTGGCTTAAATTTCATTATTAATTTTCCCCTAAATATGAGATTTGAACTTATTTGTTGGGTTTCCTCTACATCATATTATATGTCCTACTTTCTTCATGTGTGTGATTTGTTTCTATAAGTCTATCTCTTCATGTGTGTGAATGTGTTACAACAAATAAACTCAAAAAGAGTGGTTGAATTGTGTTTTAAATAATTTTTACAAATTTGATCGCAAGTAATGTCTGATAGGATAAGACGATCTTTTGAGAGTTTGATAAGATGAAGTATTTTAATAAAAACTCTTTTATCTTTTTAAAACATACTTAAGGTAAATAAAATAGAATTTATAGGGATAACTACATGCAAGTTTTATATTGGTTCCTCTTAATAATGACTATGTCCATTTCTTGGCAACCCACCATGTTTGTTCACTATAATGACTCATTTGTTACAAGTATTCTTTCCAATAAGCATTTTCAAGCGTACTTAAGTATTCTTTCAATTGTTTCTCTATGTAATAACCCTAAGTATTTTTTATATAAAGTCTCTTTAGGCTTAAACCTTCTTCAAGTGATAAAAGGTTTGTTGTTGTAACTAAATGACTCTTTATGTCTTATAGACGAATATACACTTAAGTGCGAGTCTTTAACTAAGAGAGTATAGAGTAGATGACATTAAGATTACAAGATATTAGAGTTGTTATATTCTAAAGGTACCTAGTCTTTAGGTATATATAGTCTTTTTAAGAATATGATCGTTAAGGAACATTTTAAGTCTTCTATTCTTCATGTTTGATTTTGAAGTAGATGTTGGAGCATTAAACGCTTGCATTTATTTCTTTTTACCAACTTGTCACTTTGATAAGATAAAGCAGTGTGTTTATCTTACTTTTCTTTGAAATGTTACCATGCAACTCTGGTCATGCTTACTTTTCTAGAAAAAAATTATTTGTTGTTCTGAAAAGTTGGAAACTTTGGTCATGCTTAATTTTCTGGGAAAAAATGATTTTTTGTTCTAACGAGTTGGAAAATATGCCTTTTGATGTGGCATAGTATTTGATGATTTTTACTTTTATAAATCTGTATTGATACGCTTAAAATATTTAAAAAACTCATAATACCTGAAATACATGTAAACCCTTATGCATGTCTTTACCATTGTTTTGATAATTAAATTAACTAAAGATTTTATTTAAAATTAACCTTCCACACTTAGTGTAGCCTTAGTTGTTTAGTAAGTTGTGCTAGCCTCCAAGTTGTTACAACTTTGATGGTATCATAGTTGATTGTGTCCTTTCAAGAATGCACCTATAGGGAATAGGTTCATTATGGTTTTGCTATGTAATATGAAGTTGTTTTTTTCAAAGAAATGATTATTTGTTGTTTGAGTTATCTGACTCAGCCTTGTTTGTTGAGGTTTCCAATGAGGAAATGTTTGTATGGTGGCTTTTGGTCGATCTTTTCTAATATAGTTTGTACTTTTATATTTCACAATATGTGGTTAGGCTGCAACAGTACAATAGTATTAGGCTACTATGGAGTAGTTGGAGATTGCTCAGGCTATGGTAGAGGTCACGAGGTAGTGGATTTATTTAGTTTGCAAGGTTGGCCTAGGTTCTTGAGGAGAAACCCCCTTTATTTGTTGGTAGAGTCAACCTCGATGCAGTTGACAAGTGGATCATGGATATGGAGATGATTTTAGGGGTATTGGGTTGTATTAAGGAACAAAAGGTGGTGTACGCTACGTAAATGCTGGTTGGCAAGGTTAAGTACTGATGGTAGAGTGCTCGGTAGTTGATAGAAGCTAGGGGAGAGCCAGTTTGTTGAGCCAATTTTTAAGAAAGTTCTTTAGGAATGTATTTCCCAATCAGTATGAAGAATCGAAAGGGGGCAGAGTGATATGAATCACTTGAACCTCATATTCACTTGATAGGCTTTGGCTAAGCCTAGATCTCATACTTAACATAATTACCAATGCTACGAAAAGTAAAAGCAAGATTGTCGTTAATTTCATATTAAATTTGTGGAAAACTTAAGATAAAAGGGATTGAAAAAAGAAAATGGATAATATTTAGAAATGACCCACCATTGATTTTGTGGAAATCAAATAAGAGAAAGCGAGATTTGTCACAAACCTCATGGAGAACTTGATGAGAATTAAGTGTTTTAATCTAAAAACAAGTCGAAAGAACTCCTCCAAATGCTTGTTATGTAAGATATCATAAATGAACCAAAGATTTTTACAATCAAATTAGGATCAAGTATATATATTGATCTCACTTACAAAAAGGAGCGGAAACTAACTAAATGAAAAGGTCTTGAGCCTTGGAACAATCACAACCCAAAAATGAGGCTTTAGACATGTTTAGTAGGAGTATGTCCAAAGACAAAGAAAGTCCAAAGACCCATACACCATCCCAACCATGCGCGTCCAAAGAAACGTCTAAAGGATTGAGGCGTCGTCAAAGGCATTAGCATCCAAAGTTCATCCAAAAGGGACGTCCAAAGGCAGGTGCATCCAAAGGACCCAAGTGCTGTCCAAAAGGCCCAGCGTCTAAAGGACTCATCATCCAAAAAGGCCTAGACATCATCCAAAGACTCTATATGCATTTAAAGCCCCAGGTGCATCCATAAAGACAAGCCATGGTTTCTAATACAAAGTGAAAACAAACTTAAAGAAATTATACAAGGTCCTACAAGCTACTAAGGAGGTGAACCTCCTCCTTAAGCCTCTTCAAACTCTCTCTTATCATGAGTACTTGATAGGCTTTGGTCTCTATATGCTCAGTGTTATTTCCATGTTCTTTGTGTCTTCCTAGATTCATATCACAAAGTCCTAAGGCTGGATCAGGGAGCGATGTTAGTTGATGAGAATATCAGTAGGTTCGAGTACCTATTCAGGTTCTATAGTGTGCCAATCTCTAAGGATTGGAAGTTTCAAAAGTTCGAATAGGGTCATCCTTTCTATGACAATTAGGGTTTTTTTTAGATGGTGGAGAAGAGGGTCATCCTTCTTAAGAAGGTCCTGTATTGTTTCATGTCGAGGTCAATAAATCAAGTTGCAGATTAAGTGCTTCAAGTGAAATTTCTGCACTTTGCTTTGCAATGTTTGTTGGTATAGTCTATCTATTTCAAGTGTCGAAGACTAGGGCATATATCAAGGAATTGCAAAGTGTTGTTGAGGTCAAGATTATCGAGTAGTGTTGCTAGACCAGAAAAGCCAACAATCATGGGGTGTGTGTTTGTTGTGGGCAGAGCAAAAGCCTTAAAGTCTGATAATCTAATATTAGGTAAGTGCAACATAATTGGTAATCTTTTATCTGTATTATTTGATTCAGGTGCTACCCATTCTTTCATATCTTATACATGCATGGATATATTAGCTTTACCTACTAGTTCTTTACCTTTTGATTTGTTTGTTTCTTTCCTTATAGCTACTATAATGGGAACTTTTGTTATGTGTAAGGATTGTCCCTTCATTGTGAATAGATGTCATTATAAGGAAAATCTAATTTTCCTTCCCCTTTCAAACTTAGATGTCATCTTAGGCATGGATTGGTTATCTTCCAACTAAATCCTTATAGATTATGCTAGAAAAACCTTTATCTTCCCCAACCCTAAGGATTATAGATTTATCACTTCTAGCCAAGCTGAAGCTTCCTTAAACGAGTGAGCACATGGATACATGGTCTTATCCTACCTAGAGGTCAAGAGTTGTTCAGATATGGATTATGTGGCAATTGTTAGGGATTTTCTTGAAGTTTTCCTCAATGAAGTACTAGGCTTACCCCCATAATGTGAAATGGAGTTCTTGATTGACTTGATACCAAAAACAAGTTTAGTTCTAGCATCACTATACAAGTTGGCACCGGTAAAGTTGGCAGAGCAGAAGCAACAAGTAGAAAGGTTATTAGAGAAAGAAATGATCAGGCCAAGTGTTTCCTCTTGGGGAGAATTTGTGTTGTTGGTGAGGAAGAAGGATGATAGTTCTAGGCTATGCGTGGACTACCATTAGTTGAACAAGCTTACAATAATGAACAAGTATATATTACCAAGGATAGATGATCTAATGGATCAGTTGCATGTTGTGATTGTGTTTCTAATATTGATCTACAATCAGGGTACCATCAGATTAGGGTGACAGCAGGAGATGTACAAAAGATCATTTTTAGAATGCGTTACAAGCACTACGAGTATGTAGTGATGCTATTTAAAGTTACCAGATTTATATTTTTAATTTTAATTATTTAAAGAATAAATAATTCATATATTAATTTGTATGTTTTGTGCAAAATATTTTCGTACTCTATAGCAGTTCTATTATCCAAATGAGTATTGATAAATGTACACCCTAAGATGAGGTGGCAGAGATGGAAACCAAAAATAAAAAAATGATAAATGTAATAAGTGATATAAAAGATAATAATAAAAAAAGTGATAGTAAGATGAAAGAGAAAATGAATATTGATTAAAATATAATTTTAATTCCTCATCTAATATTTTATTTTAGTTTGCTCTTCTAAATTTAAAATGTGTCACATCAGTCATTTAAATTGTCTCTATTAAATTAAATTGATATTTTTATTAATTTACTACACTAATTTAATAAATTTGGTGACCTATGACAAATTGTGTAAAATGTTACATCAAATAAGTATTTATTATATTGTCAAAATTAATATGATTAGTATACAAAATTGAGAGGAATATTATTTTGATCAAGCATATTATAATGAACAAATATATGTTATCAAGGATAGATGATCTAATGGATCAGTTGCATGTTGTGATTGTGTTCCTAAGATCGATCTACAATTTGGGTACCATTAGATCAAGGTGAGGGAAGGAGATGTACAAAAGATCATGTTCAAAACGCGTTACAGTTATTGTGAGTATGTAGTTGTTTAGAGTCACCATTGCCTCAACTATCTTCATGGATTGTATTAATTAGATTATCATCCTTTTTTGGACAAGTTTGTTTTCATTTTCACCAATGACATACTACTCTACTCCCACACTCATGAGGAACACCTGAGAGTGGCATT
The DNA here is from genome assembly GCA_025330945.1 of Mucuna pruriens. Taxonomy (NCBI): domain Eukaryota; kingdom Viridiplantae; phylum Streptophyta; class Magnoliopsida; order Fabales; family Fabaceae; genus Mucuna; species Mucuna pruriens. The sequence goes on from JAENHJ010000014.1 coordinate 750,418, forward strand.
GGAGGTTCTAAGGGAAAAAAGTTGTATGTCAAACTCTTGAAGTGTGAGTTTTGGTCAGAGAAAGTAAACTTTTGGGGGCACGTGATCTTGGTAGAAGGAATAGTTATAGATTCATCAAAGGTAGATGTTTTGTTGTAGTGAGAGCATTCAAGGACCGTAACAGAGATCAAGAGTTTCGTTAGGTTGATAGGGTACTATAGGAGGTTTATAAAAAATAGTGACCCCATTGACTCAACTAATAAGGAAAGATCAACCATTGAGATAAAAGCTTGTGAAGCAAGTTTTAAGGAGCTAGAAAAGAGGTTGACTACTTCATCAGTGTTAATTCTTCCTAATCCTAGTAAATCTTTCGAGGTTTACTATAATGTTTCATACCAAGGTCTTCGATGTGTGTCAATGCAAGATAGGAAGGTCATGGCCTTTGCATCCAGACAATTGAAGCTTCATAAGAAGAATTATCAAACTCGCAACCTAGAGCGAGCAATAATAGTGTTTTCCTTGAAAATCTAAAGGCACTACCTTTGTAGAGTGAAGTTCACGATGTTTAGCAACCATAAGAGTTTGGAGTATTTGTTTGATCAGAAGGAGCTAAACATGAGGTAGAAAAGGTGGATGGAGTTTCTCAAGGACTATGACTTCCCATTAATGTATTATCTTGGAAAGGTGAACATAGTGGCTAATGCCTTAAGCAATAAGATCATGTGTGTATTAATATTACTTGTTAAAGAGTTGGAGCTCATAGAAAAGTTTAGAGATTTGAATTTGTTCATTGAATATGCTAATGAACGCATGAAAAGTGGAATGATCACAGTGAGTAGGGGCTTTCTAGAAGTTGTGAAGGAGAAATAGTTGGAAGATCAAATGTTGAGTAGGACCAAGGAGTTGTTGGGAACAAAGAAAGTTGAAGGTTTTAGCTTGGGAGCTGATGAAGTGTTAAGGTACAAGGATAGAGTATGTATTCTACAAGACCAAGAGCTAAAAAGGCTTGTGCTAGAAGAATGGCATAAGAGTAGGTTGAATATACATCCAAGAATGACGAATATGTATCAAGATATCAAGAAGGTGTTATGATGGTCATGCATGAAGAGAGAAGTAGATGATGAGTATATGGCAGCATGTCTAACCTGTCAAAAGGAAAAGGTGGAACATCAAAGGCCAGGAAGGTTGTTGTAGTCGTTGGAGGTTCTAAAGTGTAATGGGCATAGATGCTATATGGGTCATTGTTGATAGGTTAACGAAGAAGTTTGCTCACTTCTTACCTATTAACATTAAGTTTTCATTGGAGAAGCTCATGCAAGTCTACATCAAGGAAGTGGTCAGGTGGTCAGGTTGCATAGTGTATTGTCAGGCATCGTCTCAAACCAAAATCAAAGGTTCACATTTCATTTTTAGAAGAGTCTTCATAAAGCTTTAGGAACAAGGCTAAAGTTGAATTCAACATATCACCTACAAATTGATGGGTAGTTTGAGAGAATGATTCAATCATTAGAATATCTATTTCAAGCATGTGTGTTGGACTATCTCAACAGTTAGGATTAAGTGTTACCACTGGTAAAGTTCATGTAAACAATATTTTTCATGCTAACATTGATATGGCATCATTGAAGCTTTACAGGCAGGCAATGTAGCACTTCGTTGTGTTAGTACCAAGGCAACGAGAAGTTGTTAGTAGGATCTAAGCTAGTACCAAAAACGATGAAATATGTCAAGAAAATCAAAGACAATATGAGGATCACTTAGAGTTGATAGAAATCATATGCCAACTGGCAAAGGAAAGCTCTTGAGTTCAAGGCAAGTGACCATGTATTCCTGAGACTCATGCCAATGACTGGGGTGGGTCATGTGATAAAATCCAAGAAATTCTCTCCAAAATTTGTTGGACCATATCAAATTTTGAGTCACATTGGTCATGTTACCTACCAAATATACATACCTATTTTTCTTTCCAATATCTATAATGTCTTTCATGTCTTTCAATTGAGAAAATACACCAAACATCCCATACATGTCGTTGAACTAGATTCAATATAGATAAGAGAAGACTTGACATATGACACTCAACTGGCTAAGATTGTCGATCAGAGGTTAAAGCAACTCAGAGGCAAGGACACTAGTTTAGTTTGGGTGGTTTGGAACGAAGCAACAAGAGATTCTACATGGGAGTTTGAGAGCAAGGTTCAAGAGCAATTTCTGTAGCTTTTCTCAAGTAAGCAATTTTTAGGGACAAAATTGTTGGGGAGTGTTTTAACACTGTTTTTTTTATGCTTGTTTAATTAAAGTGATTGAATAATTAAAAGAATATTAAATTTAATTTTAGTTGAAAAAGAATTGAAAAAATGTTGAGTTACATATTTTTCAAGAAAATCTTGAAAAATGGCTAGAACAACCAAAAGCGTGCATCCCACACAAGTTTTTCCAAAAAGTGGTTATTTAAGTCAAGTTGTCATTAAGAGTTGATAAACATTGTCCTTAAACACATTCCAGTTGACTTTAGTTGAATTGATGTTGTTGGCCGCTTTTCAATATGACAACAAGTTTTTCGAGGCAGAACACTAACTGAATGGAGTCTTAGGATACCCCAAGAACCCCACAATCGTTGTTGAGAACCCTTTTTCCATCATGTTAGAAATCCTTATGGACCATGGGTGGTTAAACCCCATGGTCCATTAGGTAGAAAAGGCCCATTGACCCTTGGTTAAAAGCCCTCCTCCCCAACCTTATACATGACCACTCACTTGGTTGAGTTTGGGTTAGAAACCAAAACAAAACTCATTCTCCCTTCTCTAATTTTTGTTCCTTTTCTTCTTCAAGTGAAGTCCTCCATTGTTGAACAAGAATTCTTACCTTTGTATTTTCGTGAATTTTATGTTGTTTACATGTTGTGGATATGTTGTTTAAATGTGTATATATGCATAGGTACAAATTGTTTTACCTTTGGTAGTCATTTTTGTTTTTTTAGATTTTTGTAAAAATGGTGAAATCTTATTAAATCTGTCATGCATGTTGATAAAGATATTATTTTTACATTTGGATAATGATTATATATTGTTCTAGAGTTGCTAAGTTGAATGCATGGAAAGGTAAGTTTGATGCATCTTTCTTCTTAGTTCTCTCTTTCTATGACTCCTCTCATTTCTTCCTTTTTTTATTTTTGAAATTTTAGTACGTAAGAATATTCTCCTCTGGCCGTCCATCATTCAAATCATTTGCATAGTCAATTCAAGCATGAAGTCTATCTTTAAAGTTTCATATCACCTTCTCCAACTCTAGAGGATTGCCGTCAAGCATCGTGCCACTATGAAGGACCATTTGATCGTGAAGAACTACCTCCAAGCATCGTGCCACCTCTGATGCACCCTAGGACCCACAATCATGACCTAGTTTCAAGTAATCTCCGAAAATTAGTAATGAACATTATGGCTGGAAATTTAGAAGAAAAGGAGAAAATGGATGAAGATTGGAGAAGGTTTGCCACTAATTCCTAAGAATTAGATAAGAGATTGTAGAGATTCGCCACAAACACTTGGAATCTTGATAAGAATTGAATCTCTTATTCAAGACAAGACTAGAGAGAATGCTCTCAAAAGTGCTAAGGCACAATTTCAATTTCACCAAAAAGTGATTAGGCTCATTACAATTAGGGCTTATATAGTCATTCCTGAATCCTAAGTAGAGCCTCCTAATACTAAATAAGGATTCGTAAGACACCCTTAAGGACGCACGTCTTAAACTCCAACAAGTTCCTTAAGCACCCATAGCAACAAAAATTATAAGGGAAATAGTGACTAGTTTGGCGACATAAAACAAACATGGAAAATGCGACCTAAAATAGGCTTTGGCCCACAACTAAACTATCCTATTGAAAATTTCCTTAAAGTATCATGAAAATACAAAGGAAATAAGGACACTCTATCCCTAAACAATGTCACATTGGCACCTAGAAAAATTATACAAAATTGGTGCGTTAGTGCCTTATCTTGGCCTTTGAACATGGCCAACTCTTGGTGCGCTTCCTCTTAGATCCTTTTGAGCCTACCCTTAGTCATAGGGCCTTCAAGTGAAAGGGTAGCTATCTCATTCTCGCCCTCTTGGATGTGTCCTTCCCATGTATGCATCATCCTCCTCTTCTTGAAGGAAATTTGATCTCAAATTTGGTGCTTAGGTACCTACAGCACAAGGAGTTAGATCAATAACATTAAATGAAGTACTTCCCACAAACTCTTGGGGCATATAAATTTTGTAAGCATTATCATTTATTTTCTTTATAATCTTAAATGGGTCATCTCCTCTTAGAAGGAGCTTAGACTTCCTAAGGTGAGGAAACTGCTCCTTCCTCAAGTGCACCTACACCAAGTCTCCCTCTTTAAAGAAGACTTCCTTTATTCCCTTGTTGGTATTTTTTGCATACTTTTCTCCTTTCTTTTCCATGTGAAGTCATGCCTTATCATGTAACCTTTGAACAAATTAGGGTTTGGAAAGTCCTTCATCATTAACACAATTAGGCAAAATAGGCAAAGGAAACAAGTCAAGTGGGGAGAGGGTATTAAAACCATAAGCCAATTCAAAAGGAGAGTAAGAAGTAGTAGAATTGAACACCATATTATAAGCAAACTCAACTTGGGGTATCCAATCCTCCCAATCCATCAAACTCTTCTTAACAAAGCATCTCAGAATTTGGCCTAAGGTTCTATTTACCACCTTGGTCTGTCCATCCATTTGAGGATGACAAGTGGGAGAAAAAAGTAGTTTTGTACCAAGCCTAATCCATAAATACCTCCAAAAATGTGCAAGAAATTTCGTGTCCCTATATGAAACAATGGTCCTTGGGAGACCATGTAACCTCACCACATCCCTAAAGAATAGATTAGCCACATATGACGTCTCATCACTCTTGTGACATGGAATGAAATGGGTCATCTTTGAAAACCTATCAACCACAATAGAAATAGAATCTCTAAGTCCTTTAGATCTAGGAAAACCAAGTATAAAGTTCACAGAGATATCAATCCAAGAAAAAGTGGGAATAGAGAGCGGGGTATATAAACCATGAGGGGAAACTTTAGAGTTATCCAATTTACAAGTTAAGCATTTCTCACAAATATTATGGACATTCTTCTTCATATGAGGTCAATAGAAATGCTCACTCAAAATTTCAAAAGTCTTAAGTTCTCCAAAGTGACCCATAAGGCCACATTCATGTGCCTCCTTCACAAGTAATTATCGAATGGAGCTCATTGGAACATATAGTCTCTTTCCTTTAAATAAAAAGCCACCATGTTTTAAAAAAACCATTAAATGCCAAATGGACACACATGGAAAAAGGCTCACTAAAATCAAGATCTTTTTCATACAATTCATTTATGCAATCAAGTACAAGCATCTTTGTTTCAAGCATGGCGATAATGGCATGTCTCCTTGAGAGAGCGTCCACCACTACATTCATCTTGCCTTGTTTATGCTTAATCACATAAGGAAATTACTCTAAAAATTCAACCCATTTAGCATGACTTTTATTTAATTTACCTTGCCCTCTCAAATGCTTAAGAGCTTCATGATGACTATGGATCACATACTCCTTGGGCAATAGATAATGTTGTCAAGTTTGCAACACCAGAGCATATAGCTCTCGATCATAGGTGGAATAATTTAGTTGGGCACCCCTTAGTTTTTCATTAAATTAAGAAATTGGGTACCATTCTTGGAGAATCATGGCCTTATACCTACACTAGAGGCATCACACTCCAACTTAAAAGATTTTGAAAAATTAGGTAAAACAATAATTGGAGCTTGAATGAGCCTTTCCTTCAAGGTTTGGAAGGCTCTTTCTTTGCTCTCCTCCCATTTAAACTGAATAATTTTTTGTCAATGTCATTTAGTGAGGCTGCAAGTGTATTAAAGTCTTTAACAAATCTCCTATAGAAACTTGCAAGCCAATGGAAGCTCCTCACTTCCCCCCACGATTTTAGGTGTTGGCCAATGTTGGATGCCCTTCACCTTTTCCTCATCAACCTTTACTCCATGGGAGCCCATGACAAATTCGAGGAAGGTAACCTCATGGGTACAAAATGTACATTCTTCTTAAAATTTCAAGAACATTTTTTACATGCAAGAGGTGATCATTCAAGCAAGTAGAATAAATAAAAATATCATCAAAATACACTACTACACACTTGCCAATTAGGCTTCTTAAGACATGGTTCATCAATCTCATGAAATTACTAGGGGAATTGGTCAAGCCAAAAGGCTTGACAAGCCATTCATAAAGTCTAAACTTAGCCTTAAAAGTTGTTTTCCACTCATCCCTCTCCCTTACCCTAATTTGATGGCATCCAATACTCAAATCAATTCTATAAAATATAATGGAACCATATAGTTCATCAAGCAAATCATCCAAACAAAGAATATGGTACCTATATCTAACAGTTATATTAATTATAGGTCTACAATTAGTACACATCCTCTAGGTACCATCTTTTTTTGGTACCAAAATTATAGGCATGGCACAAGGGCTCGTGCTTTCTCTTACCCAACCTTTTCCATTAAGTTACCAACTTGTTTCTGAATTTCTTTTGCCTCCTCAGAGTTCGTCTTGTATGCTTTCCTACTTAGCAAAGTGGCTTCAAGTGTCAAGTCTATGTGATGTTATATACCTTTCAAGGGTAGGAACCTATGAGGTACATCTTGTGGGAAGACATCTTGGAACTTCTCAAGCAATTTTTCCATACCTGTAGGAAAAGCATCAACAAAAAGAGAAGCGTGAAATATCATGTCAGTAGGTAAAGCTAACAAGGGTTCCCTCTTGGCCAAGAGGACCCTCCTCACCTCCATAGGGCCAACTAGCAAGGACTCCTTTCTTTTTCCTCTTTACTTTTGCTTTTTCCACTCAAGGAAGGCTTATTTACTCTCTCATTTATCTCTTTTCCTTTTGACTCTTTTCCACTCAAAGTCTTTCTTTTCTCTCCCACTTTTTCTTTCCCTCTTTCTTTTCTCTTTTCAACATCACTCTTGCTTTCTTTTTTCTTCATTTTGCTCTCGATTTTTCTCTCACTTTCTCTTTTCACTTTCATCTTTTTATCCTCATACACCTCCCTTGGAGATAAAGGTTTAAGCACAACTCTTTGTCCCAAATGTATGAATGTGAAATGGTTGTTGACTCCATCATGGATCACCTTCTTACCAAATTTCCAAGGTCTCCCTAGTAACAAGTGTATGGCCTCCATGGGAACCACATCACAAATTACCATATCCTCATAACCTCCTAGGGTAAAATGACCTCTACTTGCTTATCCATAAGAAACTCTGCTTTCTCACTTAGCCATTGGAACCTATACAACCTTAGGTGAACAATGATGGATAAAGCTAGATTCTTCAAAAGCCTTTCACTAGCTACATTCACACAACTCCCCCCATCTTTAATCATAGAGAACAATTTACCCAAAATGAGACACCTAAAATGAAAAATATTTTCTCTTTATGTATTGGCCTCCTCTCTTATTCGACTATTTATTAACCTTCTCACTACAAGCAAATCTCCCTCACAGTGAGAACAATCACTCAAGCACTCAACCTTACTAAAGGTGCTCACCTCTCCAATAGAACTCTCACTTTCTGCCTCCCTATCATCCTTCATTGTCATCACTCTCCTATTCCCTTCCCTTGGCACTTGAAACACTTAATGTTACTACTCCCAAGGACCATAGAAGTAAGGGTAGAGGTGACTTCCTTTCGGCCAATAGGGGGTTCATGCCCCTTCTTAGGGCATTTATCCCTTCTAGCCACTTCCTTCTCTATAGCACTCTTTCTCTTAATTTACATCTCTACCTTGATGGCTTCATGAACTAACTCACCGAGGATTCTATAGTGTTGAAACTCCTCAACATCTTGTATCTCCCTATTTAGACCATGGAGAAACCGAGCCAAAATGGCTTATTCACTCTCCCTAATTTGAGCTCTCATCAAGTCCATTTCCATTTACTTGTGGTACTCTCCTACACTCCTAAATCCTTGGTATAGCCTTTGCAATTTATTATGTAAGTCCCTAGCGTAAGATGGTAGGACAAACCTATTTCTCATCGATCTTTTTAAGGCTAACCAATCCTCACAAGGATCATTCTCACCCCTCTTTATGTCCTCCAACACTTGAGTCTACCATACCTTATGGAGTTTAAAACACCCTACGATTTTCTCAACTTTAAGCTTTCAATCTACATAGATTTCTGGCTTGTAATTCCCCAAAATTGGAGGGATTTTGCACTTTGACATGTCTAGTTCCCCTCCCTTGGTTCCTCACCTCTTCTCCCATGTCTTTCTCTTCTTTTTTCCCTTATATTCCTTTCTACTCTATGTGTCTCTTACGCCTCTCTCCCATAGAGGGCCATTAGCTTCTACCACTCTCACTCAAATTTGCCCCCTCAAAACTCCCTTCACTATCATGCAAGGACACCATTTTAGGCATCTCATCCTTTTCCCTACTTAAGGCCTCTACTTTGGCATTAACACTTTGTGTGTCTCTTTGCACCGAATCTAACCCTTTTCCAACCTTATCTAACTTCTCCCCAAGCTCTCTGATGTAGCTCATCATGAACTTGGATTTAGGGGACAAGTTTCCCAATCAACACTAGGATCTTCCATCTTTCTCTCCACTTTTTTTCTCCCCAAATAGATCTCCTAACCTCATATTGCTACTGCAGTACCGAAAATAGAGAAATTAGCCAAGGAAACAACACTAGCTCACCATACTCCCTAAGTGTTTCACTACTCACTTTTATGGCTTTTACTCTAGTGTTCTCTCTTGCCTTTTAACACTCAACTCTCACTCAAAGCTTGAACAAGAAACCAATATCGAAAATCAATTAATTAACACAATCTAAACCATAGAAATATGGAGAAGTGTTAAGTAAACAAAACATAACAAGCACAAAGCAAAACAATGAAGATTTGACCTAGATACAGAAGCTTGAACTTGCCTCTTATAGTTCGCCCAAAGCTTCAAGGATTTCTTTGATTTTCTACATTTTCTACTTGAATTCAACAACTAGATGATGATTGGAAGCTCTAATTACCAATTGATGCACCCTAGAATCCACAACCATGACCTAGTTTCAAGTAATTTTCGAAAGGTAGCAATGAACATAGTAAATGAAAATTTAGAAGAAGAAAAGGAGAAAATGGATGAAGATTGGAGAAGGCTCGCCACTAATTCCTAAGAATTAGATAAGAGATTGTAAATATTCACCACAAATATCTTAGAAGCTTAACAAGAATTGGATTTTTTGTTCAAGACAAGAGTAGAGAGAATGCTCTCAAAAGTGCTAAGGCACAATTTCAACTTTATCAAAAAGTTATTAGGATAATTATAATAGGGGCTTATATAGCCATTCCTTAATCCTAATTAGAGTCATCTAATACTAATTAAAGATTCCTAAGACGCTGATAGGTTGAGATTTAGTCGTTATTTCTCCTATCAAAATACTAGATTTTTCTATGTTATGGGTAGCACATGGTCAACCTAGGTCATATCTCTCAAGGAATGTGGTTCTTATGTTTTCTATTTGTGCAAGGCTAAAAAGATGCAGAACTAGGATGTAAGATATGAATTGACCCATTAAAGGCAGTAAACAGGGGGGTTTTGAACAGAAAACGTAAAGTGCAAGAATTAAATTGTCTACCTAGGAAAGTAAACGCAATCTAAAGCTATTAAAACGTATATTTATTATACCAGCTACAAAAGGATCAATGGAATGGTTCTGATTTAATTTCCTAGTATGCAAGCGATTCCTCAGCAACCTATTTCCTAAGACAACCACCTAATATTCATCCATTTCCAACTGAGGACTTACACAATCACAGCCTCGAGGTAGCAGGGATTACGCCGTAGTTGATGTAGGTTATCTAGTGATTACCTATATTATTGCTTGGATAGGTTCCAACCGGCCCCTAATCTAGCATGGTCTATTCCTATTATGCACGATCGTGACCACAACAAAAACATATTAAACTGTAGGAATTACACACATAAAAGCAAAGAGAAACATAGTCATTCATTGATTAACAAAAATACTAATACATGCAATGGATTCATGGGAGAAAATGGTCTCAGCTTCCCACGACGATCGCTAGTGGTAGCTATAGTGTTCCACCTACTATGGCCAGGTACTAAAGGGTTGAATCACCAAGTAGTGTGCCAACGCGCTCTGACAATCCCTTCTTGGCAACCGGTCGCGATACCCAAACACTAATCCCACATTCACTCGAGTCTGAATGAACGCCATACTAAAGCACCGTGGAACAAAGATCATGAAATGGAGTTAATGGATATGTGTGGTGTATGAGCACGTAACTAGCTAAGCTCTTACTAACCTCTAAACGATAGTACCTCTCCTCATTTATACACGTATAACCTAGCTAACTTTCTAATGGAAATAACAGAAATAACCATCTGACATAACAGAAATAATATACTCAACTAACTAATTGTTTTCCTAAATGACACGTGCTGGAATTGCTGGAATGGAATCAACCTCTACTTATCAGGATGGATCCGGCCGGATAGGAATCGGCTAGACTAGCATCGACATCCAATTAGGAATCGACTTCTGGTTGGGAATCGGCCCTGGTTAGGAATCGGCTGGAGTCGATATGTGAAGCCTCCATGTGGAGATAGAGTCGGCTACTGGAACGAAATCGACCCGGAGAGGAACTCGTCTTGGCCAGGACAACTTCATCCGACCGGATGTCTTTAGTGGGGCTGGGACGCCTTCAGCTTGTTGATACGCCTTCGGTTGGCCGAGACGCATTCAGTCTCAACTGTGATAGCCAGGAGGACTCGATCTCAATCTTAGTTGGGATGGATCGGAACTCCAGTTTAACCTGCAAAACAAGACTTCTATTTTTGTTAGCTAAAATCAGCAACTTAGCCTAGATTTGTATTTTCCTTAGTTTAACCTTGGAAATCTAAATCTTAGCCAATACATGATTCTTAACTAGAAATTAGAGTCTTTTCTACCCACCTTATGACCTTATTAGGGGGCTAAAATAGAAATTATCAGGCGCCCCTAAGGAAGCATGCCTAAACGCCAACAAGTTCCTTAAGTTCCCTTAGCAACAAAAATTACAAGGGAAATAGCGACCGATTTGGCGATAGAAAAACAAGCATGGAAAATGTAATCTAAAGTGGGCTTTGGTCCATGGCGGCTAAACTATCCTGCCGAAAATATCCTTAAAGTAGCATGAAAATATAAAGGAAATAAGGTTACTCCAACCCTAAACAATGCCACCTTAGGAGCTAGAAAAATTATATAAAATTGGTGCACTTAGTGCCTTCTCTTGGCCATTGAACATGGCCAACTGTTGTGCACTTCCTCTTGGATCCTTTTGAGTCTACCCCTAGTTATAAGACCTTCAAGTAGAGAGGTAGCTATCTCATTCTTGCCCTCTTGGATGTGTCCTCCTATATATGCATCAACCTCCAACAACAATGAGACCACTTCCCAACGTCCCCTTCTCTTACACATTGCCCCTTCTCTTGAAACTGACACAAATTACGTGCATGACTCGTCACTCACCTTATCCAACAACCAACAGAATTGAAGCTCCAAACAGTTGATTATGGTCCAAATTTTATTGTCATCGATCTTTAACAGTTTGAACATTTTAGGCTCGAATCTTGAATCCAACTATAACTGATTGTTATCTATCTCTATCAATTGTATCATTTTATAAATTTATTATTAGTTTACATCAACGTCATGTGTGTTTTCATGTCATTATCAAAGTGTCACATAGACAATCCACAAAAAATTTGTTAATAAATCTTTAAAATCTAAGAATAATGTTAAAATATTATTATCATTATATGATGTACAAGTCATAAAACTTTTCTACTTATTATTAGAGTGTGAAAAAGGGTATTGAAGCATGGTAATTACAACATGTAGAGAAGGAATCACAAAAAAAAATCATAATTAATAGATAAAACTAAATATATTAAAGAGTTCTAAGTATTGAAAACAATAATGATAATTACTTAATATTTAATATATTATTTATACATTATTTTTATTCATAAAATAAAAATTAATGTTTCAAAATATTCTCCTTTTATCCTTTCTTTGTCAAATTAAAAATGTATAGATACAAATCTTGTGAGGTTGTAAATAACACTTTTCTATTGAAAATTATTTGACATGGCATATGGCTTCAGTGTTTAGCATAACTGTAAATGTATTCGTGCCGTGTCTTTCTCGTCTGCGCATCACTTCTGAGTAATCGATCTGAAACGATCGTGCTGTGTCAATATAAAGTCCAAACCATGCATGTCGTACAAAGCAGGACCAACCTTAGTAGTACTCTCAAGCAGGACCAATACTAGCAGCTTTTGTCACCTTGTGTGAACGCTTCGTATGATTCGAGATGTTCTCAAGTTCTGCTTCTTATTCTGGTATTTTGCTTAGAACAGTGTCGAATTCAGAACTTTGAGTCTACGGAAACAATTTATTTTCAAATAATATATAACTATTATTCTATATATAAAAATAAAGACATAAATATTAAAATTATAAAATTATAATATATATATATATATATATATATATATATAATTAAATAAATTATATGTCATATAACTTCAAATGTAAAAATTGGAGCAGTGAATTTAAATATATAAAAATAGAATAAGCAAAATATAAAAATTCATTATATTTATTTATAATTTTATCAAATTCAAGGCTCCATATGCACACCCTCGTGTGTATATAGGTCTAACACCGGCTTCCAATGACCTTTTATCCTCTTATCTCCCCACAAATAAACGGATAATTATATTGTTGTCCTTCTACTTCAAGAAATTATATAATTCGTACTTTTATATGAGTATAATAAAATATTTTGTTATAAATGATAAAGCATGAAAATTTTTAAAAAAACTGTCATTTATTAATTGAAAAAATCAAGTATTAACATTATTTTTATTAATATAACCTTTTACATACAAAGATTAAACTGTTGTTATATACTATATATATATATATATACTTTAAAATTTGCATTAAGAGTGTGATTTATTCTACTATTTAATGCACTAATAGTATTATCTATATGTTATACTGATCGAGATTTAATTATGAGTTATTAAATGATAAAAATAAAAATTTGCAATTTGGTAGATTAATCTAAAAAAATCTAACCAACTTATAATTTGAATTATAGGATTTTTTGAATTTGATTAATTTCTTCTTTTGTCTCATTGTAATATTTTCCATCGTTAAATAATATTTGAAAACAATTAGATGATGACAAAACTATAAAAGAGTGGCATTTTTCATTTCTATTCAACAACATACGAATAATTTTGTGATTTTGTCTAATTAATTGTTGAATTTTTTCCCTCAAATCAATACAAAAAAAATGGTCCAATTTGATTCATTATCCAAGATAAAGCTTGAATCGAGCATATCATTCCTTTTTTTTATATATGAAATATGAGATTTCACTAAATAAGATTAATCTAACATTAAATATTTGATAAATAATATTTATTTTAATTATATATATAACTTTTTAATTAAAATGAACATTAATTATTAGTATAATTATTATTAATCTAAATTTATTAGTGCTTAAATAAGCTTTCAGTTTGGGCTCAATTACATCTGTCTACTAAAGACTTACATAAACAAAAATGTGACAACACTTTTGTAGATAAGTTTAAAACTTTATTTTTGTTGGATATCCAACCAATGTAAAAGTTCTTCTTTTACATCATTTGACATACACTTGATGTAAAAAAAATTCGTTAGTTGCATGTCTAATTGATGTAAAAAGAGAATTTTTATATCAGTTAGATGTTCAACCAATGCAAATAGACTTGTAAACACCTTCTAGATCTCCGCATTCCTTTTTGTTATGCATTGTAACATTTCATCTTCTTCCTTTCTTCCTTGTGCCACACCCAACCACCACCTCACCACTGCACTTTAGCTTTGCTCCACCATGAACCCGCCACTATAACCTTGTTTTGTAATGTCCCAAAAGTCGACACAACCTATAAACAACTACAAAAGTACTAAAAGTGCAGAAAGTTAATTTTAATAAAATATTTGTTAATATGATTTTGAAAATAACAGATAAACTTCTCTCTCTTTTTCATGATGCACATCAATAAGAAATATAAAAGCATAACAAAACATCCATTTATCATAAACATGCATATATATATATATATATATATATATATATATATATATATATATATATATATATATATATATATATATATATATATATATATATATATATATATATATATATATAATTTACAAAAACCTTGGACTATGGATGGAACTACATATTTCTTATGGTGTTTACAACATCAAACATAAAAAGGAAACTTGAAGTTGGGGGCTAAATATCTGCCTAAACATAAAGAGGGGTACATCAAAGGAGGACAAGCATAACCAAAACACCCTAATCAAGTTGGTTCCTAAGACAATAATAACACAAGGTCGCTATGAAGGAGGAGGCAACAATGTAGACAAGGAAGCTCTAGCGTCACCCCCAGGTCTTAACAGTGTTGTTTGGAAACAATGTGGTCGAGGGCCAACAACATTAGGATTGCGATGTTGGTTCCCAACCAACTATTCTCTGGATATACCAGATGGCTGACTCTACATCACTGATATCAAAAGGAATATCTCCATGTGGTTGTGGAAGGTGACTGAAAACCTCAAAAAAAGGTCACCGAGCACGTACTCAATTGTCATCTCTCCCCTATACCAAATCCGTTGTTGGTCATGATGAATCATCTATGCCTTTCCTAGGCCTACCTAGGTGTCCCTGAAGCGTACACAGAAGGGCCCAAAATAGACATTGATCTAAGGGATGCTTGAACAACTCAATCCTCATGGAAGTCTCGACATCTACTCCAACAAATATGTCATTCGAGATAATCACAATTGTACACATACAATGTAGACATAAGGGTAAGCTACTATAAGAATACCCTCATATATAGAAAGTAAAGCAATAAACTCAACAATCCATCATACACAAACTTAGCATCAAACATTATAGATATAACAATCGTCAATAGTGAGTCTTGGCTCTTAATAGGTATATTTTAACATTCACCATAGTATATTCAAAAAGTCAACAATCATACATATAAATATACATATATATAAACAACAATTCTATAGAGATTTATAAGTCGAGTGATCACTCTTATCACTTCCTTAACATACCTTCATCTTTGTATTGGTAAAAGAATATGTGATCTTACGGATTGGAAAGCATTTAGGTACACCCATTTATGGGGATTACCCATCTACTCATCCCTAAGAATACACAACATTGTCTCTCACAATCCAACACTAGTTATGAACCCTGTAAACTCATGGTGATTCAACAACTTACGTGTCTACTCGTTAGTATAGTCTACGAGAGACTCAACAACAATTATGATTCTCATATTACTGTTAGCTTCTATGAACATCTAGATACTAACAACACATATCCACCATCTCAACATGGCTACCTCCAAGGTGAGTTGCAACCATAACAACAAGGAATGGTCCACCAATAATTTCCTCAAGAGTAAGATTAACCTCTTAACCTTGCAATCTTAACCACATATGTTCTATCTCTCAAAGATAGAAACATTTCAAATCTTATGAAATTCAACTTATTATCATTTCACCTTAGTCGTTTAAACCATCCTACCCAATCCAATATTTTACAACATTTCAACAAGTCTTTTAAAAGGCATAATTATCCAAGATATTCAATTTTCTTATACTAGTCACCCAAGGAATAAACCTCGCCCAATTAATTAAGCCACAATGGCTTAACTTCTAAAGCCCCACATCTTTCTCTTAATGAGGAGCCATCCTTGCTCAACCAGAGGAGCTACAAGGAGCATGCTCCAAAATTTTCATTTATTCACTCAACGAGTGGGATGTCTCACTTAGCAAAAGAAGGCACAAAGACTTCATAGTCTCAACTATAGCTAACTCATTCAATGAAGGTACTCTTTCACCCAAAGAGATGAGCCACAAATATCCCATTTCACTTTTGCTTAGCGAAATGCGAGACTTACCTAGTGAATCTATGTCTTTCTAGGTTCTCAAGATCCTTGCCTAGTGAATAAGGTACTCGTGTAGCAGACACCAATGAACCCAGGTTTTCTCACTAAGTTATGTGGTTTTTCATAACAAGTGAGGTACTTGCTTAACAAGCCTTCAACAAGTTCATGTGTTCTTGAGTTTTCACCCAATGAGTGAAGTACTCACCTAGTGAAAGCTCATGTTTTTCCTAAAAACTACCCAAAATTCAAGGTCGCTTAACAAAAGTCTCCCCTCACTCAGCGAGCCTTCAACAAAATCCAAAAAATAAGGATTTGCTCAGTGAGCAAAGGGCTTGCCCAGAAAATGCCCTAAATAACAACAAGCAAACTCATAAAAAGTCATCCAAACTGAACCAAACCAACTTATAATTCAATCAAGGGATCTAGAATAGTATATAATCATTATCTAAACGTAAAGACAACAAGAAATTCAACATGCATCCACAAATACATCACTAACTCAATATTTTCACAAAGACTTCAAAACTCATAACAATGGTTACCAAATGTTAACAACATACAATCACAAAAATCACACTAGGTAGAGTTTCCCTTGGTTAAAGACTTAGGATAGAATACTTTAATGAAGGAGTTTGAACTTGATCAACAATGATGCTTCAAGACTTGGAAGAGGAAGGTGATGAAAAATTTGAGCTAGGAGGTGTTTCTTCTACCTTCAATAGTCTTAAACTCAGCCAAGATATAGTCTTAGATATGGTCTTTTATAGGATTAGGATTGAGTGCTTTTATCCTTTTAGTATTTGGGGTTTGAAGGACCATTGGTCCATGGGATTTGGAAAATCATTGGTTAAAAGGGATTTTGTTGTCCCTTGGATAAAAGGGTACAACACCAAAATAACGACTAAGGTTTCTTGGGTTTTCCTGAAACTCCGATCAACTGGTGTTTTGCAGTGTGTTGTCGTACCAAAAAATGTGTCGATGATTCCAGTTGAACAAACTTCAACTAGAAAATTTTTAAGACCATTGACTATCAACTCACAATGTTTGCTTAACTCAGATGACCATTTTCAAGAAAAATTCACCTTGGTATGCGTGTTTTTGGTTATTTTGATATTTTCAAGATTTTCTTGAAAAATATGAAATTCAACATTTCATTAAACCTTTTTCAATTGAAATTAAATTTAATTATTATTTTAATTACTCAATCATTTTAATTAATGACAAACTAAAACTTCGATGTTACATTTTCCTCTGCCACCTCCTTACCATCCCAACCCCTTTGGTCTCTCTCCTATCATTATGGACTTCTTCTCCACGTTGTTGCTGCCTTCTCCACATAATCATCGCTTTCCCCCAAGTTGTTGCCACTTTTCCCATGCTTGCGTAAGTTTCTTCTCCTGTTCTTCTCTCTTTTTCACTATTGTTGCCATTGCTCCACCCTATTGGCTATTTTGTTTGGAGTGGTGTAAGATTGTTTATTTAATGTACTTATTTAATTGAGTAAATGAAAAATTAACAAGTTGATTAAATTTAATTGTTGTTGAAAAAGAAATAAGAAATTTTGTGTTGCATCTTTTCGAGAAAAATCTCAAAACGAGCTGGATGGCCGAAAGCATGCATAACAAGGTAAGTTGTCCCTGAAAATAATTAATTGAGTCGAGTTAAATAGAGAGTTGTTATACATTGACTAAGAGTGTTTCCCTATCGAGTTGAGTCAACCTAGTGCCATCAACATGTTTTTTGGTGCAATGACACTTTTTTGGTGCGACAACACCTTTTTTTGTGCGATAACATATTTTTTGAGACAAAACTCCAATCGACCAGAGTTTTAGAAAAAATAGAAATCTCGCAATCGTCAACCTAAATCCCCTCAGATGGCTATGATGTGACTAGCAAGCGAATTTCTTAAAATTACTAAACTACCCCTCAAACCCTCCCACCTAAAAACTATAAAAATAACCTTCCCTTGGAAACCCTGAAAGCCTTTAACAAAACATAAGCAAAACCTCCCTCCCTCTCTGCATCTTGTCACCCTCTTCTCCCTCAAGTGAAGCACCAATTTTGTTGACCAAGGTCTACTCCTTCTTCACTAAAGTTCTTATTCCTTAAGCTACATGCATAATGTTCAATCTTGATGAATCTGTTATGCATGTGTTTAAAGTTTCCATCTTTATGTCTATAATGACTTATCACAATGTTCTGAAGTAATTGAATGGATTTCATGTTGATTTGGACGAGATTTTAGTGGATTTCATGTCTTTCATGTTGCTATTTTCGGGTTTTGTTGCTAAGTGAAAAACCCTTTCACTGGGTGAAACACTCTTTCTTGGATTTCTATTTGAAGGCTCACTAAGCGAGGGAGACTCTTATTGAGAAACCTTATATTTTTGGATATATTTTTAGAAAAATATGAGTTTTCACTCAACAAGGACCTTTCTCGTTAAGCGAACTCAAAAATGTACAAATATGATGAATGCTCATTGAGTGAGTGCATCATTCACTAGGAAAAATTATGAGTTTAGTGAGAAAATACCAAGGATTGATGAGTATCCACTAGGCAAGTGCCTCATTCGCTTAGCAAGTTTCTAGAAAACCAAGAAACTTAGATTCATTGAGCAAATCATACCACTCTGGTTAGGAGATTTTGAGAAGAAATAAGATTATGCTCTCTATGGCTTCTCTTGCCGAGTAAAGAAATGTCTTTATTGGGCAAGTGAATGTAGTTGAGTGGCGAAGTCACTATGACTTCATTTTGCTAGGCGAGCCATCCCACTTGTTAAGGGAAACCAATGTAAGAAATAAGGGTGCTCATTGTGCGTCCTTTTGCTGAGCGAGATATGTGAGGTTTAGGAAACTAAGTCTTTGTGGCTTATTCACTAAAAGAAATACTCTCCCGTGAGTGACAAGAACAAAGTTTGAGTTCTCTATATCTCTACTTGCCAAGCGAGGCTAAGCTCTCGCTAAGCAAATGTACATAACATATTTGTACCTTTCTAGAGGGTAGGAAATCACTAGGCAAACTATCTGTCTTGTTGGGCAAATTTCCCAAACAATAAGGAAATGTTTAAGTTATGGAAATTGTTTAAAAACATTAATTATATCATTTAAAAGCATGAGAAATACTATTATAAAATGATGATCGTGGGTAGGTTGGTTTAAAAGCTTATAAGTGGAATTATAATGAAGATAATGATATAAGATGTAAAAATGTTGCTATCTTGAAATATAGAACACTTATTGAAGGAGTATGGGAGTATACCTTACTCTTAAGGACGTGGGTAGTAGACCATTCCTTGTTATGGTGAATTTTAGCTTGTCTTAAAGGTGACCATGGATACATGGTGTTAGTATCCGTGTTTAAGAAAGCTGAAAGTTATATGAGAATTACAATTTTTTTGATATGTCGAGTCCCTTGAGGAAATTATTGATGAGAGTAGGCATGTAAGTTGTTGGGTTATCGTGATGAGAAGGAGCCACAACTAGTGCTAGAGTAAAGGAGTGATGCATGGTGAACCTCGAGGATAGATGAACGGGCACATCCCACATAAGGTCCTAGTATTGTAAACCTTAGATTGTGGCATGTCACTACCCACGTACTACTATCCTGATGACACACTCTCTAATCCATAGGATCAAATCATTTTTCCCCAATATCGAGATGAGAGTATGTTAAGGAAGTGACAAGGTTTTCGCTCAACTTATAAATCTCCATGGAGTAGTAGTAGTAGTAATGTTGACATTATATATATGTGTGTGTGTGTGCGTGTGCACGTGAATGATCATGTTGAATATTAAATTGTTGATTGATGCGTTGAAGGGCTAAGATCCCTTTTTAATGATAATGATTGGGTGATTTTTGTTGTACATAAGTTTATTTATGTTGTAGCTTTCTCTTATGCTATATGTTGTATGTATGCGATTGTGATGATCCATGATGCTAAGGCTACCAAGAGGAGCAAGGAGATAGGGCGCATTGGTGGTGATGATATTCGCAAGCCCCTTCTACATATACTTTAGGGATATCTAGGTAGAACCTAGAGAAGCTCAGAGGATATAACATGACACTCAATGAATGTGGTATTGTGGAGAGATGACAATGGTACACAATCGATAGGCCTAGGAGAGGCACAATAGTCTCCCTTAACCACACTACCACCATCTCCACAATAGTATAAGGATTGTATAGGGACTAGCTTTTAGGGTGTTTTGTATATCTTTATCTCTTTTCCAGTTTTTGATGTATGTATTTCTTTACTTTTGGCACATATTATCCTCAACTTCAATTATGCTTTTTTATTGATATGATGTATATGTCATAAAGCAAGTGGCTCTTATGACATACTTGGTTATCGTGCTTACAATTGTATGATGATGCATGCTTATTATTACTTTAGTTGTTATTTATGTTTTATGTGATGATTGACACACATTGCGAGAAAAGAAAAAAGTCTATTGTTATTTTTGGAAATAAATTAATAAAAATGTTCTTAAAATTTAACCTTATGCTATTAGAGTAGTTTACGAGCTATTTAAAGGTTACAGTGACCTCTAGGTCATTACACTTAGTCCTTCCCTCCACCTTGCGATTAGGATTGGGTTTAGGATTAAGATTAAGATTTCTTGAACAAATTGTTGTAAAATTAATATTTATATGTTTCACTTATGTTTCTGTCTCTGTTTGTGTCTTTATTTATAAGTGTCTTTATCTCTCCCTTTATCTATTTTGCTAAACTAGTTGTGGTCTTCTCATTCAAGTAAGTAAAGAAATTTAATGTTTATAATTTTGATAGAGAAAATGGATTTATTGCATTGTATGATTGTATGAATGTCTATATAGAGCATAACTGAGCTACTTGTTATATTATAATTAAATAGATCCTTTTTAAGATATATTATAAAATTTAAAATAACTAGAACATATACCCCTTATAAAAACATTAAAATTATTAATCAAATGTGCTTAATTTTGAGTCAAATCAAGTCTGACTCAATTAACCATGGTCCATCATAATTTGATCACCAAATCAAAAAAGTACTTAATTGAGTCAAATTAAATTTGACTCAACTCTTCACATGGTTTGATCACCAAATAAAACATGTGTTTAATTTTGAATCAAACTTAGTTTAACTCAAGTAACCAGGTCTACCATGGTTTGACCACCAAATCAAACTAATCATGACTTGTTCACCATAATTTTATCACCAAATGAAACATGTGCTTAATTTGAGTCAAACGTAGTTTGACTCAAGTGACCATGGCCCATCATGGTTTGACCACCAAATCATAGATTAGGGGGAAGGAGAAACAACAATGAAATAATATTGCACTCCTTTCTTAACACACACACTCAATTTTGATGAAAATGAAGTAGATGATGTACATGTCACTCTCCATGATCATATTGAAGGCCTATGGGAGAATATTGTTATTTGATTAGGTTACAAAATAAGTTGTTTGAAATTTATTGTTCTATGATGTTTATGTTATATTTATTTTAATATTTGTGAGATAAGTTATGTTTGTTATTTATTTACTTTTTAGACAACATATTAACTTTTATTGTTTGTGTAAATAAGGAGACAAGTGATCATTCTCAAGGCACATTAGGTTCTTTTGAGTCTACCTAGAAAAGGGTAGGTATGCCACACAATTGAGAGAATTGACTCTCAACCATAATGAAAATTAGAAGACTTAAAGTATAAGATTTATGTGGCAACCTTGGCTTAAAGAAAGACCAATATTCTTTACAATGATTAGGGCCTTGTTGGGGAGGTCGTGAAGAACATGATTTGGCAAAGTATCACAATATGTTACTTTTTATCTTGTATGTTTATATATCAGTATTGTATTTATTAATTAAATTATAAAAGACTAACTCCTTCATTTTTTGTGTAATATAGGTTGCCTATGATGTTCCATATATGGACTAAAAAATACTTTGGTTGAAATCGAGTTGTAGATACTGTAATAGATACCAAGTTGAAAATACTCTACCCGTTGTCGAGTTGAAGACACTTAGGCCAAGGCTGAGTTGAAGATACTATGATTGAAACAAAGTTGAAGATACTATGATTGAAACAAAGTTGAAGATACTATGATTGAAACAAAGTTGAAGATGTCCTAGCCAAGACCGAGTCAAATATGTCATAATCAATGTCAAGCCAAAGATGTTTTGGCAAAGGTCTAGTCAAAGATGCATTGGTTAATGCTAAGTCAAAGGTCGAAGTCAAGCCAAAGATGTCATGGCCAAGGCCAAGGCCAAGTCAAAGAAGTGTTGACTGAGGTCAAGTGGAAGATACATTGGCCAAAATCGAGCTGAAGATTCCCTGGCCAAAGCTAAGTTGAAGATATCATGGCCAAGATCGATTTGAAGATACACTGGTTGAGGCAAAGCCAAAGATGCTTTGGCCGAGGCCAAGTTGAAGATGCCTTGGCCGAAGCCAAGGTCAAGCTAAAGATATCCTAGTCAAGGTTGAGCCAAAAATGTCGTGGTTGAGCCAAAAATGTCGTGGTTGAGGTCAAGCTGAAGATGTGCTGCTTGATCCAAAGATGGTTTAGTCAAGTTTGAGCCA
This sequence comes from Mucuna pruriens, assembly GCA_025330945.1. Classification (NCBI taxonomy): domain Eukaryota; kingdom Viridiplantae; phylum Streptophyta; class Magnoliopsida; order Fabales; family Fabaceae; genus Mucuna; species Mucuna pruriens. The sequence continues at coordinate 773,072 of JAENHJ010000014.1, forward strand.
AAGATGCCTTAGTTAAGTTTGAGTTGAACATGCTTTAGTTGAGTTTGAGCCAAAGATGCCCTAGTCGTTGTCAAGCTGAAGATGCCCTATCTGTGGTCAACCCAAAGATGTAATGGTCAAGTATAAGCTAAAGAAACCCTGACAAATGCCAAGGCAAAAATACCCTGATCAAGTTTGAGTCAAAGATGTCCTAACTAAGTCTAAGCCGAAGATGCCATGATCAAGTCTAGGTTGAAGATGCCTTGGTCGAACTTGAGGTTGAGTCAAAGGTGGCCTAATCGAATCTAACTCAAAATGCTCTAACCGAGTCTAAGTCAAAGATGATTTGGTTAAATCTGAGTTAAAGATGCCCTTGCCGAAGGTGTCCTAGTCGAGGTCAAACCAAAGATGTTGTGGCCGAGGCTAAGTTAAAGATACCCTAACAAATGTCAAGCCAAAGATGCCTTGGTTAATGCAGAGTTAAAGATACCTTAGGCGAGTTGAAACTATTATAGGTGTGGCCGAGGTAAAGACAACTAAGCACGAGATGAAGATATTATGACCGAACATAAGTTAAAAATAGTTATTGGACAATTGAGAAAAATATTTTTGAAATAGTCAAAATGTGTAGATCAATCCCTCTTAAGTTGTAGTCCAACCACCTTACTAAGTAGGCTGGGTGGATAAAAAATCCCTAAGACTATTATACAGGGTTAAGTGGGTGGCTCTTAAGACTTAGAACCAAAATAATTTTTTTTCCTAAAACTATTGTATAGGATTAAGTTGGTGGTTCTTAAGATTTAGAATAAAATAACTTTTTTTTTATCGATTGTTTAAGAATAAATATAAAAAATAAAATATGTAGTATTTATAAAAATATTATCATATTTTAATTTATATTAATTCTTAAATAATTGATGCAAAACTATGTTATGAAAAGTTATTTTTGCATAAGTGTAAAATGGTAGTTAAAAGAAAAACAAAGATAAGCAATGCATTGATAAGCCGCTAAATCTAATCAATGGGACCACAGCGAGGAGGTAAAACAATACTGTGGCAAGTTATTAATGCTTTCTGCTAACGACATTTTCAACTTTTTCTGTTTTGGTTGAACATTTCCAACGGTTAACTATACGTTACAACTTGCAAAACATATTCTTCTTAAATTCAACTAATAACTAGAATGCCAATTGATTCCGGGATGTAGAACAAAATAATGCTTGCTATTGGCAAATGCACATTTGCCTTTCCGGTCGGTTTTGCCCTTTAGCAAGTGAGGCTGTTATTAGTGTCTGACACTTTCTTTTTTTATAAAACTCTTTTAATTGTTGAAGGACTCGTTAAATAAAAGTATGTTTTATTAAAATTTATAAATTTTAATATATTTTAATTAATAAAAAATCTTAAAATAATATAAAAGAGAATTTCACTAGATATTTTTATGTAAGATTTCTATGTTCACTTTTCATCTAGTGTTCGGCAAAATTTCATTCAATATTTATACAAATCAAGAACATAATAAAAAATTTTAGAGTTCATATTCTTTTTTATATATACAAAATTTTAGGGGAAACCAGAATGAAATAGTCTTAATTATGTTCACTTTTCATTTTGTGTTCCGCAAAATTCTCATTCAATATTCACGCAAATCAAGAACATAATAAAAATTTTCAGAGTTCATATTCTTTTTTATACATACAAAATTTTAGGAGAAGCCAGGAATGAAATAGTCTTAATTTGTGTAAGAAAAATCTTGACCATATTATTCAACAAATAATTCGTTTGAGAGGTATAAAGGATTTTTTTTTTAATAAAAATATTTTTTTTATTCGAATATAATCAAAAGAAGATTCCTTATCTATTAAATTGTCCATAGATCGAATCACATTTTTACCATTAGACTATTCCGATTATAATATAATTATTATAATATGAATTCTTGTCCAATAAAGTTATTAGACATAATTAGGAAAGAAATAGGAGTGATTAACATGATTCTCGTAAAAATAATTATAATTTAATATAATAAAATAACTTATATTTACTTCATAGAAAGAGGTTTGATATCAAATGTATCACTCTAGATATGCTCAATTAACCATGATAGAGTTCATAATTTTCCCTAACAAGAATGGGTGAAAGTTCGAACATTTATTACTAGAAAGATATTGATGCATCAAATCGTAAAAATTACAATACTCTCTTTATATATATAATTTAAATTTTATGCATGTACTTACATTATAAAAAAATTATTAATTAATTAAATTATTATAGATGTGACTTTTAAAGTTTCTTAATAAAATAAATTATCTTATCATATAGGATAATCTATAAATGGATGATCATGTAAAAAAAAATATATTATCAATATATTTAACCTAAATTCACATAAAGGGAGTTTAATTCTCATGCTCTGCCAACAAAAAGTTTTTTATATTATTAATCAGATCATTATTAAGATTATTTTTAAAATAATTATTATAAATATCAATAAAATTATTATATTAGTGTATATATATATATATATAATAACTTTTGTCTATCTCGACCTTTCTTTATTTTATTGTATACTTGGTGGAAAACTAGACACAAACTTCAATAGGTAAAGAGAAGGACGAGTTTCTTGTCGTTTATATTCATATATATAATTACTTTCATCGAATAATTGATAGTTACAAGATTCATTTCCAATAGTCGTGTTTTTCATTAATTATTAATTCAATTCTATTTTAAACATACACGTGCTTAATTTGAATATCAAACCAAAAAAAATGTCAGCAAAGCGTAGCATATCTGCTAGATAGTTATCCTCTTAAAGTATCTTAATAAAAGTTTGATTCGTATTTGTGATTTTTTTTTTTTAAATTGTTGTAAAAGATAAAGTCTACTTCAATAATTTCTGTATTTAAAATTTTTTAATTTTTAACTATCGATTAATAGATATTAAACACGTATTTGTCACAAGATAGGAGCTTGCTTCCATCTAGCCTCTCCATAGTGGTATCTTTTTTGGTTTTTTCTTCTTTTCCCCTTTCTTATCTATTTGTAAGCAAAAAAGATATTAACACTTATTTGTCAGATAGGAGGCATTTCTTACAAGATTCGAAGATTAAACACTCGTTACAAGATGAAAATGTTGAATTAAATTGATATTTAACGATGTATTAAAAGATCTAAAATGATATTTATTTGAAACGTTGAAAAATCAAATTAATATTTAAAATTCTTCAAAGATCAATTTAATGTAGGATTCATTTGAACATTTGCGCGCAGCATTTACTATTCTTATTCGATTGGGACAAAACATAACACACATAAATGTGTGTGTCAATTGAACCTCTTCAGCCGCATTGAATATTCATATTTGAATGGTAAAAAAAAAACATGCATATATTATAATTTATCTTATGTTTGGTACATTTTATATTTAATAAAATAGAATTATAGAACCAACATATATCCTGTAGTATTATTGGAAAGTAATTATTATCCTTCCGTTTGTAGCCAGAAATTTGATTTTTAGGATTATGTATATAAAAAATATATATGTTGAAATAGATCAGTCTCTCATATTAATCTTCATACTTTGAAGAATTACTTTTTGGTGGTTATTAATAATTGATTTAATTATTAAAATATATTTTTAACCGTATGTCTCTTACTTCTTTTTCTATAATCAATTTTTAAAACTAGAACATTAAATTTAAAAAATAATTATACTAAATTTCAATTTTTATGATTGAATAATTTAAAATTTATTTTTTATTTCAATTATAATAATTTTCATTAATATATTTTTATTGATTTATTAATTTTGCATTTAAGTATGAATAATAATATATATATTCTCAACAAATATAAATATAAGAATTAAAATTTTACGGGTATAACTATAAAACTAATACGAATATTTTCTTTAAATACAAGTATAAAAATAAATAGGTTTAATAGTATTTTTTTATCCTTTTAGTCTGGTATATGAGCAATTTTGATCCTCTTAATTTTAATTGTTAAAAAAATACTTCACATGGTAAATAACTTTATTTATAAAAAATTAAATAATTAATATCACATCAAATATTTATATACCATAAATTATTTAATTTAATAAAAAAAATAATTGATTGATTTTGTCATGTCATAATTTTATTAAAAATTAAATAATAAGTTAATGGTAGAAATAAAATTATCCATTTTTTAAATCATGGATCAAAATAGTAATTAAAACTATAAGGATTAAAATTGTCTATTTTTTAAACGTGTGAATTAAAATCAAACAATTAAAACTAAGAGGAACAAAATTACCCATATACCAAATTAGGAGGACTATTAGTAAACATGGCTTAAAAGGATATGGTATCAAAGTGATAGCTTCCATCTTCTGAGGTAAAATCACCTTTCGCTGTCACTCACGACAATCTTTTTAGTGTTATGTTTGATCTACCATGTTTTATTATTGTTCATTCCATCATCTCTCATTTATGGAAGATGATAAATATTAAATAAGAAGAAATTTTTACCTTTGTCCCTAGTATCCATAGTGTCTGCAACATATTGAAATTAGAATACACCAAATATGGTTAGAGCAATTGTACAGATAATTTGGATCCCAAATTGGATTTTGATCTCTCTTCTTGTGAATAAAAAAATATCAAGAAATGCAAATGCAGGGTACGAAGTGAAAGAGAATAACACACAATTATATATTAAAAAGAAAAGGATAAATTATATTTAATAGAAATGAGTAAGGTTGGTACATTAAGTCATCTAACTTGTATAGAGAATAAACAAGTAGTTAACTGTAACTAACTAACTCTTAACTAATTTTTAACTAATTACATCTCTAATAGCCTCGCAGGTTAGAAGATGTTTACAACACTTATAACTTAGGATAGACAACACAAGTGCAAAAACTTAAAATGAATACAATGAAAAATGTCAAAAATACATTGGCTAAAAATGATATAATGACAAAAAAGATTCAATGTTAATGAATAAAAGCTTAACCATTATGCAAAAATCATAAGTTAAGGCTTAACCACTTTACATAACCAAACATGTTTAACCACGTAGAGACATAATAAAACAGAAACAACAAAACTTAACTATCAAAAGTAAAAATCAAACACAATGGTTAACCACTCAAAACAAAAGTAAAACATGTTAATGTATAATCATCTAATGACATAAGTTTAAATCAATATTTAACTACCACACAGAGAAACTTTTATAAAAAAAAATACGAAAAATCATTACAATACAATTCTCCCTTTAAAAAAATTCCACAAACATCTCATTGGCAAAGTAAAAATCACACCCCCAATTTATTAAATTTATGGTTGAAAAGCAAAACTGATTCCACAATTTATTTCAAATAGTAGACATGACGGAATAAAAAGGCAACAGAAAGCAGCAATTTCATATTCCTAATTATTCTTGGAACCCTTGATCTTGTTCACAAACGAGGCAAGTGCAGTAGATTCTTCTTATGCTTAGATGATCAGTTTCGGATTCATGACTCGGTGCATGTGATGAAGGAAAGGAATTCGATGTGGCTCCTCCACGCACCACGTCATCAAACGAACCCCTTTGTTTAGAAGAGGCAGCGAGCTCACAATGGCTACGGGTATGATACGAACTTGTATGGAAAAATAAAATAAAATAAAAAATCTGAAGATAAAAGAAAAAAAAAATCAACTCGCAGCAAAGAAAAATAATTATGATAGATGTCAAAGGTCTGATACCATAATAATAAACATGACTTAAAAAGATGATCGAAAGAAAATAAAATTATATGTAAAAGTGATATCTGATGTGATTTATACAAATAAATAAATAACTGTTTACCTACTAACTCTTAATTAATAAAAAGAAAAATACAAAATACAACTGAGTCAAATAAATATTATAATTATAATAATATCCTATCAATACTCGAGACGCAAGATTAGGTTTGGTGCATGAATAATATGATGAATGACTCTTTAACGAATTTAGGATAAGTTTTGATATCAACTTAAAAAATGGTTTTGAGTCTAACTCAACCTCAAAAGCTAGCTCAAGAGATGAGGATTGCTCCCCACTTATAAATTCTTTTTAGACTTTATTTCTAACCAATGTGAGACTTGGGTTTCTTTTTCCCAATACATAATTTTAGGCTCTATTAAACAATAGAATGCTCGTGCTCAAACCTAGATATGTTGAGCATGCCCATACTCAAAGATGAATACCTATGCTCGTGGACAAGATAAAGTAGTATAACATAACTAGTTAAGCACATCCGTGCTATAGTTGAGCATGTCTTTGTTGGGTTTTTCTTGCATAAGCACGACCATGTAGGGTTTCTGCATGAGCACGCTCGTGCTCAACCCAATTGTACATGTACTATGTATGGTGGAGGTTTCTTACATGAGCATGATCGTTCAGGGTTTTCGCATGAGCACACTCATGCTCAACCCAATAGTACAATATAGTGTGTGTGTGTTTATTTGTTTGTATTGTGTCAAAGAAAATTTATCGTCTATGTTGTAAATGTTGAATGTTGAGATTTCTTGTGTATTATATTGTTGTTGTGTGCATTATATTATTGATATGAAGTAAGAATTAAACATGTATTGCATTAACATGAATATGAAAGGCAAATGTGAAAAATATATAAGGAGTTGTATACACCATGATGAGTGACCTAGTTTTAAAGGGGTAAGAATGGACTTAGTGACACTTACCTAGTAAGCTACCTAGGCCTATGATTGAGATGCAATGATGGTGCTTGCTAATTTGTACATGTTGTGAAATGAGTTGCCTAGTCCTAGCAAGGTGAGAATGACCTCATCAACCCAATTTTTTATAAGAAAAATGAAGATGAGAAATTGTGTAAGAATGTATCATATAATGCAATTAGTGATGAAGGAAAGTAGATACAAACCAAATGGTAAGATCACTAGACCTCCTTAAGGCTACTCAGTACGAAAATCTTAATGGTCGTGCTTGATCTCACAAGTTGGGACACATAATGTAAGTTGAGTAGATCTTGATGTGCTACTAGAGGATTTCATTCTAGCGTGGTTTAGCTAACTAATAAGGGTTGAGTCCAAATACCTCCAGACTACTATTCCAATTGATGGTATCACATGTATATGAAGTAGCATTTAGGATGCACCTTTAGCATAGTATAAGGATATTGAGAATATTCTCTGAAGTGTTAATGCTTTTATGTTTGTTTTATGAACCATATTTGAGTGAGATGAATTCTCACTCCTCTATTGTTTGTATCACTTTTGTTTGGGATGAACATCATTTGTAGCTGAAGTTAAGCAAGAATATGAAGACGACCTTAGTCTCTTTTATTGCTTTACAATAGTATTGTACAAGGATTGTGCTTTAGGGGATGTGATATTGAGACAAGATTTTATAACAGTGCGATAATATTGATATGTTTTGTTTTTAATTCTGCCAAGTTTCGACATGTGATTCTTTATCATGTGTAAGTAGAATAAATTAATCATGCTTATTTATTTATTAAGTGTAAATTCTAGAAGAATAAAGAGTGTCACATTTAGTAATATTAGAGTCAGGTCAATTTTGGCCTTATATGTTATGTGTTTGTTGTGCTACTGACGTGTACTCTAATGAGGGTATTACTAGTATGTTGATTTATTTGTTTTATCGTGTTTTACCTTATTTGATCCTTTATCTACTTATTTTACTTCCCAGCAGAAATGATCAAGTGATCATTGATGCTATCATGGCTCTAGTTGGCATTATCTAGAATAACCAAAACTAGAACCAACATTGGTAGGGATGGTTAAGTTCCAAGGGTTGGACTAATTCTAGAGGAACAACTCGTCGTCATTCAAAGGAGGTTAGGTCACACACAAAATTGGATTAGAGAGATTGAGAAGATCTTTTGTGCGATGGAGTGTACTGGCACATAAAAGGTGTCCTTTGAAACCTATGTGCTAGTATCGGTGGGAAAACACCCATACACGCTTTGAGGCTAAAGGTAGAGTTGTTACTTGGAATGCCTTCAAAGCGGTTTTTCTAGAGAAGTATTTACCAAAAGACATAAAAAAACAAGAAGGAAATGGAGTTCCTTGAGTTGAATTATGGAAATTTATCAATGGTGGAGTATGTGGCCAAGTTTAAGGAGCTATCCAGGTTCTTTCCCTACTATTAGTCGAAGGCAAGCAAATACCTTAAGTGTATTAAGCTCATTTAGAGATCAAGTAAGCTATTAACTACTAGGAGATTTACTAGTTTCCAATCTTGGTAAATAGATGTTGAATTTATGATAAAGATAGTAAGGCCAAGGTTTCACAATATAAGAATGTGGGTCTTGTGAAAGGGAAGCAATTTGGGGGCAAAGTCAATACACGCCTTATTCAGATTCATCATTAGGGTAGAATGACAATCGTTACAGAGGGTAGATGACTACCTAGTTTATTGGGGGGATATTGGAGGAGCTACGTCCATGCTAGTCAGATGCAAGAAGTATGGCAAGATCAGTCATCAATATGAGCAATGCAATGATAAGGAGATGACTTGTTTCAACTGTGGGAAATAGGATCACATAACTCAAAGTTGTATTCTTTTGAAGAAAAAGTAGTACAGTGCTAAAAGAAATTTCTAAGGTAGCTAACCAAGAACCATAAAGAAAGTCTTTGTCCTTAGCATTGCTAAAGCTTCTAAGTTTAATAGTCTCATACAAGACACATATCTCTTAAATGATTATCCTCTTATTACACTCTTTGATTCCAAAGCAGCTCATTCTTTCATATTGCATACTTGAGTGTCTTTATTGAAATTATCCAATTCAATATTTCTCCTCCCTTATATTTTCAAACAAAAACTTCTCCTACTCGTATATAATATATTTTTAAAGCATTATTATTGAGTTATATGAATTAATTTGAGGTGTTCCAAGGTGATGGAAGTAAAACTCACGTTCCCTCGTTAATTTGTTATTTTTTTACTATCTAGAATTTAGAACTCTAACAAGGGGTTTCTTTAAATTAATGTTTTTTAAAATTAAATCAATTATTGTATTGACATTAATTTAAGGTTTAATAATTTAATTATAGTTAAGTTAGTATTAATAAAATAATAACAATTAAATAATATATAAAATAATATTAAAAATATAATATTATAATTTTATAACATTAAAATCTAAAAATATAAAACATCATTTTATACGTTCTTAACATTTAATAAAAAGTTCACACAAAAATTCAAATAAAATATATTATAATATTTAAGTCTAACTTTTAACTGTACATAATAATGTCATTTAACAATAACAAATTGATATTTAGAAAAAAAATACATACTTTAGATTAACTTTTTATATATTTAAAAAAAAAACAAAATGACATTAAACAATTTTTTACTAACCCATTGTAAAAATGGTTTAATTTTAGCTGATTTTTTTTTTACTAATTTTGGACTGTTTTCAAGTTATTTAATTATTTTTTCTCATGATTGATTTTGTGGTTTATTTAAATTGGACACGGGACTACTTTGTCGGTTTTTCTATCAAACTCTTGGTTAAGTCCAATTTTCGAAAATAACTTCAAACAGAAATGTCATATTAATTAAAAATATTGGGAAAATTAGCATTGTCTTTATATATTGATATAATTATTTTAATAAAATTAAATTATTAGTATAAATATTGTAAGTCTATACTAATAATATGTCGTATTATACTAATTAATAATATTGATATAGTGATAGTATATACTAATTTTGTACATAAACAAAATTGTATGTTAGTATGATACATCATATTGTTAATTTAAATCTGTGATGTTTATACCACTAGTTTAATTTTCTTTAAGTAAAGGTATATCATATGAAGATAAATCGCGTAATTGTTAATTAATATATGACCGTCTTCCGTAGTATAATAATGCACAGAATAAAGTGCAGGAAGAATGTTGATAACACATTTTTTTAATTATCGAATGAAATTTATGTGAAACTTAGTAAATAAAAAATTGACTCAAAAAAAATTTGAAGTTATGGGTATTCAATTTTCAATCTAGACCATTCTAAACCCCTAAACTAACCAAAGAAGAAAAAAAAAAGCAATCAAACCGTTAACCAAAAAGGTTGAAAATTGAAAAATCACTTTTAATTCACTTTAGTTCTTAGATCACATTTTAAAATTGAATTTAACCAAATTAAAACACATCTCTCATACTATTATTCCATTTTTGCTATTCATTCCCCCCAATTAAAATCAAATAACACATCCCTTATTACAAATGAGGACGTTAGAAGCTTTTAAAGTTGTTTAGGTGCTAAAGGATAAACAATTTACCATTTGGACTTATGATCAATTGCTTTCAGATTTTTAAATGGTGTAGGGAACAAATTAGTTACAAGAATAACTAGTTCTTTAAGAAAAAATTGCAAAACAATTATAATAAAGGATAAAAGAAAAAAATTATATAAGAAATTTGTGTTATTTAAAAAGTGTTGATGTAGTATTTTGAAGAATGCCAGAAAATAAATAAATAAACTAAATCATTCAATCTAAATCTCTTTTACGATTAGATTAAATTTTATCAGATTTAATACTACATTCAAACGTATCTTAATTGAACTGCAATTTATTTTTAGATTAAGATCAAATGTTTTTTTTCTTAATAAACATCATAAAATAAAATCCACATTATTTTATGTTATTTTTATATTTTAATTTATTACTTTTGACTTATTTTAATATAATTTATTTTTAAAATATATTTGAAGTTGTAATTTTATCTCTAAAGGGAAATGTAAATTGAAATTTAATATATTAAAAGTAAATTATATTGTAATTAGTAAAAATTAATATATTATTTTTATATTTTAATTTATTAATTTTGACTAATTGTAATATAATTTACATATTAATATAAATTTTTATTAATTTTATAATTTTCATTAAAATTAAAATAACATAAAAATAATATATTAATTTTATAAACTTCTAAATAAATTACAATTTAAAAAAATACAATGTTAAAAATTAATTAGTGGATTAAAAAAAAGAATAATATTAAAGCAATAAAATATTATTCATAATATATTAAAAATAAATGTTTAAATATATTTTTAGTCTTTATAAAATAAGTGAGTTTTTATTTTAATCATTATAAAACTTTTTGATTAATTTTCACCCCTTTAAAATTTAAAAGAAAAATTTATCTTTCCTATTATGTGACATTTATTGATTATTTATGCGTTCAGTAGAAGATGAAGTAATCATTATATATTACATATACTAGTATATGTGGAATCATGTTAACATATAACATTTTCAAAAAAAAAATTAGATCCCTAAAATAAATGTTATTTATCTATTTTAAAATAAAATTATAAATTAAAAATAGTTATTTCAAACTTTAGAGGAATAAAACTATTTTACAAGGACCAAAATAAAAAATTTCTCATTTTATAGGGGTCAAAATCAGTTATTTCAAATCTTAGAGAAATGAAAATTGATCAAAAAATTTTATAGGGACTAAAATTATATTTAAGCTAAAAATAAGTTATAAAATTAAATTATATATAATTATCTTATTTATATTAAATAATAAATACATTAATTCTACCAATAAAATAAATAAATATATTAATTAATTAAATTGTACATTTAAAAATAATCTAATTATTTAAATTTAAAATATTTTTCGTTATAAATTATTTTACTTATCTTAATTAATATTATTAATTTTAATAGTCACATCAATACTAAAATATCTATAATTAATAATAAAAACTAAAAAATAACATTAAGAAAATGTCAAAAATCTATCCATAATAAAAAATTGTGAAAATTAAAACATATTTGGAACCTAAAACGTCGGTAAACCTTTAATATTTCTTTAAAATAGAAATTCATTCTACATCTTCAAGTAAGCATGGTTAACTTTAGAATAATATAGCTAAATAGTGACAATGATCTCAATCCATAATTGACACCTATCTCATGTACACATTTATTATAATAATACTTTAATAGAATCATTATTAATTTAATCATAAAACACATATTTTCATTGTCTCTTCGACCAGCCGAAAGTTGTGGAGTTCGGTCAAACCTTGCATAATCTCCAATTTAGTTTCATTTTTGAATAAGTTTTAATCAGTGTAATTAAAATTTTCATCTTATTAACTTGTTTACAAAAATTTCAAAATTGATAATTAAAATAATGGTTGAGTTCTCACGACTACGAAGGTCAGCTCATCCGGCAAAATATACTTGAAATATCTAAAGTGAGGGAGTGTTTGGTATCATTTTAACGTGTATCTTTATGATTTTTCTTACTTAAATTTTTGGTTAAAATATAATTTTAGTTTATTATATGAATTTTTTATTTTAATTTGATTTTCTAAATTTTAAATTTTTTAATTTAGAATCCCTTAATTTTGTTAGATGACATTGATAATTTCATTAGTATACTAATTTGATCAATTTAATTTTTTCATATGAATTTTTTGTTTTAATTTAATCTTTTAAATTAAAATAAATATAATTTAGATTCCGTTAATTTTGTTAGATCAAATTGATTATTCCATTAGATTATTTCATTAATTTGATCGATTTAAAATTTTTTATATCTATAAAATAGGTACAAATATCTACCATAAAATAGTAATTAATTTAGCAATTTTTTTTGTTAGGATTCGTAAATTTACTAAATACTAAATATTCTTCTCCTAACATAATTTATTTTATATTTAAAGTCAAGTTTTAATCTTTAAGATATAAGTAATTATTATTTATGTCAATATTAATTATACGATCATTTTAGTTATTGTATCAAACTACAGAGAATTATTTTAATCTAATATAGATATTTTAAATAATTAAAATAAAAAAGTTAACTTAAAAGATGAAATTGAAATAAGAGATAAAATTGTATTTTAACATAATTTTTTTTTATCTAAAATAGTTTTTTTTAATCAAATTAATAGTACAAATTTTTTAAAAATATACTTGTATTAGGAGTAGTAATAGACATAGGAGAAAATCCATTAAAAATAAACAAAAAAAGACATAGGAGTGAATCACTCCTCTAAAAGTAAAAATCTATCTTACAAGAGAAGGTAAAAAACTAAAACAAAAGGAAATGGTGGCTCAACTACTTGACTGGACACAACTCCACAAGGGATAAACTTTCAAAAGTTGGAATAATTAAAGTTGCATATATCATTCGCATTTATACCATTAACAAAAGTAATAGCAGTAGATCTTATTAACACACGCACACACAAAATAAACAGTTGTAGATCTTATTCTACGAATCCTATATATATATATATAGATATATAGATAAAATGAAAAATATGTAAAATACATTAAAATAAGTAATCTACAATAAAGTTGCCTATTCATATTATTGATCTTAATAAAAAATAAAGATGCATATTACATTAGAATCGTTAACTACATTAAATAATTTATAATAAACTATAATCTAATAAAAATATATTTCTTTAACATATATTCTATACAATTTTTCCATGTTTAAACAATTCCAATATACCTAACTATTAAGTGAAATTGATGGGCATATCTTACTAAATAATAAATAAAAGCATTAAATAAAAATATAACATTCACACCATTTAATAAAACACATAAATTTCATGTAACATATAAAACAGTTTTATTAACACCAATAAAAATAATTTTTTTATAAAAATAAATTTCACATTTTCAATATTATAAATAATTTTTTAACAAGTGTTTTATTTATTTTTCTTAACTTCATTCTTAAACTGACAAATCAAAAAATAAAAATAATTAAGTATATTTTTATTTCTTATAAAATAAACTAATTTTGATTTTGTTCTCTATATAAAATTTGAAATAATTGATTTTAATATAGTAAAATGACTAAATTCTGTTTATAATTACAGTAAAATATATTTATTTAATTTTTATCCTTCAAAAATTTTAAATTTTTATTTTTATTTTTTAACATTCATTTTAAGATATATAAATAATATTAATTTTTTTTAATACAACAGAATATATTTATAATTTATTTTTCATCTAACTAATCTCCTCTTAGTCGGTCAACCTTAACATCAATTTTAAATATCTCACTTTACCTTCCATTAAATATATAAACAAGCAATAACTATCACGTAATGTTATAACAATAAATATTTTTTTTAATGTTATAAAAGTAAGAAAATAATTTTATAAAAATAAAAATTAAAAATTACTTGTTTTATAAGAATTAAAAATATATTTAATACATCAAAATAGGTTTGAAGATTAGTTACTAAGATTTCTTTATATAATATATTGCACAGGGTTCCCGGTTTTACGTAATAAGATTTAGTTTTCCTTGGTGTGAATATATAAGATTTGGTTTAATTTCTCGGGATATTATATCAACTTTTATATAATAAATTGAGATAGTATAATTTAGGAAGCATTTTTTTTTAGATTTGTTTTCTTTTCGCTATCTTAATTATCTACTCTCTTACCTTTATTGTAAATGACTTATTTTAATGCCTTGAAATACACTTTACTCTCGTACTTAATTTATTGTAGATTATTTATTTTAATTTATTTTTTCATGCACTTATCTCCTATGTGGCTGAGTGTAATAGTGATGCATTGCATAATATTGTTAGTAAAATAAGTGCGAGACAATATGTATAAAGATCATATATTATTTAATTAAATAATAGAAAATATCAAATATTTACTTTTTTTAACTTAGTTTAATATTTTTCTCACATAGATGAAAAATGAAGTTATAATTTCATAATATTTAAAATTTATTTTTATTATATTTTCTTAATAATACATGCAAGATTTATAAATTTAAATTTTCAATTTTATAATTCTATTTATTGTATATAATATAACACAAATATTTTTATTTAATATATAAAATATTTTATAATTTATATAATATGTATTGTTTTATTTTTTATTTAATTATTTATAATTACACAGAATTTAATTTACTATAGTAAATATATAAAATAAAAGTGTAATTAATAAATATTGTTTAAATTAAATAGTTAATATAGTAAAAGTTTAGTATATATATATATTTAGATATCAAATTTCATGACAATTTCTATTTTCATAATATTGTTTTAATAAAATTTCTAAATTTGAAAAGTTATACGTTTAATAATCATATATTAAATTTAAAAAATTATAATAATCATATTATATTTAATTTATATAAAATTTAGTTGATTTTTTTTACATATTATATAACCCAAAAATAAAAGATAAATATTTATTTTTACAACTAAAATTTACAACAAATAAATATTTTTGAAAATATAAATTATATTGTAATTAATGTTCAGAAGAAATAAAATATTTTTTGACTATATAATCTATTTAAATTCATGATGTGATATAAAGTTATTTTAATTGTTAATTGATAATTGGTAATATATGTTAAAAATAATTAAAATTGAATTTAAAAATAAAAATAAAAATAGATTGAAAAAGATAACAGTTAGAAAAATCTTCAAAAATATTCTTATTAAAAATTCATAAAATTTTTATTATTGAAGAATAATTATTAAAAATAATTTTAGAAAAATGTATATTAAAAAAGACATTTTATATCTCTAATTTTTTAGTTAAAAAATAAAAATTATATAATAGTAGATAATTTATAAAATATAATTGTAGGAGTGAGAGAGAAAACAGAATGTAATAAAAAATAAGATAATGAAAAAATGATATATATAAAGAAAAGTTTTATATATTAAAAGATATTTAATTATTAAAAATAGTAGTGAAATAAAAAGCGCAAGAGGAGGAAAAATAAGGTAGCAGAGATTGTAGAAGGGGTAGTATAGTAAAATAAAAAATAGAGTGTGGAACTTGGAATTAGAACTTTGAAAGAGTAGAGAGGGGGCGGGAGGGGCAGGTGTATTGTATATAACAATGTGTCTGGAGGCTAATTTGGTGACACTCAAACAATCGCTGGCCCTATCACACACACACGCAATATTATTATTATGCTCTCTTTCTTTACCTTTTACTTTTCGAATTCAAAAATACCATAACAACACCCAGAATTTTTGGATACCATTCCCAAAACAAGAACAAGAGGAGGGAGAGAGATTGCAACGGGAACAAGAAGTGTTTCGTTGCAACTGAATCAGCAACCACTTCTCCCCGTTTCATCTCTCCCCTTTCTTTTTTTTTTTTTTTTTCATTCTGCTCTGCTCCGCTTCAGTAATAAGGTACGAAACGCCGCGTTTCCTTCCCTCCACCCTCATTTTCTCATCACAAAATCACACTTTGTTTCGTTTCTTCTTTTTACAAATCAGTGGAAGATCCGGTTTCTATAATTTAGACAGAACCCGAACTTTCTGCGTTTTCTTGTCACGTATCAATCGCTTTCGGTTTAGTTTTCGTGAATTTCGATGCATTGGATTGCGACTCATGATTTTGTTGCAATTATATTTTTAAAATTTTCTTTATTTGGACTTCATTTGATCCTCTTTCAATGCAATCTTAGTTTGCGGTGTTTTCTAGATTCAAAATCAGATCTGCACCGACTTTTGCACGGCTTTCGCATTTATTGTATATTAATTCGCCGATTCATCGGTGCACTGAAATGATGTTAATCATAACTTGTACTGCACACCTTTTCTGCATTCGGTTACATAAATTTCCAAGCGACGTTGATTTTATCTTCTTAAAATAGCCTTGCAGCTTTGCTTTACAATATGGACACTAATATATATTTCTTTTTATTGTTTTTTAATGTTTCGACTTTCCATGCAGGAGTAGAACACAAGAATTCACCATGGTTGCAACAGCCGCAACGGCGTCGTTTATCCTCGTCCCTTCACTGGACTCTGGAAAAGGAAAACCCGCGAAACTGGGTGGAGGCTCTGCGAACCTCGGAGGACTCAAACCGAAACAAGGTTGGGGTGGCTTGCAGGTCAAGGCAAACGCGCAAGCCCCTCCGAAGATTAATGGGACCGTGGTGGAGGAGGTGAAGGTGGAAGCGGATTTGCCGTCATCGTCACTTTCTCCGGCGCCGAGGACTTTCATCAACCAGTTGCCTGATTGGAGCATGCTTCTCGCCGCCATCACCACCGTGTTCCTCGCCGCGGAGAAGCAGTGGATGACGCTGGATTGGAAGCCGCGCCGCCCCGACATGCTTGTCGATCCCTTTGGGATTGGGAAGATCGTGCAAGACGGGCTTGTGTTCAGGCAGAATTTCTCAATTAGGTCATATGAGATAGGCGCGGATAAAACCGCGTCGATAGAGACGTTGATGAATCATTTGCAGGTTAGCTCATGCAAAAAAATTTTACAGAGAATTGTATATCGGTGTCTTTCTTTTCTTTCGTTTATATTAATTGTTTGTTTAACGACAGGAAACTGCACTTAATCATGTTAAGACTGCTGGTCTTCTTGGTGATGGCTTTGGTTCCACGCCTGAAATGTGCAAGAAGAACCTGATTTGGGTGGTGACTAGGATGCAGGTTGTGGTTGATCGATATCCTACATGGTAAGTTATGTCACGTTTGGTTGGGTGGAAAGAAAGTGAGGAGAGAGAAAATTTTAAAATTTAAATGGAAGGAAAAAATGAGAGAAAGAAAATTTTGAATTTTTACTTCTAGAAGTCTATCAAACAGAAGAAAATATATTGTTATTTATTTATATATTTATTGTTTTCTTTCCACCCAACTCTGACCCGCCTTTTTAATGTGTGAATTGCAAAAGCGTCAATGCTCACCTGTTATGTCTTCTTCTATCCTAGTCAACTATGACTTTTTAATGTCTCGTTGGATTTTTGTACTTCTGAATTTGCTCTGTCACTCATGCATCATGTTTCACAAAAGTGGCAATTTAAGGCATGTTTGGAAATTGGAATGGATCATGGATTATTTTTGAAAATATTATAAATTTCAACAGCTATCTCAAGAAGCTGTAAAACAAATTGGAGTGGGTTATAGATAATATGGGTACTAATCTACTAGTTATAGATTTTTTGACGCTTGAGTAAAAAAAATGCATGTTTCGGTTTTATTATGGTAAAATAATGCGGTGTATTCTGAATCTGTTTCGTGTGATGTTGAGTGTATCTATATTTGCTTCAGGGGTGATGTTGTTCAAGTAGACACTTGGGTTTCTGCATCAGGGAAGAATGGTATGCGTCGTGATTGGCTTTTGCGTGACATAAAAACTGGTGAAATCTTGACAAGAGCCTCCAGGTAGAAATCAGTTTCAGGAATCCTTTCTTCTGTTGCTTACAAACATGTTTTGAAGTGTTTTTCTGTATCTGAATGAGTCTCTCTGGTGTTATCGTATTTACTTCCTCTCGACACACCTCAATTGAAACTTGAAATATTCAGCTTGCTTTTCTCATGCATTTGGAAATCTTGATTAAGATAATTATTGCAGATTTAAATATATGAGTTTTTGCAGATGAGAATTTCTGAATCTACCAACAGGATATAATATATTCTTAACTTGTTATGGAGTACAATCCTTCGACTCGTGTACATGCTGCACCTCGGTGCTTGGAATTTATAAGCATTTTCTGATTGGTTGATTTTGATGTTCTACAGTGTTTGGGTCATGATGAATAAACTGACAAGGAGACTGTCGAAAATTCCCGAAGAAGTCAGAGGAGAGATAGGCTGTTATTTTGTGGATTCTGCTCCAGTTGTTGAAGAGGATAACAGAAAACTATCCAAAATTGATGATACAGCTAATTTTATTCGCACTGGTTTAAGTGTATGCGAACTCTTTCAGTAATTGTTCTCATTGATTTATTTTCTAAAATATCTCAAGATGTTTTCTAATTATGTTATGTATCTCTATTTTCAGCCCAGATGGAATGATCTAGATGTTAATCAGCATGTTAACAATGTGAAATACGTTGGGTGGATTCTGGAGGTAGTTTTTTGTTCGGGTATTCTTATTTGTGTCCTTAATTTCACTTCTTTTGCAAGGCACAGGCTGAATGGTGATACTGCTGTTCTGCAACACCCACTCTCCTTTCACAAGACCCTCAAGGTCATTGGGTTCGTGATAGTGTGCGAAAGCAATTGTTAGTGTTCTTTTGAGAGGAATCTGGGTGCGAGTAGAAGTGTCGAGTAAGATTATGTTTCAGATTTCCAGTCCCATCAAGTGAAAGTTGTTTGAAGACAGAAGCATTCAATTTTGTATTGTAGTCGTGGGCCATTTAATGCCTCGTATGGAAGTGGTTTGTGCCAGTTTGAAGTGGATTGAAACTAGATACATGAGATAATTGAGTAGTAAAATGGGATGGTGGATGGGGAAAATAGAACAGAACAGCATTTTTCCTCGATCTTTTTGTCCTACTTGTGTTATTTCCTTTTTTATTAGTGTGTTATTTTGAGGGAGAAGAAAAAAGATGTTTTATTTGTGTAGTTTATGCATTTGGATTTTGATGAGGACACTTAACAAAGGATTATTCTTTTGATTACTGCAGAGCGCTCCACAGCCGCTGATGGAGAATCATGAGTTGTGTGCCATGACGTTGGAGTACAGGAGGGAGTGCGGCAGAAACAGTGTGCTGGATTCCCTGACTGATGTCTCTGGTGCTGATGTAGGCAATTTAGCAAACGGAGGAATTTTTGAGTGCAAGCACTTGCTTCGACTTGAAGATGGTGCTGAGATTGTGAGGGGTAGGACTGGGTGGAGGCCCAAACCTGTAAACAACTTTGGTGTTTTGAATCAGGTTCAGCAGAAAGCACCTGAAAACTGATTTGGCATCATTCCCCGTTCCCACGTGCAGATTGGATTGGATCAAAACCTTTGGAGAGCTTTGCTTGTTTTTATCAGATCTACGTGTCTTAAATATATAAAATTTGTGTTACTTACTTTGGCAGGGTTAAAAAAAGGGGGAGGGAGGAAGTAGAAAGTAAAAGCTCGCTCTCATTGTAATTAAATAGCTCCTGGGCACTACTTTCCCTACCTGCTCCATCTTTCATTTCATTTATGGTAATGCTACTGCTAGGTCTCATCAATATTTAATTGTTTCATCAAAATGGCTAAGCATGTATATTACAATTTCCCACCTCTATTCCTTTATAAGAAAGATGCAATATTCCTCGTGAACAGAGCAAAACAAATAATTGTGTGTATAAGTTGCAGGCAAGACACTTCGGTCTCTTTTGTTGTTTCTATCACAAGCAATTAATTGCGCTCGCAAATGTGGGTCTAGTGATGGTGTGGATTCTAGCATGTAATTCACATTATCAGCGCCCATCATGTACGAAGAGATTTTACTGTTTATTCCCCGTTGTGTTTATGTTATATATTAATCTTTTTCAATTTTTTGAGGCAGGTCTTAATATTGTTATAATTGCTATAGGTTCTGTGAATCTGTTGTCAACGAAGCATAAAAAGAAATCTGATGAAGTGGATATGCAATAAAGATTTAGGCTTTCAAATTATTCCACGAAAAAAACACCAAAAATACTTTATTCCATGCATATTATGTATAGGATCAAAATTCTAAGATTTTTCTTCGATAACTTCTTGTAAGAGTGGTCGAGAAGAGTACCTTTTCATTAGTATTAGTATAATAGAGATTTTTAGTTTAGAAAAGAAAGTGATGGAAAATAAAAAGAAGAGAAAAGAACTAACATGATTTTTAAAGCTAGTCGGTAAAAGAGAAAATAAAAAGTGATAGTTTTTTTATTGTACAAACAATAATATATATATATATATATATATATATATATATATATATATATATATATATATATATATATATATATATATATATATATATATATATATATATATATATATATATATATATATATATATATATATATATATATATATATGAGGAATCAAGTTATTAAAAAGTAACTTTAAGAGAACTACTTCTCATTCTTTAATTTTTTACAATCTAATAGTTCAATCAAGTGACACATCTTATTAATTATATTATAAGAAAATAAAGGATGAAAATGGAGAATAACTCTTTTAAAGTTTCTTTTCGAGTAACTTGATCCCTTCTATATATATATATGAAAAATTGTCTAAATGCTCTTCAAATGTTTATCTGTGGCTAAGACATTTTTGTAACAATGTTTTCATTTAATAAAAAAGAATATCTCTTTGATCTTTAGCATCTTCGAGCAAAGAGAGTATGTCAACATATCAAAAATTCTCCCATGTTTCATAAAGAGAAAGGAAAAAGAATAAAATAACTTTCTACTTGTAAAAAAGTAAACTATATGTTTTATGTATATTAAAAGTACATTTTCTTCCACCAATCTTCTCTTTCTTTTAGAAAAGGGCAATCTCTAATTGAAGAAAATGTGAGGGATATTTCATTCATTTAATGCAAAGATCATTACAAAGCTCTTCTCTTTAAACTATTACATTCTTTGAGCCTATAAAAGAAAATCATCATAAACAGAAGTACAAGAGAGAACTATACAAACACTAAACATGAAAGAATTCTTGGACGATCTCAACTTTCATATTTCTCTATATTTAAAAAGTTGTGCCTCTGATATTAAAAGTTTTATATCCCCACTTATTTGAGTAATATATTGTAAAAACCCTATAGCTAAGATGTTGAGGATCAGGTCCACCAGAGTGCGATGGCAAGCGGTCCCCTCGAACAACCTTCAACCTCTCAATTCTTGACCTATGCTTCCTCGATCGAGAGAAACACTAATGAAGTACCGTGTACCACCGTGAAGATGAGACGTGAGCAAGAAGATGGAGTTTG
Organism: Mucuna pruriens; assembly: GCA_025330945.1. Classification (NCBI taxonomy): domain Eukaryota; kingdom Viridiplantae; phylum Streptophyta; class Magnoliopsida; order Fabales; family Fabaceae; genus Mucuna; species Mucuna pruriens. The sequence continues at coordinate 794,791 of JAENHJ010000014.1, forward strand.
TGCCATATGGAAATTAGGTCTGAATTCAACCACCCATTACAATGTGCCCAATGCTTCCTATATATACACGAGCTGGTTCGCACGCTTTGCCTAACAAATTCCCTAACAGAATTACAATCTGAATTTCCTAATCTACCCTCATGAAGATTCTCCTTCCACTACAAGCTTCTTCTAGGGGTGACGTGGTAGCTGAGCTGGACGAAGCTGAGTTAGTGCCCAGGCTGGATCACTTGAGTGGGCTGCATGATTGGGCCGCTCCATTTGGGCTGCTGGACTATAGAGTCGGCCGGTCCAAGAAGGAGTCAGTCTGGCCGAGACGGCTCTCTTGGACCGAGACTCTCTTTATGAGCCAAGATCAGCTGGATTTGTCCTGCAAAAAGGAATGAATCTTTTATTAACTAAGATCCTCAAATTAGCACGAATTTATACTTTCTTTATTTTTAGGTCCCTAATATGAATCTTAGCTAAGACTCGATTCTTAAGCACCAAATAATCTCAAAAGCACCCATCTTAAGTCCATGTAAGGTGTATGAAATATGACTTATCACTATGGCCTCTCCCCATCGTGATATATCATCGACGAAAAGCAGAATGTATGAGTATCCGTTGGAGACTAGGAATGGCCTCATGAAATCAATACCCCAAACATCAAAAACTTCACAAAACAAGATGGGTTGCTGGGGCATTTCGTGCCTTCTGCTTATGGCCATTCTTGCTTTTTGGCATTTTTTGGAGGTGGAGACGAATTGATAAGCATCTCTGAAAATGGTGGGCCAATAGAACCCAAAATCAAGCACTTTCCAAGTCGTCCAAGTTGATCCATAATGCTTGCCTCCAGATGCTGCATGACAAAATTGGAGGATCGATTTGATCTCGACGTCTGGGATGCACCTACGAATGACTTAATCATTGTAGAGTCTCCAAAGGTATGGATCATCCCATATGTAATACTTGGCATCACTTTTAAGTCTCTCTTTGTATAGTCGGGATGCCTTTGGTGGAAATTGAGATGCAACAACAAAATTGTAGATTTTTGCAAACCATGGTATGGTTGCATTTATATGTAGCAGTTGCTCGTTAGGGAATTCATCTCGAATCGGCATCAGGTCGCTCTCCCTCTTGATCCAATCACTATGAAATGGCATTTTTCAAAGTTAAGCACCAAATTTGTGTCTATGCATCTAGTTAACACCTTGGATAGATTTTCCAAACATGCATCAAATGAATTAGCATATATCGTGAAGTCATCCATAAAGACTTCCATGCAGTCTTGTAGCAAGTCCGAGAAGATACTTGTCATACAACATTGAAACGTACTCGGTGCATTGCATAGGCCAAACGACATGCGTGTATACGCAAAGGTACCAAATGGGCAGGTGAAGGTAGTCTTGTGTTGGTCTTCCGATGCAATGTGGATTTGCATGTATCCAGAGAATCCATCTAGAAAGCAGTAATGGGATTTTCCTGCTAGTTTTTCCAGAACTTGATCTATGAAAGGCAAAGGAAAATGGTCCTTCTGAGTCGCCTGGTTTAATCTTCTGTAGTTGAGACAGACTCTTTAACTGTTTTGAATCCTCATAGGTACAACTCGTCATGCTGGTTTTTCATGATGGTCATCCCAGATTTCTTGGGTACTACTTGCATTAGACTAACCCACTGGCTGTCCGAGATGGGATAGATAATCCTTGCAACAAGTAGTTTTGTCACTTCTTTCTTGACCACGTCTAGGATGGTTGAATTCAACCTTCTTTGTTGTTGTCTTATGGGCTGGGCTTCCTCCTCCATTAAAATTCTATGCATGTAGATGGAGGGGTTTATACTTGGAAGGTTAGATAGTTTCCACCCAATTGCCTTCTTATGTTGCCTCAAGACATGCAACAATTTCTCATCCTGCTCTTGGTGGAGATTGTTAGCAATGATGACCAGGAGTTGCTGCTCAATGTCCAGGTAGGCGTATATCACATGACTCGGCAATGGCTTCAGCTCTATGGGTGGTGGCGGAGATGAAGAGGTATCATTAGTTGGTTTCAAATCTGATTAGCCGACTTGAATTGGTTTCGACACCAGCTGTGCCAACATGATCTCGACCTTCTACTTTTGTGGCTGACTCATATTGGCCGGGTTAGATCTGGCTCTTGTCTGGTTGGAGTCGAACTCGGCATTCTTCTTTGCATTAGAGTCGGATCCGACTAGAACTAGGTTTCAAACTTTGCTGTCCGAAATGAACTCGGCTTCTGCTTGCTTTCGGTCTTCACTGCCTGAGTTGCTTTCGGCTCTTGCATGTATGATCAAGCGAACTCGACACTTGTCTTTCTAATCGAGTTGGCTTTGGCCTTATTTCGGTTCTGACCTCTGTTGGCCGACTCACACTCGGTAGTGAACATTGTTGCCACTTACACTGATAACTGCTTTTCGGTCTCAGCAACTTGGACTTCTGCATTATTTGAACACTCTGGATCTTCATACATGCACACTTGGTCCAATAAATTAAGCAATTCGACTACATGACTCAAGTCGGCAAGGTCAATGATATCATCCTCGGAGTCGGAAAGATTGTGTACTTCCTATGATCCGTCATCATCGACCTCATCTGTTGTGGACCCTAAGCAGTCAAATATATCAGTGTCTCCAACAAAAATTGAAATATCATCACTGTCGGCGTCTAGTTGAAGGTGTTCCTCAACTATTTCATCAATTAGATCTATGCCAAAGAGTGAATGGTCCTCGAGGGGTGCTTCAAAGCTTTGAAAATATTGAACTACACAAGGGTGTCACCAAATTCCATTGAGAGCATCCTGACATGCACATCAATCTTTGTTTTGGCAGTCATTAGGAACGATCGCCCCAAGATTAAGGTGGATTTCTTCCAGATGTCTTGTCCTCCATATCCAGCACACAGAAGTCGGCTGGGAAAATTAGCTCATTTACTTGGACCAGTACATCTTCGAGAATGCCTAGGAGTTGAACAACACTTCTATTTGCCAATTGTATTGTCATCCTAGTGGGTTCCAGGTCACCAAAGTTCAAGGATTTATAGATTGATGTTGGCATGACATTAATTGAAGCTCCTAAGTCCAACATGACATCGACAAAGGTATAGTCGCCAATGGTGCATGGGATAGAGAAAATTCATGGGTCTTGGCACTTCTTTGGTAGGGCTTGTTGTGCTCCAACAATGAATTCGTCATTTCTGGTCAACATCGACACTATGCCTCCCAATTCCACCCCTCCTTTCATTTTCTTCCTCTTGTGCACACACAATTCCTTGAGGAATTGTGCATACTTAGGGATTTGCTTTATTGCATCTAGGAGTGGAATGTTAATTTCCACTTTCCGAAACATCTTCAGTAGCTCTTCATCAGATTCAGGATTCCTCACTGAAGGAGTTCATGTTGGAAATGGCAACGAGACAAACTTTTCTTGCTGAGGTACCTGTGAGTCGGCATCCAGCTCAGAGTCGTTATCAGTCGGTCTCAACTCTTGTTACGATGTTATTTGAGGTAATTCTCTACCACTTCTCAAAGTTACTGCGCTCGCATTCCCCCTCGAATTCGGGATTGTTTGTGAGGGAAGGTTTCCGGACCCGGCCGACTGTAAATGGCTCATAGTGTTTGCTAGTTGTCCTATTTGCATCTTGAGGTCTTGGATGGTGGCAGTGAGACCCAAAAGTGTCCAGCTCAAGAAAGCACCGTGACAAAAAGAAGATAGTAAGGGTCTACGGCCCAATACGACCACATGGGAATAATGCTAGGCTCGACCCGGTTTACCACAGGAAAGGAAACTTGACCTTATTGGAATTAGTATGGGACTTTGAACGAACTAGATCAAACTGGATCCAAGAGCTTAGCTCAGCATTGACAGGATTCGCCACTTCAGCAGAAAGAATGCTACCCCACCATGCTCAAAGCATCCAGGCTGTGAGTCTCCGCAATGAAGCAGAGTCGCTGATCGAGCCATATCAGAACAACAAGTCTTAACAAACTAAATGATCCTCGACAATCACAGCGCACAGGAGGGCCAGGTCAGCCACTACCCATGAAATGTACCATGAATTGTGGAAGATCGTGGCATGATTGAGTACAGGGCCCCATGAAGATCAGCCTCGGGATTGTTGGTAATAACAAATTGAATCAACAAGTTAGGAAAAGGCCAGGTGGTGAAATCAGATGCACCCTCAACACTTCCCCAAAGGCTATAAAAGGCCTCATTGCGAAGAACTCAGGCCAAGAATCTCTAAGTATACTGAAGGCAATCACTGCGAAATCGCTATTTCGATAATTCAAGAACACCCGTGTAAGTTCCTAGCTATTTGCACCAACCATCTCTCTGGATACCAGGTAAGGTTCTTGGCCAAATCTCGTTTATTCTCCCGGCGAGCCATTTTGCATTACAAAAATCGTATGCATTACACTTTAGATGGCCGATGAGCCATTTTGCATTCCAAAAACTGCGTGCATTACACTCTAGATGGCTGGCGAGCCATTTTGCATTTAATAAACAATGTGCATTACACATCAGATGGTCGACGAGCCATTTTGCATTCCATAAATCGCGTGCATTACACTCCAAATGACTGGCGAGCCATTTTACATTCCATAAACAGTGTGCATTTCACTTTAGATGGCCGGCAAGCCATTTTGCATTCCATGTGCATTGCATTCTAGATGGCCGACGAGCCATTTTGCATTCCACAAACAGTGTGCATTACACCTCAGATGACCAGCACACCGTCTTCATACTATAAACTGGGTTATCAAGGGCGGCCTATAGCCAGACCTTGGGCCCAAACAGCCGAAAACACACTGCATCCCACATGTTCGAGTCAACCCATGTGTGTCCGAGTTGTCCTAGCTCACTTCCACACACTCAGGGATGCCTAAGTGAAAGTCCCATCATGCCTGCTTTAGCAAACCCAAATTCAATTCCTCGGGAAAGATGCCTGCAAAAAGTCTAATCCCGTATACAACACCTCACAAAACTACGTTAACTTTGATTCCTCCCAACTAGGAAAGGTACGTAGGAGCGAGAGGCACACCCTCGTCAAGTTTAAAAACCATCAACATTTCTCCTCATGCATCCTTGTTCCGGTCAAACAATGGGAAATAAAGGTTGTGCTAACATATGCAAGTCGTAGGGCAACTACCAGATGGTAGGCGGATGGGATGGCGTGTCACTCCCATGTGTAACCAACTCCTTACCTGGATCTCAGATTCGTTCACTTGCCTTATCCATCTCCGGTTCCCAATGTGCCATTAAACTTTGGTGGCGACACTAGTTCGTGTTAGTATGGGTTTAGTCAATCCCCCGTATTGATTGAATCAATACCGACTTAGTGCTAGGTCAGGCAAGTGAATCCGACTTCTCCACAACTTCTAGTGTTTCTTCTCAAACAAAACATTTCACAAAAGAATAATTGACTTCAATAATGAAAAGTTGTCTCTTGGCGCGATTTAGGTCGCGTCAGATGTCGACTCTACTAGGGATATTCTGTTGATAAAACAAGGGTCAAGCCCTATTCAGACAACTTTCATAGCATAGCATAACCTTTACCTTCCCTATGGCATTGCATGTTATGATATTTGCTTGTTTGAACTTTCTTTGGGGAAGCTTGTTGGGGTAGGGATTGGAAAGAAAAGGTACTCGCTCTATATTGATTTTCATGTAGGTCCTATTCTCAAACCTGTGAGTAAGTGAGTGATGGATGTGTAGTGGTAATCAATCTTTGGGTGCATCCCTAGACTGGTGACCATGATAATCCAACTAAGGTGTGACCCTTTTAAGGACGACCACATTCTGGGATTTACTCCTGTTTGTGGGACATTCCCGATAGAGGTTCTAAGCCTTAATGGCCTATTACGAGATATGCGTAAAGCCAAGATAGGAGCCCATAGAGACCATAGGACTTAGGGATGCCCTCAACTACCCCTAGGAATGGACAGGGACCACAGACTAACCCATCACAACGTCCCACGAGTCAGACGTATATGCACGCATCTTCATAAAAAAACAAAAAGGAATAAAAGAAAGAGGGAGAGAAAAACAGAAACATGCATATCATTAGCACACTAATCATGAATCATTTCAAACATGGAAGGAAATACTCGTTACCATATCCGGAAGTTGCGACTAGTCCCAACTAGGATCCCCAATGTCCAGTCCCTACGACATTGGGGCAGTCAGCTCAAAGGCCAATGGCAAAGTCAACTCAAAGGCCAATGGCGGAGAGCCTTCGAAAGAAAGTATGGGAATTTTTTGAGCCTGGTTAACGTAGAAGTATAGCCTGCGGCCTTGTCAACACTCTCTCAATATTATGATCCGCCCCTTAGGTGCTTTACCTTCCAGGGCTTCCAACTTGCCCCCACTTGAAGAGTATGAAAGGTTATTGGCAATACCTTTTGATAAGTCCCCACCTTACTTATTTAAGGGACATTATCCTTCCTGTTAGTGGCCAGATTATTTAAGATGCCCGAGTTAGAGGTGTTGAAATTGAGGAAAAACCGAAACGGAGTGGAAGGGATTTCAGAGGCGGCTTGGGAGGAGAGGCTCCAACGGCTTCAGGAAGAAGGGGACTGGCTGGCCTTTATGGATGTATATGAGCTCTTGGTTTATGGAATAATGCTTTTCCCTCAAATAGAACACTACGTGGACTTGGTAGTCGTAGACGCCTTTCTCAATAGACAAGACTGGGGAGAACACCCCGTTGTAGCCATCTTGGCCAACACATACTAGATGTTGGACTACTGTAGCAAGAAGAATGGAAGGGGGTTGAGATGTTGCACTTCATTGCTTTTCCTATGGTTGACCGCACACTTATTCCACAGCGGTAAGAAGACGAGGTGTCCTATAGAAGACCACTATTGGAGTTGTATTAGACCTCTAACGAAGGATGAATGGACGACACGCCTGGACGAAGCTACGAAGAAGTCAATCTGCTAGTACCCACAGTGGAATGAAAGGGAGAATGTGATCATCCGATGCAGGAGATTCCCAAACATTCCTATGATGGGCACCAAAGGAGCCATTAACTATAACCATGAGTTGACACTTTGGCAAGCCGGGTATCCTATAGTCTTGCCCTTGTCGAAAGAGGCAATTACACCCTTCGTTATCCACGGTCTAGGGATACAGAAGGGAGAACAGTTGAGGAGAATCTATCAAGCCTAGAGAAAGGTCGTCAGGAAAGGACCTGAATAGGGGCTACGGAGCTATAGGGCCTCGATCAGCTACAAGTCTTGGCTACAACACAGAATAGAATACACCTTTTTGACATTCAGTGAGCCCCGGTTCGAAGCCGTGAAGGTCGAACTAGCCGGTCTACGAAGACTGTCGAAAAGGAAGTGAAAAGAACTTGACTCCCGGGAAAGTGAAGGGAATCGAGTAGCATTTCCCAAGGCAGAACGCTGGTTTCAAACAGCAGCACAGGAAAAAGTCTGGAGAGAGTTAGAATGGGATCAAGCCTTACTAGAAAAAGAAGAACTAGTGGCAGCCTTGGCGGATGCCAAGTTAAAAGAGAACAATGCCAGAGATCACCTTCATCAGCTCCAAGAGCCAATAACCCTGCTAGAGGCAGATGTGACCAAGGGCAAACTCCATAATAAACGTCTAGAGAAACAAAGGCGACAAGGGCTGGTTGAGCTTGCCGATGAAAGGAGAAAAGCCACTAACTTAGGCTCGCGGGCCGACACCATAGTCTAGAGGTTGAAGGAACAGGTTGATAAATACTAGGAGATGGCGGGTCACGCTGAGAGGGCGGCATAAGAGGCCCAAGAAGAAGCCAGGTTTTGGAAGGAAATGTTTATCAAGCTGGCCTGGATAGCCAACCAAGCCATCAGAGGCATTCCCAAAAACCTCCGCATGGCAGAGGAAATGGTCAATCAGCTTAGCACGCCAGTCGAGATCACATAGTTCCTAGGCCGATGTCGAAATTTTTATGATGAAATAAAGGCTTTGTCCTCACCTCCTTGAGGCACCTTTGTAAACACCGTGCAGAAATGATAACAAGTTTCCTTTCAGCCGTGTTTGAATACTTCATGATTAAGTCATAACATGAATAGTTTCTTTTTATCCCTTTTTTTCATGCATAACATACATGTCATAATAAATATGCTTAACGAAATGTGCACTGGATACCAGAAAAGCAAAGCAATCCGCGTCGCAGCATAAGTACGCTACCCGCCTAAAGTCCAAAACCATGTAAAGCAAAGTCGAAGCATTGGAACAACAAAATCAGGACCTCAAGGGTGGGGTTGGCCAGATGAGAGAGCAGATGGCCCAAATGTTCCAAATCCTCAGCCAAACCAATACGGCTATCATGACTTTAGCTAACCAAAAGGCTGCCAGGTACGCGCATGCCGGCTATGCTGTAGGACCACCTCCTCGCAATGTCAGAGATCCATTCTATGGGATGCCACAGGGGTGGAATACCAAAAACCTTGCCAATGAAGAGCAAGAATAGCAGAACGCTGTAAACAATGGGTTGGTGTTCAATGCCAGTTTGGGAGCTGGCCCAAATACAAAAGAGGACCCAGGGGCCCAGCACTAGACATCGGGGAATGTTTCCCCCTTTGTAATCCACAGGCAAGCCCCTTAGTTAGAGGAAAAATGGTAGTCCTTGGAGGAACACCTTCGCGCCATAGAAGGAGGGGATAAATGCGGTTTGGAAGCTGTGGACCTATGTTTAGTCCCGGATGTGGGGCTCTCGGTAGATTTCAAAACCCCAAAATTTGATAAGTATAAGGGGAGTTCTTGCCCCCGTGTATATTTGGCCATGTATTGCCGAAAAATGGTGGCATACATTTATGACGACAAGGTCCTGATTCACTGCTTTCAGGACAGTCTAGCGGGAGCAGCACTCAGTTGGTATGTCAGCCTGGAGCGAGGGTGTATTAAGACGTGGAGAGACCTCGCAGAAGCCTTCTTGAAGCAGTATAAGTATAACGAAGACATGGTACCGGATCGATCCCGACTCTAGAGCATGATAAAAAAAGAACAAGAAGACTTCAAAGAGTACGCCCAGAGGTGGTGTGAGTTGGCAGCCCAAGTGCAACCACCAATCACGGAGAGAGAAATGGTCACCATGTTTATCAACATCCTCCCTTCATCGCACTACGATAGGGTAGTAGGGAATGTTGCTTCCAACTTCGCTAATCTCGTGGTGGTGGGCGAGAGGATCGAGCTAGGCATCCGACGAGGGAAGTTTGCCCAAACCAGCAACAACACTAGCTTCGTCAAGAAGCCAACATCAAAAAGGAAGAAGGGGGAGACCAACATTGTATTGGTCGAACCCGTCTTCCCCTAGGAAAAAGTAAGCACATCCTCATACTCCACCTAGATCCAAGGAGGATCCAAGTTAGCAGCCACACAGCCAGTGCCATACATCCCACCGTGCCAAATACGAGCAGATGCTGGGACCGCCACCAATATAAGGCTGACACAGCAAAGCACGAGAAGGCCACACAGGGTACTAGCCCCAATTCCCATGACCTATACTAAGCTTTTTCCCTACTACTAGAGCAGAAACTGATAGAGGTGGTCCCCTTGAAGCCTCTCGAGCCCCCATATCCAAGAAGCTATGACCCAAACGCTCGGTGCGACTACCATGGTGGAGCCATAAAGCATGCCACTAAAAGATGCTGGAGCCTAAAGCATAAAGTTCAGGATCTGTTGGATGACGGGCTGCTCAGGTTTAAGGACAAATGGCCCAATGTACACAATAACCCTCTCCCGGCCCACGGAGTCACGACAATTAATGCAATAAGCCATGAGGACGGGAGGGCTGAAAGTCTAGACAGGAGGAAAGACAGAGAACCTGGGCATGCCATGGGCTTAGCTAATCGAGTGGAGGAAAGATCCTACCTACACCAGTTAGGTGAAAATGGCACCACTACAGTCGCATACATTGAGGGAAATGACAACCCTCGCCCTAAACCGTTAATTATTCAATATAACTCGACCCCCAAACCCAGGGTACCTTTTATCATCCAGGTCTCGACCAAGCCTGCTTACAATAATAACACAATGCCATGGAGGTATCTGACAGAAGAACCACAGGCACTCCAAATAACAAAGGAAACTACAGCTCCTGAAATCACCAACATAGCCGGACTCGGGGGCATGACAAGGAGCAGGAGAATATTCACCCTAGAAGCCTTGAGAAATAAGGACTCGGCTCCCGTGAAAAAAGAGAAAATAGTGGAGACACCTAAAAGGATGGTGACAGAAGAAGAGGCTCACGAGTTCTTTAAAATAATCCGACACAACGAGTACGAAATCCTGGATCAACTGCACAAAACGCCAGCACAGATTTCACTCCTCTTGCTATTGATCAACTCGAAAAGCCACCATGAAGTCCTCTTGAAAATACTAAACAATGCCCATGTACCTCAAGACATTATATCCGCAAAATTCAGGGGCATCATCAATAACATCACCACAAGCCGCCATCTCTCATTTTCTGAGGAGGAAGTCCCAGTCGAAGGCAAAAGCCATAATCAACCCCTTCATATCGTAGTCAAGTGTAGAAATTACATGATAGCAAGGGTGTTGATAAATAACGAGTCCTCGCTCAACGTCATGCCAAAAACCACATTGGATAAACTATACTTCCCTGGCGCCACCTTGAGAAATAGTCCAATTGTGGTCAGGGCTTTCGATGGATCCAAGCGGGAAGTGACGGGCGAAATCACTCTCCTAATACGCATAGGGCCAACAACATTTGACATCACCTTCCAAGTGATGGACATTTGGCCAACGTACAGCTGTTTGTTGGGCCAACCTTGGATCCATGTCGCGAGGGCAGTCCCTTCATCTCTGCACCAGAAAGTCAAGTTCATAGCCAACGGGCAGCTAATCAGCGTCATGGGAGAAAAAGAAATGATGTTCAACACGCCTCTTATGACAGAATATGTTGAAGGAGATGAGGAAGCCCTGGAAACCTCTTTTCAAGCACTTGACATAGTGGGCACAACCAGTGATGAAGTAGAAAGAGTTGACCTCAAATCGTCCAAAGTTGTGATCATGGCGGTAAAGGTGCTGATCAGTAACGGCTTTGAACTCGACAAAGGGTTAGGGAGAAGACTTGACAGCATAGTTGAGCCTGTAGCGATACAAGAAAATCCAAATCAATCCAGTCTTGGCTATAGTGGGACTGCAAAGAGAGGAAAGTTGGGGTGGAAAGTCCAGGGCAAGCAGCAGATAAGGCCCAACCTTTACCATTACTTCACTAGTGGGGGCATCGTAACTTCAAGGCAAATAACAATAGTAGAGGACCAACTTGTGGAGCCAACGAAGGGGATACACCCTACAACGTGGGAACTAGATAATTGGACCGTCGAAGCACTACCCAAACTGGTCTCTTGGAAAATGTACTAAACACATGAAAAAAGGCCCCAAGGCCAATTTCAAACAATATAACAATAAATAAAAGTTGTGTACATTCACATCTACCTTCTTGCATATTCATTTTCTTTTCATCTGTCATTTCATTTGCATTTGAGCCGCGTTTGAAGCACGTTTTTTTTCCTGCTTTCTTTCAAAATGCGGTAAAAAATAATAATAAGCCTAAACATAGAAACCTCCCTCTAGATCAATAACACGGACCTTACGCACGACGATGCTGGAAAATCTAGGAGGCAAGATGAAGGGGAAGACACAGAGGAAGAAGCCTTGAAAGAACTCAAAAGGTTACTAGAACAAGAAAAGTCGAAACTCCAATCGGGCGCTAAAGAGCTAGAAGTTATCAACCTCGGTGAGGGAGGAGAAATCAAGGAAATCCGGATAGGGAAACTGATACCGCCGAACCTAAAACAAAGGTTGATAGAGCTTTTGAGAGAGTATGCCGATATTTTTGCATGGTCTTATAGAGACATGTCGGGGCTAGATACCACCATTTTCGAACATAGGCTGCCCTTAATCCCATATGCGGTCCCAATCAGACAACAACTGAGGAGAATGAAACCAGAAGTGGCCTTAAAAATCAAAGAAGAAGTAGAAAAGCAATGGAATGCTGGCTTCCTAGCAGTGGCTGAATACCCCTAGTGGGTAGCCAATATCGTGTAGGTCCCTAAGAAAGATGGGAAGGTACGAATATGCATTGATTATAGAGACCTCAACAGAGCAAGTCCAAAGGATAACTTTCCTTTACCCTACATCAACTTATTGGTGGACAACACCGCTCAACACTCCTATTATTCCTTCATGGATGGGTTCTCCGGATACAATCAAATATGAATGGCCCCGGAGGATAAAGAGAAAACTACTTTCATCACCACGTGGGGAATGTTCTGTTATAAGGTCATGCCGTTTGGACTCAAAAAATGCGGAGGAACCTATCAGAGGGCCATGGTCACTCTCTTCCATGACATGATGAACAAAGAAGTGGAGGTTTATGTGGATGATATGATTGCCAAGTCGAAAATGCCAGGGTAACACATCAGTGACCTATATAAGCTTTTCGAAAGACTACGAAAATACCGGCTCAGGTTAAACCCCGCCAAGTGCACTTTTGGAGTTAGAACAAGGAAGTTATTGGGGTTCATAGTCAATGAAAGGGGAATTGAACTAGACCTGGACAAAGTCAGGGCCATCCGGAACATGCTAGCCCCAAAGATTGAAACGGAAGTAAGAGGCTTCTTGGGAAGGGTCAACTACATAGCTCGATTCATGTCTCAATTGATGGCAACCTGCAGCCCGATATTTAAACTCCTGTAGAAGAACCAGAAGATGGAGTGGAACCAAGAATGCCAAGAAGCCTTTGAGAAAGTCAAGCAATACTTGGAGTCACCTCCTGTTCTCGTCCCAACAGTACTTGGCAAACCCCTAATACTTTACTTGACGGTGCTGAAAGAGTCTATGGGGGGCATTTTGGGGCTGCGAGAGGGAAAGAACAAGCCATCTATTACCTCAGTAAGAAATTAATAGACTGTGAGCAAAGATACTCAACACTAGAGCGAACGTGCTGTGCTATGGTCTGGGCCGCGAGAAGGTTGAGGCAATACATGCTGGCTCACACCACGTGGCTTATTGCTAAAATGGACCCTCTCAAGTATATCTTTGAAAAACCAGCACTGACGAGACGAATAGCACGATGGCAAATGGCTTTGTCAGAATATGATATAGCCTATACAAATCAGAAGGCTATCAAAGGAAGTGCCCTAGCTGAACAGCTAGCCCATCACCCCCTGGATGAATACCATCCCCTCTCACACGAATTCCCAGATGAGCACATCATGGTAATGGAAAAAGACGAACTGGAGGTCGAGATAGATGAGTGGAAACTTTGGTTCGATGGAGCCTCAAACCTACTAGAAGTGGGATAGGAGCAGTGTTGGCATCTCTAGAAGGCCAGTACTTTCCCTTTTCAGCAAGGCTGGGTTTTGACTGCACTAACAACATGGTAGAATACAAGGCTTGTGCCATGGGAATCACGATGGCCATCGAGCACCAAATCAGCAAGCTCAAAGTCTTTGGTGATTCTGCATTAGTCATTTACCAGCTCCGTGGGGAATGAGAGACACGAGACGCCAAGTTAATTCCTTACCATACACACATAATGATGTTGAGTGAGCATTTTGATGAAATCTCGTTTCATTATGTCCCACGGGACGAAAACCAAATGGCTGATACCCTAGCAACACTGTCGGCCATGCTCCAAGCAAACCAAAACAAAGAGATGACTATACACGTTCGACATCAGACTAAGATGGCTCACTTCCAACAAGTAGAGGAAGTAGGAATTGACAACAAACCATGGTATCATATCATTAGGGAATACTTAAAGAAAGGTGCCTATCCCTCGAGGGCAATTGAGAATGACAAGAGGACACTAAGGAGGCTAGCGACGGGTTTTTTCTTAAGTGGAGTAATCCTCTACAAAAGAAGTGCCAACCTAACTTTCCTACGTTACGTAGATGACCAAGAAGCCAGGGAGATTATAGAGGAAGTGCATGGGGGAGCCTTTGGCACCCACGCCAATGGCCATGCCCTAGCCTGCAAAATCCTTCGAGCAGGATATTACTGGATTAAGATGGAATCAAACTACTGTCAATATGTGAAAAGATGCATGAAGTGCCACTGTATGCCGATAATATCCATATGGCACCCTCTACCTTGCACAATCTAACCTCCTCGTGGCCCTTTTCCATGTGGGGATTAGACATGATCGGCTCGATAGAGCCCAAAGCATCCAATGGACATAGGTTCATTCTGGTAGTCATTAACTACTTCACGAAATGGATAGAAGCCGCTTCGTACACCAACGTAACAAAAAGCGTGGTGACTAAGTTTATCAAGAGGGACATCATATGCCGGTACGACCTTCCAACTCGCATCATCACGGATAATGGAACAAATCTGAACAACAAGATGATGACAGAGTTGTGCGAACAATTCAAAATCAAACACCATAACTCCATGCCTTACCGTCCCAAAATGAACGGGGCTGTAGAAGCAGCCAACAAAAACATAAAGAAAATAGAACAAAAAATGGTGGTGACATACAAGGACTGGCATGACATGTTACCATCCGCATTACACGGGTACCGGACATTAGTGCATACGTCCATAGGGGCAACCCCATACTCATTGGTGTATTGTACAGAGGTGGCCCTCCTTGTAGAAGTCGAAATACCCTCTCTGAGAGTCTTAGCCGAGGCAGAGGTGGACGAGTCTGAATGGGCCTAGAGTCGGCTAGACCAATTGAAATTAATAAGAGAAATGCTTAATTACCATATGCCATGGGCAGTTGTATCAAAGGAGGATAAAGAATACCTTCGATAGAAGAGTCAGACCTTGAGTATTCAAAGAAGGGGACCTGGTACTTAAGAAGAGGTTACCCAATGACAAGGATCAACGAGGCAAGTGGGCTCCTAACTACGAGGGACCATATGTGGTCAAACACGCATTCTCAGGAGGAGCACTGGTATTGGCAGACTCGAAGGGACAAGAGCTTAAACACTCGATCAATGCGGACGCGATCAAGATGTTCTACCCTTAAGAGTTCAATCAAGGACAAATCCAAAGAGTCAACCCCTAAGTCTCCAGGATGGACGAGTCAGTACCGCCTGACGCTAAGGGAAGCATTGTTGATCTCCAACTGAAAGAATTAGGCCCACAATTGGTCTTAACATGTACACCTAAAATAGCCAGCATACATGCATGGAAGGTGAGAATAGGAAACACTTCATGCATGCATAAGTCTACCTCAGGGTAGTGATCCTAATCCGACTCTAAGTCGAAGCCTACCTTAGGGTAGTGAACCTAATCTGACTCTAAGTCGAAGCCTACCTTAGGGTAGTGAACCTAATCTGACTCTAAGTCGAAGCCTACCCTAGTGTAGTGAACCTAATCCGACTCTAAGTCGAAGCCTACCCCAATGTAGTCAACCCAATCCGACTTTAAGTCGAAGCCTACCTCAATGTAGTGAACCCAATCCGACTCTAAGTCGAAGCCTACCCCAGTGTAATGAACCCAATCTGACTCTAAGTTGAAGCCTACCTTAGGGTAGTGAACCTAATTCGATTCCAAGTCGAAGCCTACCTTAGGGTAGTGAACCTAATCCGACTCCAAGTCGAAGCCTACCCTAATGTAGTGAACCCAATCCAACTTCGTGTGGAAGCCTACTTCAAAACAATGAACTCAGTGATTAACCTAATTCCCTTCAAAATCAACACTAAACCTCGCGTTTTGTTAAGTGCCCCAAACATTCCGACACTCGGAATTGCTAACATTTCTCACACGAGGTAGACCCTTCACCCTAGGTTTAGTCCTTAACAGCTTTTCTCAGCACCAGATTTTAGTTTTAACTTAGGAAAAATAAAATGGAATAAACACACACATCAAATCAAAAGAAAAATTCTTTCATTAATAACGGCAACAATTGAGTCTATTACATTGGTCAAAAGTAAGACTACAACAAATTACAATTAACCCTCAGGCGGGAAAATGGAAACAAGCTTGCCATAAACAACATCTTGCTCGAAGGTGCAACTGCTGAAGTCGAAGGTGGGTGCAATCAAAGTAGCCTGCCTTAGAGCTTTTGCAAACCCGTTGCGGTGCTCAGTCGCAAGGGCCTGCTCCAACTCACCAAGACGGTTCAGAGCCACCCTCTCGAAGTCTGCAAAATATTCTTAGACCTTGCTTGCCTCCTCCTTCGCCGCTGCCACTTCGGCACCCAGCTTCTCCATTGATTCGGTAGCCTTAAGCTCTGCAGCCTACCGGTCATCGCATGCTTTCTTAAGGCCTTCCCAGAGAGCCTACAGAGTGGCCCTCTCTGACACCAAGGTAGCCTCTACTTCTGTCAATTTGAAGCACGCGACACTGAGCTTCGAAGACATGGCATCAGAGGCCTTCTCAATAGAGCTCATGCTAATTTTCATCGGGGACGCCTCGACTTTAAGGTTCTCATTTTCAGCATGAGAAGCCGAGAGATCTGCTTGGGCCTTCATAAGCTCACCTCGAACCTTTAAAAAGTCATCATGCTGCCACAGATTGATCTTCTTTAATTCTTCATTCTCCTGCAGCAACCTTACCACTTCCTGTTTGGCACAAACTTCTTCTCAAAGCTGCTGTTCGAGAGTAGGCACGAATACTTCAGCAATGGAGATCAAGCGGGCGCCATAATCTTTCATAGCATCCAGTATGGCACCAATCAGCGCAGTGCCCTTTAAGGTGGTCTTGGTGGGAGCAGAAACAACTGTGGCAGAGGTTTCCTTATTAGTGGCGGTAGCGGCGACCTTCCCAATAGCGGAAGGAAGGCTTTTCTCAGCAGTGGAGACGCCGGTCTTCTCCATAGCAACAAGAAGGGTCTTCTTCCTGGCAGTAGAGGAGGAGGTGACGGGAGTAGGGGTTGGAGCGAAAGGCAGGACCCCCACCATGGACTTCCCTTTTTTAGCAATGCCTCCAGAAGTAGAAGACACCTCTTTTCTTTTCGGCAGAGGCGGAGGAGGAGCCGACACCAGCTTGGAAGTCACCTTTGTCTACATAGAAGGCCCTGTTAATACGACCTTAGACTTGGTGACATCTGCTTCGGCCACAACTAAGTTTTCCTTGGCCACAGCTCCGCCTTTCCGCATCAGCGATGACAAGTCATAACCTGATTTTTGAAAGATATCTGCAAAACAAAAACAGTCAAAATAATTAATGATTCGGAACTAGGCCGAGTCGGTCCAAAAATCCCAAAGCAAAATGTACCTTTTAAGAGAGGAAAAGGGTCACAGGCTAAGGAGGTCGCGACAATAGCTTTGCAGTTCATTCCATGGGGGAGTTGATTTAAAATGTTGAAACTATGCCGTTCACTCACGGGAAGTTGTCCTCGGGTCAGTCCTTTTATTTTATTTGGCAAACGCTAGTACATGGGGATGAGGTTCCCATCCATGGCTATGGCCGCACCGGAAGTACCTTGACATACCTAACTTTAAACCCTTTATAAGAATCAAGATAGGGGAGGAAGAGGTTCGTTTGATGCATGGCCGTGAGAGAAACCCAGCTAGCCCCTGACTAACTCGGGCAGTGTAAAAGGCAAACAAAAGAGGGGCTGAAGGGATGATGGCTAAGGCATGACACACGGTTTAGAAAGCCTGAAGGGTGGCCCGACTATTAAGGTGGAGTTGGGAAGGCGCTACGCCTAATTCTCGGAGCACGTCGACAAAGAAGAAGTTGAAAGGAAGGGATATTGCTAAGTCTAAGAAAAAGGTTTCATACATAAAAAAATAGCCGTCTTCGTTCTCTAGAGCGGCATGGCAGACACGCTCATCCTCGAAAGGCCTCACCATAGTGAACTGACCCGCAACAGACTTATCCACCCAGGTGTCTTTGGTGAGCAAAATGTCTATGTCAGAAAGAGATGTGACAGAAGCGTTCTCGAGAACGTTCTTGCTCACCTATTCTTCATAGTGCTCCGCGGGAGGACCTGCGGTAGGAACTACAGATTCTGGCACAGCAGTTAGAGGGACAGATGCCACAGAAGAAAAAGAAGAAGAAGACTCAGAGGAGATAGGGATTGGAGACTTACGTTTGGATTGACCAGCCATGGGAAACGCGAAAGAATCAAGAAGTGCAAGGAAGAGTGTCTGAAGAAGCGCGAAGAGAAATGAAAGGCGAAGTGCGAGAATGCGAAAAGAGGTTCTTGGTGAAGAAAATCTATATTTATATCCTCGCAGAAGCATGCCAAAGAAGCCAAAGACAGACGCAAGTCCCAAAGGAACGCAATCATGCGTCATCAATGCTAAGGAGGTGCATTTAAGAGGAAAAGGTGAAATGCATTCAATAGGAAATGAAAGGTTAGAAGCGCGTCACCTTCGCGCATGATGCTTGGTTTCTTGGTAACCATATCACCTAATTTAAAAGCGCGTCGCTCCATGCGCAACCCTTCCTTAGTAGCCACGCCACCTGATTTAAAAACGTGTCACAACCTTTGATCTCTCAGCAGTCATAACACATCATCGAAGCGGCTACTCGGCACGGTAATAAGTCAATCTTCCCGGAATAGATCTTCGCCAACCGACGGACCTTCAAGACTAGCTCACACATAGACGAGACGACACAATGGGACCTTTGGTGACTCGGCTCGGACCAACCCTGCGAAACTCGGCCGAAGCAATCTTTATTCATGATCACTCGGGAAGTCATCAACCTGGAACGATCACGAATAAAGAGGGGGCAACTGTGAGACCGCAAAAGTGTCCGACTCAAGAGAGCACCGTGGCGGAAAAAAGATAGCAATACGACTACATGGGAATAATGTTAGGCCCGACTCGGTTTACCACGGGAAAGGAAACTTGACCTTACTGGAATTGGTATTAGACGTCGAAGGGACTAGACCAAACTGGATCCAAGAGCTTAGCTCAACACTGACAGGATTCACCACTTCAGAAGAAAGAATGCTGCCCCACCATGCTCAAAGCATCCAGGCCGCGAGTCTCTATAATGAAGTAGAGCCTCTGATTGAGCCACGTCAGAACAGCAAGTCTTAACAGACTAAATGATCCTCGCTAAAGCGCACAGGAGTGGCAGGTCAGCCACTACCCCTGAAATGCACTGTGAATTGCAGAAGATCGTGGTACAATTGAGCGTAGGGCCCTATGAAGATCAGCCTTGGGATTGCTAGTAATAACAAATTGAATCAACAAGTTAGGAAAAGGGCAGGTGGCGAGATCAGACGCACCCTCAGTGCTTCCCCAAAGGCTATAAAAGGCCTTATTGCGAAGAACTTGGGGCCAAGAATCTCTGAGTATAGTGAAGGAATTCGCTGCGAAATCGCTATTCTGATAATTCAAGAACACCCGTGTAAGTTCCTAGCTACAACCATCTCTTTGGATACCAGGTAAGGTTCTAGGCCAAATCTTGTTTATTCTCCCGGCGAGCCATTTTGCATTCCAAAAACCATTCTGCATTACATTCCAAATGGCCGGCGAGCCATTTTGCATTCCATAAACAGTGTGCATGACACTTCAGATGGTCGGCGAGCCATTTTGCATTCCATAAACTGCATGCATTACAATTCAGATGGCCGACGAGCCATTTTTGCATTCCATAAACAATATGCATTACACTTCAAATGGTTGGCGAGCCATTTTGCATTCCATAAATTGCGTGCATTGCCTTCTAGATGGCCGGCGAGCCATTTTGCATTCCACAAACAATGTGCATTACACCTCAGATAACCAGCACACCGTCTTCATACTATAAACCGGGTTATCAAGGGCAGCCTGTCCAAACAGCCGAAAACACACTACATCCCACATGTCCGAGTCAACCCATATTTGTCCAAGTTGTCCTAGCTCACTTCCACAAAGTCAGGGATGCCTAAGTGAAAGTCCCATCACGCTTGCTTTAGCAAACCCAAATTTGATTCTCCGGGAAAGACGCTTAGCGGAAAGTCTAATCCCGCATACGACACCTCACAGAACTACATTAACTTTGATTCCTCCCAACTAGGAGAGGTACGTAGGAGTGAGAGACACACTCTCGTCAAGTTTAAAAACCATCAACATTTCTCCTCATGCATCCTTGATTCGGTCAAACAATGGGAAACAAAGGTTGTGTTAACATATGCAAGTCGTAGGGTAACTACCAAATGGTAGGCGAATGGGATGGCGTGTCACTCCCATGCATAACCGACTCCTTACCCGGATCTCAGATTCGCTCACCTGCCTTATCCATCTCCAGTTCCCAATGTACCATTAAACGTTGGTGGCGACTCCAGTCCGAGTTAGTATGAGTTTAGTCAATTCCCCAAATTGATTGAATCGATATCGACTTAGTGCTGGGTCAGGCAAGTGAATCCAACTTCTCGGCAACTTCCAATGTTTCTTCTCAAACAAAACATTTCATAAAAGAACAATTGACTTCAATAATAAAAAAGTTGTCTCCTGGCGCGATTTAGGTCGCGTCAATGGCACTCATGTTTTGCTGGAATTGCATATTACTGGAGTTTATATTTTGTTGGAACCCCAGGTTGCTTATATCTAACTACTTCATCAGATCTTCGAGAGATGGTGAGTTGCTTTGAGGTGGCATTCTCTATTGTTTTTGTTATTTGAACGGTGGCACCTGGTATTGCGGACTCGGCGACTGATAACCACTTTGAGTTTAAGGTGCATTCGATGCAGATCCAAATTGCCGAGCCACATATGGCCTTTGACTCGGCCTTAGCCGAAATGGTTGCTTTCCATATTGATTATCAAACTACCGACTCTGATACAACTGTTTCCTGTATTGATAACCACCTATTGCTCCAACGCTCTCTGGATGGTACGACTCAGTCTTTTGTTATGTGGGGCACATATTAGTGGGGGTGCTCCATGGAAGTACATATACCACAGACTTTGGCTGCTATGCTTGGTTGATGTTGTCCAACAGCAAGTTGCCTCACCAGTGATGTTAGTTCGGTCAATTGATTCTCCAGCCTCAGGTTGTTGATTGCACCGATTTTGTTGACCATCTGCTGTTGCCCGACTCCTTTGATCCCAAACTGTTTTGTATTGCTTGCCATATTGGAGATTAGGTACCTTACTGCTGGCGTCTTGTCCATTTATGCTTCTCCACTAGTAGTGGCGATCATACTTCGGTCCATTATCGTCAGACCTTCATAAAAATACTGAATCAACAATTGTTCATTGATCTGATGATGTGAACATGTGGCACATAACTTGTTGAATCTTTCCTAGTATTCATGCAAAGTTTCTCCAAAATGTTGCCTTATCCCACAGATTTCTTTCCTGATAGTCGTAGTTCTTGATGCTGGAAAGAACTTCTCCAAGAACATGCGCTTCATGTCTCCCCAGGTGTTAAAGAGAATCGGCTGTAGATACAACCAATCCTTTGTAGCTCCATCAAAGGAAAATGAAACACCTTCATTTTAATGCAGTCCTTCGGTATCCCTTTCGACCTCATGGTGGAACAAACCACATGGAATTCTTTCAAGTGCTTGTGGGGATCTTCTCCTACAAGACCATGATATTTAGGCAACAAATGTATAAGACCGAATTTCAATTCATATGTTTGAGCTGGTTCTAGTTGTGGATACTGGATGCACCAAGGTTGGTACACCACATTTGGTGTGGCTAGCTCCTTCAGAGTTTGATCATTGTTCTCCATCTGTTTCGGCTCTACAGAATTGTTAGCACTACTGTACTCAAAAGAATCAGAATCGTTAGTAATAGAGTTACTATTGTCAGAATTAGAAGAAAAATTACTACTACTGCTAACTATAGTATTCCTAACTTTTCTTAACCTACGTAAAGTTATTTCTATTTCATGATCTAGTTCATGCAATGGGTCAGAACTACTCCTAGTCACGCATCATAAGAAAAATCATGCAGGTCAATTATGCAGATGGTTATTGTTAGTTATGCAAAGAACAAAATGAAATCACTATGTATAAAAGAAAATAAAAAAAATATGTAGCAAAGAAAATATAATCATTGATGGAGAGACAAAAATTGTACATGAAAAAAATGTTGTAGAAAAGAAAATATGCACTATATAATTCTCTTTTTTTTTTCAATGGTGAATCTCACACAACAAAATTTAACACACACTCAGCATGCTATATTATTTTCAAGATGAAATTTAAAACAAACATGGACTCAAAATAACTCTGACTCAACTGATAGACATAGCATTCCACGGACTCGGGATTTGGCTTAACTTAGTTTTGGCACATAAAGACACAAAAGAACTTGTGTCCCTAGCAATGACGCCAATTTGATAACTCGTTTTACAATCGCTTACGTGCATCAAATAAACTAAAGCTAACTATGGTATAGTCAACCCTAGGTCGAATCTCTCAAGGACACAGTGTGTTCGATTATGGCTTAGTGTGGAAAACAGAGTAATGCAGAAAATGCTAAGTGTGGAATGCCGACTTGCTCTCAGCAAAGACTGATCCGATCTAGTCTTGGCAAAGACAGATCCGACACAACCTCGGCTAAGCGTTGACTCAGATGTCACAGAGTCAGATTGGACTCGGGGTCGACGAATGTGACGGAGTTGGACTAGACTTGGTCTCGGACTGAATATGTAGGAAATAGAGGGGGTTTTGGTTGCAGAGGAAGTAAAGATAGTAATTACACTATGTAGGAAAGTAAATGCAATCTACACCATGCTACTTAACTACTGTATCGACATAGAGACTTAATAAGCAATTAGTCCTTGGTTCTTCCTTCAAGCTTGTGATTCTAAATCAACCTAGAGTTCTTATGATGACTTCCGAAGGTTTGTCGATTGCCATATCGAGGATTTACACAATAGCTACCTCATCAGTTGGTAGGGAGTATGCACATGGTTGATTTTAGGTTCTCTAATCAATTACCTAATTAAGTTGTTAAACTAGTTCCAACCGGCCTAGTCTAACGTTTGTCTACTCTTACAAATGCGCAACCACGACATAGTGAAGGCAAATTAAAAGCAGAATTCACAATCAAGAGATAAGAATGCAAACCAATTATATTATTGAAAACAGAATGCAAATACAGGGCGTGAATTCAATGGTTCCACCTTCCACAACAATTGCCATGGAAGAGCGGTGATGGTTCACCATCGATAATCAAGACACTGAGGATCGGGTCCATCAGAGTGCGTTAGCTAACCAATCGGTCCCCTTTGATAACCTTCAGCTTCTTAGTTCTTGACTTGCATCTCCTCAACCGAGAGAGATGCTTCTGAAGCACCGTGCACCACCAATGGAGCGAGAGCGAGACGGTGGAGCGTAAATGTGTATCGATACAAGTCTGAATTCAACAACCTAAAACGTGCCCAACGTACCCTATATATACATGAGCTGGGCAGCTTGTGACGCACGCTAAACCTAACGAACTTCCCTAACAAAATTACAACTTTGGATTACGTATTCTACCCTTCTGATGATCATCCTTGTGCTGCAAGCTTCTTTCAAGAGTGACGTGGTAGTTGGGCTGGATTTAGCTAAAATGAGCGTGCCTAGGCTGGGTTGGTCTGATTGTGCTACTTCGCTCTTTAGGCTTTGTTGGGCTATAGAGTCAGCCAGTCTGGGAAGGAGCCGGTCTAGTCAGGATGGCTTCTCCTGGACTGAGACTCCTCTAGATGGGCTGAGATGTCCATTACTTGACCTACAAAATGAATCCAATCTTTTATTAGCTAAGATTCTCAAATTAACACAGATTTATACTTTCCCTATTTCTAGGTCCATAATCTGAATCCTAGGTAAGATGTGATTTTTAACTACCAAATGATCTTAAAAGTACCCATCTTAAGCCCTTGTAAGGTGTATAAAATATGACTCATCAGTTGGCCAGGTCCATATCGACTTGGATTGGTGTCATTTTGCTTTTTCGTTGTGTCGTTTGCCAAGTCTGTTCCAACTCGGTTGTGTGTCATTTCTTTTGCATTTTTTTGTGTGTTTGATTGCTAAGGAAAGTTTTTGAAACTTAAATGAATTTCTTTAGGTAGATAAAGCATGAATAAGTAGTACAAAATCTTAAGTAAAAGAATCTTTCAATTTGGCATGAAAAGAGACCCTTTTCTTCCTTAGAAAAATAAGTGATTCAAAATTTTTCTAAGTTAAAACCGGAAGTGATAGAGGAATTTAACTCAATGAGATTTTTGAGTCGTATACACAAGAATGGCTTCATCTTAACATTTCCTTCTTTTGTTGTGTGAATTTGCATCTATGTTGTTAGATTACTCTAGCCTTTGCCTTGACTCTTTGTATACTATTTGACTTACATGCAATGATGAAATGATCTAGGCCCTCTTTTTTATAAAACCTCTGGCCAAATAAAGCCCATCTTGTAACGAAAATCCCTTGTTAACCCCTTTGAGCCTATAGACTTATTTTGGATTGATAGCTCATTATAAGCCAATAGTTGGAAAAACCGAAGATCCGCCCTAAAACATTGGGGGGAGGGGGTCAAAGGAGCATTGGAATTGTTTTGGGAGTAAGATCCATAATAAGTGTAGGGGAGGGGCATTGAGGGAACTTGCAAGTAGAAGGTACAGAAAAACGATTGTACCGAAGTGAGGCCCATACTACCGGGAGGATGAAAAAAATGGGGTTGTGAAAATAAAAGAAAAAAAAGAAAGAAGGGTTGAAAGGAAAATGGTGGACGAATAAGAGGCGGCAACAAAAGTAAAAGGGTTCAACAAGTAAAACCCGAAGTCGAGGAAGTCTAAAGAAAAGCAAAAATCCAAAAAAGTGAGAAAAGAAAAAAATGTAAAGGCCGAAATAGAGCCAGATGAGTATCTAAAATAGGAAGACTTGTAGGGTCTTGGAGCCAATTCTCCATACTTATGAGGCTGACTCCCCATTGCTCCTTTATTCCCTTTAGGGTTCTTCTGAAAGCTTACATACATTCCTTATATCCCACCTTTACCCTGGCCACAATAAAAGTCCTAATGATTATCAGAGCGTGCACGTTCAAACGGTAAAAATAGAGAGGCTAGTCAAAACTTGGAAGTGTAGGCACATAGGATGTTTAAGTGTATACACAAAGCCCAAACACTTGAGAGAAGGAGAGAATTATCCGGTGAGAACTCTGTCAGGTTGGTTTAAGCTTGAAAGTTGATATTGCTTATCTAAATTTTGGATGTAAAGAATAAAGTTTCATAGTTGGTTGAAGGTCTGGAACCTAGATGAATGTGTACTTAAAATTGATTTGTCTCTTAATGAATTCATTCTAAATTTCATAAAACTTCCTCGCACAGTCTATTGTTTTTGTTTACAAGCTTTCCTAATGAAACCTTGATTTTGCCTAAGAGTGCAAAAAGTAAGTGTGGGGGTCTGATACTACATATTTTATACCTGTTATAAGGTCTTTAGATGGGTAGGATAAACTATAATTTGGAGTTAAGAATCATGTATTAGATAAGATTTAGAGTTCCAAGGTTAAACTAAGGAAAATGCAAATCTAGGCTAAGTTACTGATTTTAGCTAACAAAAATATAAGTCTTGTTTTGCAGGTTAGAAGAGAGAACGGGCGAAGTCAAATCAGCTACAGGAAGTCATCCAGGCCAGACGAAACCCTCCAGGCCGACTTTGTCCTGGTCAGAATGAAGTCATCCCAGTTAAGGTCGGATGCATGATGAGTCGTATTTTGGCCACCTTACAAGGTCTTAAAAGGGGTGCAATTGAGTCTATCTTGTAACTAAGAGACACAAATTAGCTAACATTCAGATTATTAGCCTAAAAATAGAGAAAATATAAATCAGTGCTAATTGGATCATTTTAAGCTACCAAATGTTCAACTCAATTGTGCAGGTCCAAAACTGGAATCAAGACCGGTCCAGGCCGAGATGAAGTTAGCTCGAGAGTGCCGACTCCATAGACCAACTCCATAAGGGGCACATGTCCAGCATGACAATCCAGCACGTGGTCAAAGAAGCAAATCCAGCATGTGACTTAAGGAAATGAAGCACGTGATTCACAAGGAAGCTAGGCGGTTATTTCAGTTAGGTGGTTAGTTAGGAGAATCACCACGGGATAAACGTTTAACATGTGATTAATGTGTAACCTATGAGTTATTAGTTTGTCCATTATTCTCAATCAAGACTTGTATATAAGAGGCTGCATAGATCATTCTTAGGTTAGCTAAGTTACGCAATTACACATACACGATCCATTACACACATATATACTTAGCTCAAAGTTCTTCCATTCACGGTGGTGCACAGTGCTTCCATGGCGTCTATCTCGGTCAAATGGGACTGTTAGTTTAGCTAACACACTACTGGTGGATTGAACCCTCTACGCTCTAGTCATCTCTAGTGGACCACCATCGTTCGTCCATGGCGAAAGTGGATTCCATCACTCCATGTAATTCTATATCAATATCTTGTTTGTCAATAAAATTGGTTGCATGTTTCTATACCTTTTTCTGCTTGTGATTCCTACATATTTCGTTGCTTAGTACTCCATGCTTGCACGAGGAATATTAGTCAATAACATTAGATTAGGCCAGTCGAAACCGATCTAACAACTAGTTAGGTAATCGCTAAGAAAACCTAAAATCAACCGGGTGTGTAATCCCTGTCCCCTTGAGGCTACGATTGTGTAAGTCCTCCAAATGCAAGGGACGAATGTGGTGGTCGTTGTAGGTCTTTAGGTTGGTTTGGGATCATAGTCAGCCATTAAAGAACTAAAACCATTTCATTGTTTAGACATGTGTGTTGGTATGATAGGTATTGTAGCGTAGGGTAGCTTAGTCGCAATTACTTTCAGTACTTAGTTTACTTTTTGTCTTACTTTGTCTTTCTACAACAAAACCCCCCGTTTCCAATTCCAGCTGAGTTTGAGTCGAGTTTGACTTTGTCCAAGTCCAACTTTGTCTGAGTTGTCTCTATTCGGGAAAAATCCGTCTCCATCCGAGATCGAGTTTGAGCCGACTTTATCCGACACCGACTCTATCCGAATCATAGTTGGAATTCTACATTCACTTTGCCTTTGCATAAGATTCTAGTTTCCGTACTAGTCATGATTGAATACATTGTGTCCTTGAGAGAATCGACCTAGGATCAAGCTATGCTATAGTTAGCTCTAGTTTTATTTGATAAGCCAACACGAAAAACGCTTTATCAATGCGTCCTGACCGGATGAAGCTAACTCCATGATACCGACTCTTGTAGAGCCGACTCCGAAGGTCGACTCCATACCAAGGTGATATATGCATGTCGAATCCAGATCGAAAGCCGATTCCAGACCAGATACCAACTCCATACTGGGAATCAACTCTACAGGATTGACTTTGCGTTCGAGTCTATCTGGATGCCGACCTCAAATCAGATGCCGACTCCTATCCAGATCCAAATCCATCCTAGCTTCAAAACACCGACTCCACTTCGGCAAATTCAAGCACATGCATAAAATGTAATTTAGCACATGGTAGTTAGGGTAGTTAATTCTGGTATTTCTGTTAGATCAAGTGGTTAAATATGTTATTTTAGTTAATATAGTTATAGAGTTAGTAGTTGATGCATGTATAAGTAGGAATGCATATCAACATTCATGGGTTAGCAGATCGATCATACACAACTACACTTAGCCTAAACACTTTCCATTTGCCAAGCCTAATTTCCTTCATACCCTCTTTATTCCATGGTGCTTCAGTATGGTGGTTGCTCAGGCTCGAGTGAACACAGGACCAGGGGCTAAGAATCAAGGTCGTTTGCCAAGAGGGGACTGTTAGGGCTGGTTGGCACACTACTAGGTAATTCAACCCCTTCGTACCTTGGCCATTGTAGGTGGAACACTGCAACTACTACTGGCGGTTGTCGTAGGAAGTTGGCCATCATATTTTCCATTGAATCCATCTTTTATCAATATTTTGACTAGTTAATGAATGCATATGTTGCTTTGCACTTGTATGTTTATAATTCCTATAGTTAATCTGTTCTTGATTTTGTTACGAGTGTGCATGTTAAGAATAGACCACGCCTAGATTAGGGTATGACTTACTTTTCTATTTAAAACCCCCTTTTCAATTCTTGATGAATCTGCATCTTACGTCCCAATTTTGTAACCCTTGTTTAGCCTTACACCTTAGAATATTAGAATAAACGTGTCCTTGAGAAGAATGACCTAGGTTGAACCCTTGCTACTTTAGCTTAGTAAAATCTAATATTTTGATAGAGGAAAGAACGACCAATCCTTAGCCTATCAATCATCCATAATGAACATCATAAGTGTACCACCTATTGACATATTTCCCAAATTACTATCTTCGTTCAACACCTTGATTTGTCTCATTAATGTGAAGCAACACTTTATGTCATGTTTGACAGATTGGTGAAATTCACACTATTTCTCTCCATAACCCTTTTTGACATTGGAGGGAGATGAGTAGCTTTGTGGGACAAATATCTTTAAGGAGTCCAACGTAATAACTTCATGTGACAAATATCTTTGAAGATCAAACTCCTATTGTAACATTTTGTTTTTTCTTGTGTGATTAAGTAAGTTTAATTTAGCAAAAAAACTCTAATAACTTCATGTGACAAATATCTTTGAAGATCAAACTCCTATTGTAACATTGTGTTTTTCCTTGTGTGATTAAGTAAGTTTAATTTTAGCAAAAAAAACTCTAACAAGTTATGTTTGCACGTTTTTTTAAAAAATCTTACACATTTACCAAGGTGATAATTTTCCCTAAAAATGGATGATTGGGTCAAGGAGCTTTATGAGTAAGTGATTTGGTGTCATCAACACACTTTTAGACACAGTTTGGTGAACCAATGTCATTTACACATTTCTCTGTGTAGTGACACATTTTTTGGGGTAAAACACTAGTTGATAAGATCTTGAGAACCCTTGAAGAAGAACCTCAAGAAAGGAAGGAAATCATGGAGAGAAAAGCATTTCAAGGCCCTATGACAAGGGGAAGAATTGGGAGATTATAAGAAGAAGTGCTTAAGAAGTTGAACCTCTTCTAGAGTCAAGGAGAGCTTTCCCAAAGCCTAACCTTTTACTTTGTATGTGCTTGTGCTTTGACTTCATGATGTTTAGTCTTTTTTTTGTATCAGCTTATTTTCAATTTAATTGTTTACATTATAGGCCACATATGCCTTAGTACTTGATATAGGATTTGTAGGCAAATCCTTAGTTACTCTAGTTGCTACCTTGTTTGGATGGCTTGACTATTTGCTTCCTTGCATGGATGAACACCTTAGCCTCACATCCAAATACTAAGCTAGCTTAGGCCGTAAGGATCAAAGGCTATATAAGCCTTGTCACACCCTTGTAAATTTAACTTTTGATGAATAGTAAACTTGTGTTGCAAGCAACTAAAGAGAGGATTGTCTTATCTTGTTCTTAAACAAGAACCTTCATTCTTATCCAGTTTCTGTGAGGCTTGTGGCAAATCTCAACCCTTTTATCTCTTTCTTCTTGGAATAATGGTGAGTTCCCTTCCCTTAATCTTATTCCATTTTGTATCTTTTTTTCTTCCTTTGTTCTTATACTATATCTTGGTTTCTACATTAGTTCTCTTGACGTTTATGTGAAGCAGATGGATCCTAGGGTCTCATCAAGTGGTATTCAAAGTTATCTTCTTCACATTGGAGCTGTTCTTGAGAGGTTTATGAAGATTTCATCATCATTTTGTTGCATCTAAGTCACGGTACACCAAGTCTCCTTTAAAATTTGCTAGCAAAATATGGCTTCATATGTTGTGCTTTCTTGAAATTTTTGTTGGATTTTGTTCACATAACATGGGTCTATCATTCTATGGTATCTTTTTATATAATTGAGTTCTTGTTCATGGTCTTGAAAATATGAAGATAACATGTTTGTGGAAATGCCATGAGAAATATTTTTTTGTTGAATCTTGTTGAAGTTTTGGACTAGTTTTATATCTAGAAATTTTGAGTTGTGTAATTATATAAACAATGGTACTGCAGTGTGTGTTTTGGTTATCCACACCATGTGTTTGTTGTAACACCTCAATATTTATTCTATTTTATTATTGGATGTAAATATTGTATTTTATTAATTATTATTAATAAGTGATTTAATTATTTTATAATTAAATAAATAATATTTTGGGAGAAATATATGTTAGATTTTAATTAATTAAATTAAGAAAAATAGGCCATTTAAATATGGTAAAAGCTTAAGTCTCACATCGGATAACATTAACTCATGCATCACCTCCTTCTCCTATATAAGGAGTAGGATGGCTAAAGTCCTACATCAGGCAATATGAGCTCATGCATCGTCTCCTGCTCTTATATAAAGAGTTGGATACCAAATAATAGGGAAGGCAAGAAAGTCTCTAAACAAGTTAGAATTGATGCAAAACATTTAACTCATGATAGCTTAAAGTTTCTCCTATCTTGGAGCTTCTTCTATAGATGTAGGTATCGTTTGTTTGGGTTTTACACTCACAACAAATCGTCATCTTGAGAGTTTAGAAGAGGAAGATCGGTTGTTGGGCCTAAGTTTTGAGCAAGACAAACTCAAGTCATCTCTTGTGTTTGTGTCTAACTATCTTTGTTAATTGATAGAGTGTTAGTCGTTTTCTCATTGGTTACTAGTGTTTGACTGCCTTTGTCCATTGATAGAGTTTTTTGTTGTTTGCTTGTTGGTTGTTTGTGTTTGACTGTCCTATGATAAACAAGGTGTTTAGTTTTTTGGATGTCAGTTGTTTGTGTTTGACCGTCCTATGATTGACAAGGTATTTAGTTGTTTACTTGTTGGTTGTTTGTGTTTGACTGTCCCATGATTGACAAAGTGTTTAGTTGTTTGCCTATTGGTTGATTGTGTTTGACTTTCCTATGATTGATAAAGTGTTTAGTTGTTTTCCCAATTGATTGCTTGTGTTTGACTGCCTTTATGATTGACATAGTGTTTGGTTGTTTGTCTGTGGTTTCTTGTCTTTGTCAATTGATAGACTATAAGGCTTTTAACCTCATGGTCGCGGGTTTAGGATTTTCCCTTAAACCTCAAGTTTGTATGCTTTGGTTTAGGGTGTAGGGTTTAGGGTTTAGGGATAAAGATTGTATGTCTTGGTTTTTTGAAGGGGGAACCAAGTTAAATGCTTATACTTGAAATTGTATGAAAGTATGTGATATGTTTGTGTATGTCGTGTACATTGAATTCAAGACATGATGAGTTATGATACATGTTATAATAATAATAATTGAGAATGATGGTATGTGACATGTAGGAAGGATAAATGTTCTCGAAGGGTAACCTTGTCTATGAGAGGCAAGAATGGGCCAGGGGATATTTGTCTAGTGAGTGACCTAGCCTATGAGAGGCAAAAATGGTATTCACTAATTTGTGATGGATTATAAGATGAGGTGCCTAGCTTGTGAGAGGCAAGAATGGTCCTCATCGGCCCAATGTTGAAAGTGGAATAATGACTAAATTGAACTGCATTTCATGCATCATTTAATAAAATAGATATGCAAAGAAGTAGACATGAATCTGAGTGGTAAGGTCACTAGACCTTCTAGGGCTAATCAGTACAAAAATTTCAATGGTTGTGACTAATCCCACGAGTTGGGGTAGATGATGCAAGCTGAGTAGTACTTGATGTGCTACCAAAGGGCATCATGCTAGTGCGGGACGACCAACAGAGAGGTTGAGCTGCGTGCCCCTAGCCTACTTTCCTGGATTAGAGTTGGTACCACATGACATATAGAGTAGTACTAGGAGTGCATTATCATCATTCATGTACATATGTGGATTGTTTATTTTCTATTTTGTAATTAATTGTATGATTGTGTGCTACTTACTTTGTGCTCATACCATGAGCTTGAGTAAGGTATATTTCCACTTCCTTCCATTATATTGTTTGTGTTTGGGTTGAATGTCACCTTGCAAGTAACGACGAGCAGGAGCACGAAATTGAGCTAGGCTCCTCATTTTATTGTTTTTCTTCTAATTTAATGTATTTTTTGGATTTGATGCTCTGATAGGACATGTGACATTGGGGCAATTGTAATTACTTTATGATAGTATGTTTGGTTTATATTTTATGACTCCTATGACGTTAGAAATTGTTTGGAGTGTCAATATGGATACATGTTTGTTTTTAAATTATAGTATGTGAGAAGGTAATGTGAAATTCTTTACTAATTGATGAATGTTGGAAGTTTGAATTTCTTTAAATTTATTTATTATAATTATATATCATTGTGCGTAAAGGGTGTCACATTTGTTGAAAATTTTGTGGGTTATCGTGCATATAATTCTTGAAGAAATTGTTGGTAACTCATGGTGTAATTATGCAAAAAATGTGTAACTTGTGGACCAAGAAAAACATGTATCTATAGTGAAAAAAGAAAGTTGAATTGTGGCATTAAAAATGTGTATGAAAACAATGATTAGCCACAAAAAAAAAGTATAGAAAAGTTTGTGCAAGGTCCAAGAAAAAATTGTAACACACCTAGTTACTAGTATGCATTTTGCACAAGTTTGTAATTCTTATTGGTTTTTCATTATGGTTGAATCCTTTACATCTTTTTACATGAAATTTCCTATATGATCTTGATTCTTATTCCTTACTTACGTCTTCCTTGTTGTCATTAAAAATTCCATTTGAGTTTAGCTTCCTTTTTGTGCTTTTTTTTCTTGTCATTTCTTGGCCTCTAGTTTTGTCTTTGAAATTTTCTTCCTTGGAATTCTTAGGTTCTTGAGATTTGATGTATTTCACTTACAACTAGAAACTTGATTAAAAAGAATTTAGATTCTTAACACAAGCCATAAGTAGAGAGAGTTGTAAAATGCATGAGAGAACATTAGAGAAAAGCCCCAAAAATGTGCATACATGAGTGTAGAGTGTAAACACTTAAGAGTGATGAGTTTTCCTTATCTTTTGGTCACGATTTATTTGTAGTATTTTAGTGTTCAGTTACAACCCTTAGTTGTGTGATTGAGGGAGAAAAAAAAGTGAGAAATAACATGGGTAGTTCTAGCATTGATATGGAGAACCTTTCTCCTAAAACCAGGATGATGATGGAGTACATGAAAAAGTTAGAAGAGAAAATATAAAATCTTGGGGGTGGATTAGAATCCATGAGGAAAGACATTCAAAGTGTCAATGTCAAAGTAAATGCTTTAAGTAAAGGAAAATAAAAAGAGAAACACGTGTCTAAGAGGGGAAGTGAAGGTAGCCATGATGAGGGCTATAAAAGCCATCTTAGTAGATCTTCTAGGTCCCATAGAAATGGAAGAATTAAGAGACATGAAAGACAAAGAAAAGATCCTAAAAGAATTCCTATAGAACTCCATAAGGGTAAGATACCATCTTTCCTAGGTGATGGAGGGCCTAATGTCTACTATGATTAGGAGATGAAAGTTGAACAAAATCTTGAATGTTTTGACTGTGAAGACATGATAAAAGTCAAATTAATCACCCTAGCTTTTGAAGGTTATGCTTTAATTTGGTGGAATCAAATAGTCATTGACATTAAAGGGATGAAAAGAGCTTTTATTGAATCTTGGGATGAATTAAAAAGAGAAATGAGAAAAAGATTTGTGCCTACTTTTTACACTAGAGATCTTTACATAAAATTGAAAAGACTATATAAATGATCTAGGAGTGTATAAGAATACTTTAAAGAAATGAAAGTAATTTTAATAAGAACCCAAGTTGTAGAATCTCAAAAAGTCATTACGACTAGGTTTTTACGTGGTCTTAATAGAGAAATTCAAGATGTTGTTGAATTATATAACTATAGCTCTTTATCTATGTTAGTTCACCAAGCCACTAAAATAGAACTACAACTTAAAAGACATGGTAAGAAGTCCTACCCAGTACTGGCTCTAATTGGAAGGATAAGGAGAGAAGAGAAGAAAGGCCAAAAAGGGATAAAATTCCTAAGAGGGAGAATGCACCTTCCCAAGGCTGAATATAAGAGGTAACTACATCTACACGTAGTACTTATAAAACAAGTGACATATTAAATGTTTAAGTAAAAGACAAATAGCTTCCCAATGCCTTAACAAAAGACTCTCAAGAAGACTCTTCCATTAGTGAAAGTGAGTCTTCAAGTGGTGAAGCTCGTCATGAGGGAGATCTCCTCATGGTGAGAAAGTTGATAAGCACCCTAGTTGGAGATAATGTCGAATCTCAAATAGAAAACATATTCCATTCTAGGTGCCTAGTTCAAGGAAAATGTTGTTCCTTAATAATTGATGGAGGAAGTAGTGTAAATGTTACTAGCCTTAAGATAGTGGAAAAATTAGCAATCCCTACCTTACCTTATCCCAAACCTTATAAACTTCAATGGCTAAGTGAGAAAGGAGAGATGGTAGTTGATAAACAAGTGCCTTTAGCCATAACCTTAGGTAAATATAAAGATGAAATCATGTGTGATGTGGTGCCTATAGAAGCTGCACATATAATTTTGGGACAACCTTGGCAGTATGATAGAAAGATGACCCATGATGGGGTTATTAACAAATTTTCCTTTGTACACATGGGACATAAGGTGACTTTTAATCCTCTGTATCTAAGGAAGGTACGTGAGGATCAAATGAAAATGAAACAAAAAGGAGATGAAGAAAGAAAAGAAAAAGAAAAAAGGCAAAAAAAACTAAGAGAAAAGTAAGTGTGAAAAAAAATGTGTGAAAAGCAAGAGTAATAGAGAAAAGAAAGGGGTAAAAGAAAAGAGGAAAGTTGGAGAAAAAAGCAAGAGAGTTATGTTAAGTAAAAAAGTCCTTATTTACTAACTTCTTATGACTTTCATTTGTTTTATGAGCTTTCTTTTCTTGTAGGTTTGAGGTATGTTATAGAAGAGTTTAGAAGAGACATTCATGCAAATGAAGCTCTCAGTTTTCACATTTCAAGAGCATTCGTGACTCTTACAAATGTTTTTGCACTTGTTTCAAGAGATCTCATATTGTGCAAATGACTTGTTTCCTAAAGCTTATGTTAATTGTTTTCATGCTAATTTTAAGTATTTTGAACTTTTTGGTGTTCTAATGCATGCTCATGGTTACTATAAACTAATTCTTAGAGTTGCTTCTAAGTTGAATGGACTATCCTTTACTTATGTAATTAAATTGTATAACTATGGAAATAATAGGATTATGTATGCCCAAGTAAATGAATTATCACACATTAAACTTGGATTAGAAACATATAGTTGAATTGGATTAGGTGAGAATATGTGTAGATCATTGGGTAGAAGCTTTCATGTGAAAAACTTATCATATGTTTGTGCTTCCTTTTTTTTAAGGTTTTGAACATGATAACTTATATAATGATGTTAATAAGTACTTTCTTGAATTAAAAAGGGATGATATTTTCTTTCCATATGCAACCTCTAAGCATTTTTTACATATGTGTGAGTATGATAGGCTTGTTGTGCCATCCCTTGATTTTGGAAATGATAGTATACATTATTTGCACATGTATAAACATCAAGATAAAGGTGACTATGGCGTTAGGTTGAAAAATAATGTTATACATTTTCCATGTAAAACCTTTATGCTTTCTTTACACATGTGTGGGCATAAGACTAATGTGCTATTGCCCCTCCAAAATAAGTCCTTGCATGTGAATTTAGAAACATACACCTTTTACACTAATAAAGTCATCTTTGTTGGATGTAAGATTGGCTCTCAAGGAGTCAAGATAATTGTGGAGAAGGTAAAGGCCATCCAAAGTTGGCCAACACCTAAACTTGTGAGTAATGTGAGGAGCTTTCATGGGTTAGCAAGATTCTATAGACATTTTGTAAATGATTTTAGTATCCTTACTACACCTATAAATAAAATTGTCAAAAAAATATAGGGTTTAAAGGGTAGATCTTTCTATGGACTTTTTTTTAAGATTTCTTAGATCAAAGGGCGAGAGATACTTTACTTTTGTTATAGTAGATAGATTTTCTAGGATGACCCACTCCATACCTTGCCATAAGGTAGATAATGCTTGTATTGTGTCTTTTCTTTAAGGAAGTGGTAAGACCTTATGGTCTTCCTAAGACCATAGCCTCAGATAAGGACTCCAAGTTCCTTAGTCACTTTTGGAGGACCTTATGAAGTAACCTTGACATTATACTACTTGTTTCTAATGCTAGTCATCCTTAAACAGATGGTCAAATTGAGGTAATCAATAAAACATTGTCCCAACTTTTAAGGTGTTTTGCAGGTACAAGTTTAAAACCTTGGGAATAATGGATACCACAAAAAGTGTTTGCTTATAATAGGATAGTCAACACTACTACATCCCACTCCCCCTTTGAGTTGGTTAATGGGTTTAACCCTTTATCCCCTTTAGACTTGTTGCCTTCGCCTAATGTATCTTCTATGATTAATTGTGATGAGTTTTCTAAAGCTCAATTTCTTAAAGATTTCCATGCTAAGGCTCGTTCTCACATTGAGAAAAGGTTGAACAATATGCTAAGAATGCTAATAAGCGAAAGAAACAAAGTTTTTTTAAGAGGGTGATCTAGTTTGGGTTCACTTAAGAAATGTGAGGTTTCCTAACTTAAGAAAATCTAAACTACTCCCAAGGGAAAATGATCCGTTCAAAGTGTTAACTAAAGTAAATGATAATGTTTAAATCTTAGATATTCCTCAAGAATATGAGGGTAGTCATACTTATTATTGATTTGTTTCCTTATGATATAGGTACTCAAGAGCCGAATTTGAGGGAAAATTATTTTGCGATGGTATATTTTGTTCAAGGTGTTTTAAGACTTGCAATGTTGGTTGTGAACTTTTACTTAAAAGATGATTTGCATTTGGACCTCGTCGAGACAGTTGTGATTTCTGGCTTTTTTGCATTGCATGACTTGTCAAACCTTTGTATGGGTTTATTAGTGATTCTGTCCCCCTCTTTGGTTATTGAAGAAGATCATATCTAGTGTTCTATCAAGGCTGATCGGTGTGCTCTCATGGAGTTTGATGTCTACTTTTGTTGACAACAAATATAATTTTTTTTGCCTTCTCTATCGCTTTCTCAAATGTTGTAGATTCAATATTTGTGGAGAGGGCACGTGGTGGGTCACAAAGCACCTCAAGATCTCTTCAGTCTTTATGTTGGGGTTCTTCGACCTTCGGAGGAATTGTGAGCTCCTACTTTAGTTGATCTTTGATGGATACATATAGAGTAGGGTTTGTTTTTGGTGTCACAACATTGCTTCCATAGTTAGCACCTACAATTGTTGTTCTTGTAAAAGAACAACCTAGGTTTAGTACAACAAGAGGGAAAAAATCTTCTTTTTGTTGGGCCAAAGTTTCTGGAAAGCTCAAAATAGAGCATTGTTCAATTATGGGTTGTGCGATAACTTAGTGTTTTTTTCTTACTTTGTTTATTTTCTTGTAGCAAGCAACTCTGTAGTTTGACTCTACTATTCTCTACTTTACCACAAATTCTTTTGGTTTTACCCTTGTGGTTTTGGGATGTATCAAGCTTGTTACCTCGATTGCGTCTCTACTTGGTGTTGGCCATTATAATGGATTTATGAAGAATTGTACTTCACCGTTGGTTCTCAGCACATTCCTTTTGGTGCATCTCCACAGAATGTGTAGACTGAGCGTTGGCACCAATCATGATTTTTTTCGCTGCAAGATTCTTCAATTTTGATCTTTTCTTTCACTCTTACAATAATGTTAAAGCACAATTGATATGACAAGGGAATAACTCAAGTCGTCAACATTGTTGTTACGCAAGGGAGAATACAGAGGGAATCAGAACAAGATTTATTATGTACACCAATGATTTGATGAAATGTTTTGAATTCATTTTGGCTTTTGAACCATAAGTTTGCTAAGTTGCGGTTGTGGTTTCTACATTGCTCACATGGTGCTTGTGAATTTTTTTGAAGACAAATTTGTATTGCAATGGTTTCTTGCAATATTCTTTAATGAAAGCTTCTCTATATGGTGGTTAAGCAT
Organism: Mucuna pruriens; assembly: GCA_025330945.1. Lineage (NCBI taxonomy): Eukaryota > Viridiplantae > Streptophyta > Magnoliopsida > Fabales > Fabaceae > Mucuna > Mucuna pruriens. The sequence goes on from JAENHJ010000014.1 coordinate 832,613, forward strand.
TGGTTTAAGCTTCTGCCAAAGATGATTACACATTAATCTATTTTGCTTCTGTCTTGAGTGGTTAAGTATTATGTTTGGTTTCTACTCTTGATGGTTAAGCTTTTTTTCTTCTACTTTATGATGGTTAAGCATTTGTTCTTGGTTTGTTTCTGCCTTTAGGTGATGATTATTTTCTCACATATGAGCTATTAGTAGTGACTTCATTCCTATTGATCATCATTCCGATGGAGGCTCTTTTCTCACACATGAATCATATTAGTGTGACTTCTCTCTCATTGATGTTTATTTCGATGGTGACTCTTTTACTAATTTGAAGCTTCTCACACATGAATCATATTAGTGTGACTTTTCTCTCATTGACATTTATTTTGGTGTTGACTCTTTTACTAATTTGAATCTTTCAAACATGGTTTTCAGAAAGTTGGACTTTTCCTTGCTTTCCAAGAAATTTCTCTTTAGCTAAAAGACATCTAGCTATTTTGGCTAAGCTATATTTCTACCAACTTTTTCTGACTTATCCAGCATCTCTGAGTTTCCTTTCAAATTATTGTTTGTTCGGTAGAACTCAATTTTTATCGGTATTTATAGGAAAATAAAATTTTCTTCTTGTAACAAGTTGAAAGCTTAGTAAGCTTTAAATTGAGGGGGAGTGTTGGAGATATTATAAATATCTGATAAGATATGATATGTAGCTCATTAAGAGGTTACAAATATCTAAATATCTCATTAGATTAAGAGATTACAAATATCTAAATATCTCATTAGAAGATCGTGAATATCATAGTCTACAATGATTATCTTTATTTTTTTGTTATTCATATTATCTTTAAGTAGTCTTTACCCTATAAAAAGGAGATTATAAATTGTATTACTCGCCCAGTGAGACTTATTTTCTAAAAAACTATATGAGTGCTCATTGAGAAAGGCCTTTTCTCATTGAGAAAAACCTTGTGTTCATTGAGTGAGTATTCATAGGTTGATGAATACGATGAATGTCTGTTGCGCGAGAGATGTCTCTCCCTAAGTGAGACAACCTTTTTTTTTCTTAGAAAACTAGAAATGACAAGTACTCGTTGAGCAAGTTTACATGTCTCGTTGAGAGATGATTCATAGAAACTTAGAAAATTCAAATATTTACCGAGCGAGAACCATTATGTTGAGAATGAAATCTTTGTGGCTTAATTTGTTGGGCGAATTATGGAGTAGGGTTCTCTATAATCCATTCTTGTTGAGCAAAGCAAGTACTTTTCTAGGTAAGTGAAATGCGTGATTCGCTAGGTAGGTTAAGAAACTCGCTGAGCAAATAAGTCAACAAGAAAGAGTTAAGGCTCACTATGCGAAGACTCGTTGAGCAAAAGAGGAAACTTATGAAGGAATTCACTAGGTGAACCCAATGGGTTGTTGGGTGATAGAGCGCTTTTAAGGAACTCAACAATGACTTATGTTAGACATATTTGCCATCTTTCTCTGATTAATATTGACACATTTATTGAGTCTTGGGTTATTGGACCTAATTGGGTTTAGTTGCTAATCTTTGCTTATTTTCGAATTTATTTCTCATTATGATGTTGTTATCTTGTGTAGGACATATCTGGAGTTATAAACCTCCAAATTGGACAATCTTGGTGGATATGGAAATCTAAGACGAAGATTTATAAGTTTTATCTTTTGGTCTCAACTCAATTTGATGAAACCTTGGATCCATAATCAAGACCTAAAACTCCTTTGGCCCAAAATCCATGGCTAAAAAGGTGACCAAGAATCTCAAAGAAGAAGAAAAGGGAAAATGGATTAAGAAAGAGATGAACTTGTCACTAATTCATGAAATTAGATAAGAGATTGTAGAGATTCACCATAAGCATCATGGAGGCTTGATGAGAATTAGGTTTCTTGTTCAAAACAAGAGAAGAAAAGTGTCTCAAAGAGTGCAATGCACAATTCTAATTTCATTCAAAAAATGGTTTAGGTAATTACAAAAGAGGCTTTTATAGTCCTCTTATAATCCTAATTAGTAGCTAGCTAATCCAAATTAAGCAAGTCCTAATGAAGCTCATAAGCAACCAAGCCAAATCAGCCCAAAAGGCCTTATCAACTTTAGTGACCTATTTAGCTACGCATTTTGTGACAATTTTAGCGATCAAATAGCGAGTAGATAGGAAATGGGTATGAAATGAGCCTTTGGCCCAAGGCTAAGCTATACAATGAAAATAAACCTATTATACTATGGAAATATAGGGAAAATATTCTATAAACATGACTACACAAGGCCAATTTGGTAGGTAGACAAGTTATACAAATTGTGTCCTTTATTTGATCCTCCTTGGCCTTTAAGAGTGGCCAACTCTTGTTGCACTTTTCCTTGAAACTTCTTAAGTCTTCCTCTTATCATTAGACCCTTAAGTGTAGGGGTTTCCACCTCCTTGAAGCCTTCATGAGGAATATGACTATGATCCTCCATATATGCATCACAATCTGACCTTTTTCATTGTCAAAAGTTTGCTTGAAGTTGCGACCGCTGTACCCACTCTATTGGGCCTTCCTTTATATATTCTGGACCTACTTTAGAATTCTTTTTGGTGGGCCTTTGGGCCATGAAAATCTCTAGTCCAGAGCACCTTCCTTAGCACTTTGAGTATGTATTAGTTAGTTGAATTAGTTAGAAAATGGTTAGATACTTTGCACTTTGTTTTTTGAGATTTCTTCAATCACAAGCTTTCTCCTCTTTTCTCTCTTCTCTCTTTTCTCTCTTATGATTTCCTATGTTTTGGTTCTGCAGTTTTTTGGTGAATGCCATGGACGGAAAAATTCGTTTATCAATTCTAGGTTTTATGATTACGGTTAGGTTTCAGCTCTTGAATTTTTCTTATGCGAATTTCTACTATGCCTTTATATTCTTTCCAATTCTTGATCCGTTTTCATGATTATGATTTCACTTGAGGTTTTAGATTGTGTGAGGCTAGGATTGGTTAATCCAATCTAATCGAGGGTAGGTGATCGATTGATCACCATCTATTTACTTAGTGTTGCAGCCTTGCTTTGGATGCACAAGCTCTTTGGATGCCTATCTAGGCAGTCTCCTCCATTTCCATCTATTTACTTAGTGTTGCAACCTTGCTTTGGATGCACAGGCTCTTTGGACGCCTATTTGGGAAGTCCCCTCTATTTCTATTTATTTACCTATTGTTATAGCCTTGCTTTGGACGGATAGGCTCTTTGGATGTCCATCTAAGCAATCCCTTTCATTTATATTTATTTACCTATTGTTACAGCCTTGTTTTAGACGCACAAGCTCTTTGGACGCCCATTTGGACAATCTTCTCTATTTCCATATATTTACTCAGTGTTACAGTTTTGCTTTGGACGCACATGTTCTTTGGATTCCCATTTGGGTAGTCCCCTTCATTTCCATCTATTTACTTCGTGTTGCAACCTTGCTTTAGATGCATAGGCTCTTTGGATGCTTATCTGGACAGTCCCTTCCATTTCCATTTAGTTACATGTTGTTCCAGCCTTGCTTTAGATGCACAAGCTCTTTGGATGCCTTTTTGGATAGTACCCTCCATTTCCATTTATTTACTTAAGTGTTGTAGCCTTGCTTTGGATGCATAGGCTCTTTGGATGCCAGTATATACAATCCTTTCCATTTTTACGTAGTTACCTATTGTCCAAGTCCTGCTTCAGACACAAAGACTCTTTGAATGCCCATTTGGGAAATCCTTTCTAGTTTCACATATTTGCTTAGTATTGTAGCCCTACTTTGGATGCAGAGGCTTTTTGGACTCTCATTTGGGTAGTCCTTTCCATTTTCATGTGTTTGCTTAGTATTGCAGTCTTGTTTTGGACATAAAGGATCTTTGGACACCCATCTTGGTAGTCCTTTTCATTTTCATGTATTTACTTAGTATTGCAATCTTATTAGGGACGCAAAGGTTCATTGGACGCCCACATGGATAGTCATTCTCCATCCTAGTTTATGTTTGTCAGGCTCATCCATACCCTTTAGACACAGAGTCTTGCTTTGAACGCATAGCCTTATTTGGACGCTCAAGTGTCTTTAGACGTAGAGGTCCACTGGAAGCCCATATGGGTAGTCCCTCTCCATCCTAGTTTATGCCTGTCAAGTTCATCTGTACCATTTGGACGTAGAGTCCCTTTTGGAAGTAGTCCTCTCTTTGGACGCAGTTCGCTTTGGACGCACTCCAAATGCCGACTTTCTAACTTTCATGTCTTAAGCATGTAAGATGCCTATTCTAGATGTATTTCTTATCTGGTCATCATAAAATTCTTTCAAAATAAAGATCCTTTTCAAAGGTTTTCAAATAAAAAGTTATTAATAATCATTTTAAATGCACTTCTTCTTTGGTTATTAAAGCAAAAAAATCATGAACAAATATTTGGTAATTACCATTTTGGATGCACTTCTTATTTAGTTACAAAATTAGTGAAGTTTGACTATAGTCATTTTAGATGCACATCTTGTTTGACTATCCCCCTTTTAAAAAAAATAAGATTCATAAAAACTACATAACTTTGAATTCTCCATTGCACTAAGAGATATATAGGAGAAAATGACCACTCTTGTTTTTTTTAGACCACTTGTCATGCTTATAGAATAATTTTATTTTCTTTCGAAAGGTAAAAATAACATTTTCAAAGTTATACTAATTTTTCACATTTAATTAAAGGTAATCCATCTTAAGATGGACGTTATATGGTGCTAACAATTTCCCTACATGTAATCGACTCCCGAACTCAAATTTGGTTCCTAAGACTATTCTTTTCTTTTAAAGGTTTTTCTAATGTTTTTCCCTTGAAAAACATTGGTGACGACTTCTCTATTTTATTTTAAACCACTTTTCCTCCTTTTCACCATCCCTATCGCAACCTTGATTGCAACAATGACCTTTATTTTGATATTGTTAAAGGAAAAAACAAGAAGGGTAATGTATATAGGTTGGGCCAATTGGGTGATAAGTTTTTGGCATTAACTCAATGCACTTAATTTGATCCTAATCCCAACTGTAATTATTAGGAGGTCATTGCCAACCTCAATATAAAGTTAACACAAAATGACACAACAATCTAGACCATTCAATTAGAGTAAGTCAAGACCTACATTCTTCAATAGTTTGTTAGACACTTGGTAATATCACCTATGTCTTTTGTTGTTGTTCCACCTATTAAAGATGATCATAATGATATCATTCCTTCCACTAATGATTACTGTGGCCCCCACTATCCCTCCACTAGCTCCTCAACTTGATTTAGGAGTTATTATATGTCGAGACATTTTGAACCTTTTAGACTAATTTAATTGTATTTTTAAGACTTTAATTTCATGTTATTTACGTTATTTTAATCAAAGAGAGTGATTGATGTTATTAATATAATTTTAGTTGATATATGATATTATAATTGTGATATTGGTTGTATGTATATCTCTATTAAATATAATTAGGTATTTTTTTTAATAGAAATGTAAAAATGAAAAAAAAAATTTGTTGGGGCAATTTAGCGATCACAATATCGGTCGCTAAATTAGTATCTATTTAAAATTAAAAAATCAAACAAATTGTTTGATTATTATAACTATTGCAGGGGTGGCCAAAACCTACAATTAGCAACCAAAAAATGCAATTGCTAATTAAAATCTAAATTATACTTGTAACTAAATTAGTTATTGAATAATATATATTTTGACAATTGTAATAACCAATTACTAATTGGATATCTACATTTATGACCATGTTTCAAACAAAGCTTTAAGTTTGTAGAGATGTTGAATCAATGCTTTCACTAAATTCCTTCCACCAACTAGTCACATTTAATATGATAAAGTAATGTACTTATTTTTGTTTTGGGTAAAGTAGTTATCTTGTTTAGACTTTGCTTTTCACCAAAAAATACGTTGATCAGAGTTGAAAAGTGTAATTTTATGTGATGTTTTCTAATTACTTTTGGTTACCTTTAAAGAATATGTCCTACAAGCTTATTTGGTTAGATCTTTGAATAAGCAAATGTTTCTTATAAAATAATAGAAAATATACTTCATTAAAATAAAACATTGGGTTTAGGCATACAATCATCTAATACTTAAAGTCATAATCTCACAAGAACAAACGATGCATAACACAAACATACAAGATCATCATTTGATAGATAATATGAAACCAAAACTTACTGTTTTGATTTTTATTAGATTCATTTTCTTACTTGTAAAAACATGATTTATCTCTAATAGTTTGTTTTCAACATTAAATCTATTTTAAGGGTCTAATCATATGCACCACTAACTTATATTATTAATTTTGAATAAAATCATTATGGTTGTTTGAATAAAATAAAATTAAAAAATTTTAAACAAAATTTTGTGTTTAAGTCTTCATGATAAAAGAAAATATAATTTTTAAGAGATATTCCACTAAAAATAATTAATGAAATATGTTGTACCCCAAAACTGTCCGGCCCAACCCCTCAGAATGGACCAGACCTCTAACCTTAGAGTCAATCCTGATCCGCCGAAAAGTCATCCTGACCCAGTCAAAACTGAGACTGAAAAACATAAGACGAGACTGAGTCAATCCTACCCACGACACGGATCCGCAGCCGAGTCGCCCAGAATCTTAGGCAAATCCTAACCCCCCCCCCCCACACTGAGCCTTTTCCGCTTCCAGCCCAACAACTGCCAAGCCCAAGGGTAACCACCTGGCCGCTAGGCAACCTTATATAAACCCCTACTGCGAAGAGGAAGAGGAGAAAGAAAGAGGGGCGGAGAAAAAGAAAGAAACAGAAAGCTGACGATTGCCAAGAAAGGAAGGAGACGCTCCGAGTCCAGATTGAAAGGTAAGCAGAGATACTGGTCGACAAGCAGGGCGAGTCTGCTCACTCCGAAATCCAGGTTGGTTCTCCTTTTTAATATATCACATGTTTAGATTAGTATAGCGTTGATCGTGTCGTCAAGTAGTATCCCCCCGAACCCCCCCCCCCCTTCTTTGGTAGCCGAGCAGGTTTCGGCTAGAATGGGACCGAGACCACACGACACCCTGTCCAACCTCCGTCTTGAGTCTCCGCCTCTCGAGGCTGAGCTTGTCTCGGCCTGAGAGAACCAAAACCCCGCCACAGTCAACCCAAGGCCTACCATAAACCCCTCTCCTTATGGTCGAGTACGACTCGGCTAAGGAAGGACCGAAACCTAGACCGCGGTCAACCTAACCCCACCTGACCAAACCCCAGAACTACGTTGACTTTAACTCCTCTAAAGCCGAGAAGACGAAAGTAAAAAAAGACACCCTATCAAGTCAAATCTTAAATCCCAAAATCCTAGGACACCTTACGTGAACCCCCTCTTTCCCAAAAACTCGGGCCAAAACACAACCCACTCCAAGACCGTCCCTCTTCCCCATATTAGCTAGCCAAGAACTATCAGTGATAGACATCTTTGGCCCCTGGCAGAAGCAGAACCAACTCTCGAACCCACTTTTTTTCGATTCAAGACAACCTTTCCATTGGTTTCTGCCCTAAACCAAAACGCAGCAGGTGTACTCGCTTTATGATCGACTTGAGTGCCTCTTCTACTCGCCTAACGTCACAATTTAGGTTGTGACAAAATATAATAAAGATCGATCACTACAAATTCAAAGAATATTACGCAACATGATAACATAAAGAATATTATTAATTTTAGATTTTATCCAAAAAAATTTAAATTTTATTTTCAATTCATAAAATTGATAGTTGTAAGTCAAAAATTGATTGCGAAAGGTGTTAAAAACCATTCATTGAAAAATAAAACTATTAAAAAATAAAACATAACATATATTTGTGTTTTAAAAGAATGATATAATTTGAAAAATAAAACTATTTTTTTAAATGTTTCAAAATCAATATAATTTAACTTAATTGAATAAAGTAATATAAAGATGAGTTTGAGAGAGAAATGAATAGAGTACAAAAACACAAAAAATATGACTTTTTTTCTTATGAAAAAAGATATGAAATCCTCGTCCTAGAATTGTTTTGTTGTATTGGTTTAATTTTATTTTTAGTTTATTTATTATTTTTTTATTTTACGAATTTGATCATCCTATTAGTTTTCATAAAGTATCGTTTTATTATTTTAATTATATAATTTTAATCTATTTGTTAATTTCACATTAAATATTTTACAAATAACCGTAAATTTGCTAAGTGCTAACAAGACAATATAATAAACTGTGATGTCAAAATTCTATTAAGTAATTAAATTAATAAGAAAATTAAATTAGTAAAAAATAAATGAATTTACCAAACTCACAAATAGCAACAATAAAGAAATTAAGCCTTATTATTATTACGGAGTGGGGTTGAGGACCTCTGTACCTAAGACTACGATTCTAAGTAACATGTCGCATCGGTTGTCCTCTTCAATCGAAGAACTGGCCATGGAAATTCCCAGATAGGGTCTCCTTCCCTCTATTCTCCAACTAAACCATAAACAAATCTAACATTTTCCACGTCAAACCCTTTTTCTCTCTTTCTTTTCTTCGCCACCAACCCAAGAAACCCACCCCCCCTCTCTCTCTCTCTCATGCTCCTTGCTCAATCTTTATACAAACTTTCATATACCTTCTTTGACTAGGTCTCCCTGTCTTCTTCATAATTTTTGTCAAACAAATCAGGTTGGTCGTTTCTTCTTCTTCTATCTCAATTACTGCGTTTAAAGATTTTTAAAATTCTTAAATGTACTGATTTTTATGCTGTTTCATGTTTAGTCACTTCGTTTTTTTTTAACTAATTTTTTAAAACAGAAAATTGTCTAGTAATGATCATATAGGGTACAAGGATTATGCAATGCTTTATAATGTTTCCTTAACTTCCTTCCACTTTTAGGATTTAGACCTCGATCTTGGTTTCCACCACCCACTATTGCTTCAACTGCAAAGTTTTTAAAGTTGTAGTAGTTAACAGTTTGTCAATTTCTTGCTCGAAAAGGGTTGGTTTCGTTTTATTTATTTCAGGACTTGTTCAGATGAGCTTCGTGTGGCTTTAAAAGCAATGAAGCTCAGCCTAATGTACTGAATTCTGTAAACAAGTCTTAGATCTGGTTAGAATTTGTTGCTGTTTTTAGTTCTCAAGAAGATATCCTTAATGCATTTTTTGAATTACTGTTGTTATGACTGTTCTTGATTCCATTGTCACATATCTTGTGCAAAGAGAAGTGTTTCTCTATTGATTTTGCTTTTGCTTATGTCGTATTCTTGCACGGGATTTTGTTCATTTTCTTTCTCTAGTTTTTACTTTTTATTCTTTTGTGCTTGGGTTTAATCTCTAAATTGGTCTTAGTTGCACTCTGAGTCTCATTCAGGGGCCTTAGTTTGCTTTGCTGTTGAATGATTGCACAATTTTTGGATGATTTTCTGGTTCATTTGGGGATCAACAAAGAGAGTGCCTAGGATTTTATCTGACAGTGATAAACTAATGCTGGTGTTCTCTCTGCTAGGTTCGCAGTATTGCCACCATGTTAAAGCAAATTCTTAGCAAATTCCCAAAGAAGGTGTCAAAATCTGACACATCAGATTCAGCACAGAGTGATTCTGGGTTTGGAAATGTCTTTCAATGTACAAGTGTTGGGGTTGCCATTTCAAACAAATTAAATGCTGTGAAGCGGGTATCTTCAGTTGTATTTCCAGCAAGCATGAGTGCTGGAGTGGAAGCAGTTGATCCTCGTATATCTTTCAAAGATGTTTCAAATATACAGAAGCAAAACCTGTTTATTAGTAAGCTGAATCTTTGCACCAGTGTTTATGATATGAGTTGTCCTGATAAGAACTGCACAGAGCAAGGTGTTAAACATCAAACATTGGTAGAGCTTGTTGATTTTGTTTCTTCTGGATCTGCAAAGTTCACAGAACAAGCAATAGCTGCAATGTGTAAAATGTGTGCAAGTAATTTGTTCAGGGTTTTCCCACCTAAGTTTCGTCCTAGTGCTACTCGTGGGGAAACAGAAGATGAAGAGCTTATGTTTGATCCTGCCTGGTCTAACCTGCAAATTGTTTATGATCTTCTACTTCAAGTCATCAATTATAATTCTCTTGATCTTAAGGTGGCAAAAATGCATATTGATCACACTTTTATTGTAAGATTGCTTGACCTTTTTGATTCTGAGGACCCTAGAGAAAGGGATTGCTTGAAAGCAGTTCTGCATAGAATCTACGGGAAATTCATGGTACACAGGCCTTTCATACGGAAATCTGTCAGCAATATCATCTACCGTTTTGTTTTTGAGACTGAACATCATAATGGAATTGCTGAGCTGCTGGAGATTTTTGGGAGTGTGATTTGTGGATTTGCCTTGCCATTGAAGGAGGAGCACATAATGTTTTTGTGTAGGGCTTTAATACCTTTACACAAACCTAAATCTGTTGGTATTTATCATCAGCAGCTAACATTTTGTGTTGTACAGTTCATAGATAAGGATCCAACACTGGCTAGCACTGTGATAATGGGACTATTGAAGTACTGGCCAGTAACAAATAGCCAAAAGGAGCTAATGTTCATAAGTGAGTTGGAAGAGGTTTTGGATGTGACAATCATGACTGAATTTCAGAAGATTATGGTCCCATTGTTTCGACGAATAGCTTGTTGTCTTAATAGCTATCATTACCAGGTAATTTCGGCTACTCTGCTTCTCTTTTACCTGCATTTTTATATGTAAGGTTAAACTTTTGTGTCTGATTCTAAGTTTAATACTATTTCAACAGCATCTTTCTTCCACCTGATAGAGAGAACTTCCATGTAATTAGTTAGGAATTGGATGTTGAGTAGCGAATCATTGCTTTCTGCTTTTCAGTGAACACCATTATGTTGTCAATCCTTTTCTCGGGCTCTTAAGAGATTATTGGTTTTTCCAATATACAATTTCTAATTTCGGGCCGTGATGAGAATGTTGTGTTGGATGAGTATACATATAAGACAACATAGGATTAGGAATGAATGTATTAGATAGAAAATTGAGATAGAACCTATGGTAGAAAGAAACACGCCCTAAATGATTTGGGCATGTGTGGAGGAAACCTGTAGAAGCAAACTATAAGAAAAAATAAAGATTTAGAAACCAGTGGCTTGTCTAGAAACATGATTTACAATAGAACATTATGGTGTTGCTTGATCAATGTAACTGATCCCACGTTGTAAGTAAAGACTAGATTGTTGCATGGTTTTCTGGTGATGCCCACGAAGAAAAGGAATGCTAACAACACATCTTTTATCATACTCTTTATAATTAATTAAAATTATTAAAAATTATAAAATAGGGGCCGGATAAGTGAGAAGTGAATCTTACATAATTTTGTCATGTCTAATAAATTTTAGTTAATAAAAAATGTGTTAGAGAGTATAATGTTAGTATTTCGTATCTCTGTTCAGGTGGCTGAGCGAGCTCATTTGCTATGGAACAACGAGCACATCCTCAAAATTGTCACCCAAAATCGGCAGGTGATTCTGCCTCTTGTGTTCTCGGCACTTGTACATAACACCCAAAATCACTGGAATCGGACGGTGCTCAACCAGACGGAGAACATAAGGAAAATGCTGTCAAATATGGATGAGGATCTGGTGCTTGCCTGCCACCGTAAGTTGGAGGAGGAAGATTCAAGGTCAGGTGCAGCAGCTGAGCGGCGAAGAATAACATGGGAACGTCTTGAAGCTGCTGCCAATGTCCAACATGTAGCTGTAGGTGGTGATGTTTTAGCATCTCCTGCATGTTCTGTGGCATGCTAGTTGGTTGAGAAACGATGTCAAATTTCTAATTACTTAGTGACATGGTTCTTTAAGCTTTACCATGCCTTTAAGATGCATTACCAATGCCATTCTGGTTTGTAAATTCTCTAGTTTTCGAAAATTTATTACATGATGTCAAATTATGGTTAATCTTTTCGTGAAACGTAATGGAATCTTATTAACTTTCCTGTAAACTAAAAAGCTCAAATCTACACGGTGTTCTTAATTTTCCTAACCTTGAAAATTGTGTTGAGCGGGTTGCTTGTGTTGGGGGAAGGAGGGAGGGGACCGAGGTGCATTTGTTTGTCGTGTCGGTGCAGTGACGCATGCAATTATTTGGTGTGTGAGCATAGCAGCGCCCATCATTACCATGACATTTCTTACCTAATGACCTGGCTGGCCCCCACCTTAGCGCTTACCTTAACTTGGTTGACTGGCATTGCAGTGTGCCAGACGTTGCACCCGAACGTGGTGCCATTGCTATATTCGTTGGCCGTATGCTATTTATGTGGATGTTATTGTCTATGCAACCTCTGACCCTGGATATACTAAATGAAATTTATGTATATATTCGTTCCTTTTGGAAAACCTAGGAACAGTACCCAAAACATAAGATGCATAGGTAATTTTCTTATAGTTTAACATTGTAAAGATTTTTATACTATTAATTAATTAAAAATTATTTTAAATATGATTTTTAAAATAATTACTGTTTTAACTTGTGTATAGTATAAGATAAATGATCATTTTTATATAATTAAGGCTTATAATAAATATATATTTTTTAATATGTAAGTTTTATTATAATTGAAATTCATAGTAAATTGATATTTTTTAATATATAAATTATTCTAGATTTATAATAAATAATTTAAATTATAATATAAGATAATTTTAAACTATTCATAATTTTTTTAAAATATTAAAATTTAATTTAAAGATAGAGATAAAAGAGAATCAATTTAAAAATGTATGTGGTTAAAAATACCAAATATAACATATAAAGATAAAAGAATTATAGTTTTAGATGATTAGGAAAAGTTTTTAGCAAGTTGGGGGATAATGTGTGAAATGCACTTCTAAAAGAGAGAAGGGAGATAATATTGAGAATGTCTAAGCCAAAAAGTTAAAGTTTCACACTCCAAATTATATATTTATAGTATAAGGATAAATTATTATAAAAGTTAACAATATTTTTATAGATGACAATTTATGATTAAATGACATTGCAAGAAAGATTAATGCACAATATACAAATGCTTTTATATATATATATATATAAAAGAAAGACTAGTGAAAATAATTTTTAATTATATATCATTACTCATTATAAATCATTCAATGTTTGAATTATATCCCACACATCACAATGGTATAACAACATATCAAAGAAAATAAAATATAAAAAATATCATGCTTTTTTTTCTCTCTAGGAAAACATAATGTAACAATATAAAAAATAATGAATAATATTCACTATTCAAGAATATAAAAAATTATAAATTTTAATTTATCTAATTATCAAATTATTTCACTTAATTAAGTGAGCTTCTTTTAATGTTAACACTATTCATGTTAAAATACGATATACAAATAATTTAATAGATAAAGTATGCATGTATAAATCAAAGTCTCATATATGACAAATTGCATGGTTTGTACTTACGATATAGATATATAGAATATTTTATAAAATAATAGAAAAATAACAAATATAATAACATTCAAAATGAAATAATTCTGAATTTTAAAAACAATTTAAAAAAATAACACGATGAGTTAAGAAAATATGAAATGTGGGAGTAGAATATCATATTAAGAATTTAATTATAATCAACGATAGTCTGATCTATCATAGATGGTTATATATATATATATATATATATATAATTATTTCAAAAATTATATTTAAGGTATTTTTTAATTAGTTAATTATGTAAAAATCTTTATATTAAAAGTGTATCAAAATTAAATTTATTAAACTAAATCCATATAATATATATGAGAGAAATAATTTTGAATAATACATAAATTTACCTGTGTAGCTTTACTCAAGGTCAAATTTGAACCTTAAACATATTGGTTAAAAGACACAAGTAACTATTACTTATGTCAATTAATGTTGGTCTATATAACTAAGATATGAACACCATGTTGACACCACTTGCACGGGTTGAAACATAGAAGTTTTGATGAAGATAATCCAATTAGAATTATTTTTATAAGATACTTAATTCTAATTATGATTAGCTTATTAGTATAATTTGTGAAATTTAAAATTAAACAAAGGTTTTCCTAAAGTTAAAATTACAAGTGGTTTTTGAAAAAGGTCAAAGGTTTCAAATTCTATCACACGCTTTGTAAAAATCTAAATAAGTTTGAAATTAAACTAAGATTTTCTAAACACACGCCAAAATGTTTCTAACCCTTAAACATGGATAAATCTATTTTACAAAATAGAAAATTTATTTTTTAATTAAATCCTTTGAAAATATTTATTGAAATTTTTGGTTTAAATCTCGTGGTAATCAATTATCATCTTGAATAATTGATTATTCATCAAGATAATTGATGATCATTTTAGATAATCGATTATTAGTGGTCAAAAGTTCGTATATAATTATTAATTATGCTTTAGATAATTGAATATTTATTGACAATTGTGAAAATATAAGATTTAATACTTGAAATTGTTTTGATAAACTTTTATAAATATATTCAAATATTTTTAATTGTCTTTTTAATCTCTAAATCAATTAAAAAATTTCACAATTATCGAATTGCTTAGGGTTTGTGATCCCTATGTTTTACTAGGATGTATGATCCTTAGAGTAGTAGATTGGAGTGATTTAGAGTGAGGCCTCCCAAGGGTGGGTTTTAAAGGTGAGTTTCCTTGAGTGTAAAATGCCTACTACTGTTATACTTTGATTTGATTGGAAAAATGTACTTTTTCTATACCTAAAAGGTGCACTTTTATTTTTACTACAAACAAAAAGTTCTTTTCTTCTTTTTCCTTTTTCTTTATGATACAAGAGGAAAGTGTTAATATATTGATCCACTTCCTTTCCTTGAGTGTAAAATGCCTACTACTGTTATACTTTGATTTGATTGGAAAAATGTACTTTTTCTATACCTAAAAGGTGCACTTTTATTTTTACTACAAACAAAAAGTTCTTTTCTTCTTTTTCCTTTTTCTTTATGATACAAGAGGAAAGTGTTAATATATTGATCCACTTCCTTTCCTTGAGTGTAAAATGCCTACTACTGTTATACTTTGATTTGATTGAAAAAATGTACTTTTTCTATACCTAAAAGGTGCACTTTTATTTTTACTACAAACAAAAAGTTCTTTTCTTCTTTTTCCTTTTTCTATATGATACAAGAGGAAAGTGTTAATATATTGATCCACTTCCTTTGCTCGAGGATGCTAAGATCAAATAGATATCCCCTTCTATTTAATGAGAACATTGTTATGAAAATGACTAAGCACATGTTAATGTTCGAGGAATATCATAGACAATTTTTCGTAATATGAAGTACTAGGTGTACCATATTGTTTTTCAATATATATATATATACAAGAAATGTTTTTTTATAAGGCAAAATATGTTATTCATTTAAGATATTATCTAGAAAGCACTTTGGACATTTTTTCATGAAAACGTTATTTTGACACTTATATAAAATATAGCAAGAACTCTATAAAGAGGTGTATCTTTTGGACGTTTATTAAACTTAGTTTTATGGAAAGAGATTTTCACAAAGACTTTTCATATACGTAGAAGTTGAACATGTAATGCAATGTCAATAAGCATTAATAGTCTTTATTATCATCAAAATATTTTTAGGAATTAGACACTTCACATGTATCTTTAGTTTCAATAGAAGTGGTTGAACTAGTATAAATATCTATTACTTTCTTCTCTAGCCTAAGTTCTTATATTTGAATATTTCTTATTACTTTATTGTGTTTGTTTTAATTGAGTTTCTAACATTTATCATTAATTGAATCATTCTAAGGTTTTCTCCTCTTCCTCTAATATTTATTTGTGTCTCGAGTTTTGAAAGATTAATTTGCAAAAAGATTTTTAACAAACTCAATTCACCTCCCCTCTTGAGTTTGACTAACTATTTAGGTAACAAATAACTATTTGACTAACAATTCACCTCCCCTCAATTCACAATGGAAGGTACGCTAAGAGTCACTAGGTTGAACTAAGTGCTCAATTAAGAGAACTTATATAAGCTCGTTGTAAGTAACGTGTTGAGTGCTCTAGGACTCACTAAGTGAGAGGAAGAAAAATCCTAAAAGAATTTCCAAGCTATATTATTTTGTTATACTACTTGAGGATCATAAGTGGATAAATGACTTAGAGGATGTGTAGTTCCCTTAAAGCACCTAATAAGATGGGTTAGAAATTAAGATGGTTTTGAGAAAGACTTAACAAGATTGAAAGTGAAACCCTAAAGAATTGCTTATAAGATATAATAACAATTGTTATTTGCAAAGTAAAAAATAATGAAAAGATATTAATGATGTAGGGTGTGTCTTAAGTGATCCCTATTTGATAGAATTGGTTAATAAACATCTACATTATTGTGGTCATTAATGCTTGGTACCTTGAGGCTAGCCATAGTTGAGATGGTGGGTACGAAGTTGTGGCATCTCAAACTGTAAGGGAACCTTAATATTGATGTTTCTTGTATGAGTTAGATTGGTAGATTATTATTGATGCTGGTGTAAGGTACATATGTTTATGCATGAGTCCACAATTGTAACTATGTTGTGAGGAGACAATAAGTTGGAAGGTTTCCAAGAATTGATACTCAAAATCATATCTCCAACCTAGTTTTGGATAAGACAAGGGGCAATTGACGTTGGGTCTAGGGGATAGGTGGACGGGTGATTTTATAGGGGTCAAGGTCATTACAAAACTTGAGTTGTGATGAGCCATTACTTATATACATCTATCCTAACAAATCACTAAGCTTGCTAATAGATCAAATTTATGACATTCCTCCAACAGTTTTGGTACCTGTCGTGTTGTTATTACTTGGTAGTCATGTTATACTATGCTAAGGGAATATGTCCATATTGGTCACTCAAATTAGTGAAAGTATCCATGAAGTCTAGTTTTTATTTCATTGCATGATTTCTATCATTATTACAAGATTACATGTGATGGTTGTAATTGATACTCATTTCATGTAAGTGTAAATCCAATAATTGTTATATTGAATTTTTGAGAATTGTTGAATCTTCATTTGGTTAATGTAAATGATGTGAGTAATTCTTGCTATATGGCTTTGAATTGAATAGTTAAACATTTTACCATGTGACTAAGAAATTAATGTTTTCTAAATAATGATTTTTTTTTTTTATATTTGTAAGCTCTAAATTGTATAGATGTTTGACTTTCATAAGTTTATCTTTGCATGCATGTTTATGTATGTATGATTGTGATGATTATGACATTTATGCTCAGAGGAGTAGATGATTACGTGAGGAATATCTTTCCATCATAAGCATTGTACATGACACTAAAGGCCATTAAAATGTGTTCTTTCTCATATTTCTTTTGTGAGAGTTTATCAGCTGTAGTGTGTACTTATTACTCTTTTTAAAAATGATATTAACGTTTACCTATATGAAAACATTAAAGCACTATGATTTCATTACCAATGAATTATAGTGTGATAAGGCGTAATGGTTATTTGAATGGCTGCTCTAGCATCAAGAGCTCTCTAACAATAAAGAAAATATATTTTGTGAGTAGCCTTTTAGAATTGAAAAAATTACACTTGTTTACGTACGAAAATAATGAGTTTTTATTAAATACTATAATTGAATCGTTTTATTATAAGAATGTGTTTTGGTGTCATGTAGTAGCAACAAGTCATTATAGTTGATTATTGGGTAAACGCTTAAGAACTTAGAGGATAGTGACCTTAAACAATTTTGTTCCACAAGAGGAAAGATTTATAAATCATACCTCTACTTTTAATGGTGAATGACATATATGTTGGAAAGGACATATGAAATTTTTTATTAAATCAATTAGTATAGATGTGTGGGATGCTATTGAGAAAAATGTTTTAATTTCCACCCATATGATAAATAGGGAGGTAAAAGAAAATCCTTGAAAAAATTGGATTGATGATGAAAAGAGGAAAAATTAATTTGATTTAAAATCCAAAATATTATTACTTATGCTCTTAATTGTGATGAATATGGTAGAATATCAAATTTTAAAACTACTAAGAAAATATGAGATACCTTAAAACTCACTTATGAGGACACTAGCAAGGTTAAAAAAGGCACACATGATTTAGAAGAAGAAGCCAACATGGAAAATCATGTGGATATCAAAGAGGTTATTGCTTTAGACTTTAATTCTTTTTATTTGTATGATGAATTGCAAAATTCTCTTAAAGAACTTCTTAGTGAATTCAAGAATTCAGTAAAAATTGCTTCTTTTTAAACTAGAGAAGGAGTTGGCTAAAATTTCAAAAAAAAACTTTAGAGGATATTCATAATTGTTCTTCTTATAACATGATACGAGTCAAGGAGGCTAGGAAGAGTCATAAAAGGACAAGGCACGAACTACACGAGATGACCTTCAAACACTCCTAACTAGGGGTAGATTGAAGAAGCTAGATGCTAATGTGCAAAGGAACATAGACCTCCTTAGAGGACAAGGGGCATCTAAAGCAGAATCTATTTTTTTTTTTATGTTGTCCTTGTGTAGTATAGGAGCTTGTGTATAGTTCTATATGTAGCTGTAATAAATAGGAAGACTTTGTAAGACTCTGTAAGACTCTTTAGATGCATGGTGCCTTATGGATGCACATAGCACATTTGGACACACTCCGCGTCTATGGATGCTCCATTTGAAAGATGGACTCAATGTGACATATGAAGCCTCCTAGAGGTCCAGCGAAGCCTTTGGACGAGGGGTGTCCTTTTGAATAACCCATATGGATGACACGTTTAAACGCTAAGGCCCATGGACACTCCTATGGATGCTAGCAACCTTTGGACAATGGAAAACTCCTTTCAGGGAATGCACCTCTTGGGTCCATTGTCTTTGGAAGAAGACTCTTTATGACAACTCTAGGCCTTAGACGAAGCCTAGAAGCCATTTGACTTAGCTATTGAAGCTTTTTGCCTTTGGACACACAACATTAGGCAGGCCTTTGCTGGAAGGTTCATGAGAATTTGCTTATGATTCATGGCCCAAGGCCTAGTTATGCTAGTTTGAATGCTTTGGGCGCCTTTTCCATGTATATATAGCTGATCTTAGGCTCCTTGTATAAACTTTGGTTTATTTTGAATGATATTTGCTTTTCAACAATTGAGAGAATGACTCTCGTTTGTTCTTGGATTAGAACAATTTATTCTTATCAAGTTCTCCATGAGGCTTGTGGAAAATCTCGACTCTCTTATCTGATTTTCTCTTGAAAATTAGTGGCAAACCATCTCTAAACTCTTTCCACTTTTCTATTTCAATTTCTTTTGTCCTATCTTTAACTTTCGCGATTTACCTTACTCTAATAATTCCTAAAATCCTAAAATCCTATTCTTGTTTTTTGTTTAAGCTATGGCAATTGTGAAGTGTAGAGGATCAAGGTAGAGTCAAGACGGTCCATGAGAGTGATTCCAATCAAGGCAAAGGTAGACAAATAAAGAAGAATCACTCCAAGGGGAGTCGCTTGAAAGGGTGAACACCCGAAATCTTCGAAGGAAGGTGGATAAGCCCAAAGTAGTGCGCAAGCTTTGAGAAAAAAGCCAATATCCATGGAGGGAAATATTAGAATTGATGAAATACTCTCTTGAGCCTATCTCGTTGAATTAAGAGTCATAATGTACTTCAAATTGTTATTATATACATTATTTAAAGAGTGAAACATTATTTTTCATTTAATTGTCTTATGAGAAAGGGTGATATCCCTATTGTGTTTCTAGGGTGTGGTATCCTTAGGTTGTTTAGGGTGTGTGATCCTTAGGTTGTTTAGGGTATGGTATCCATTTAGTGTTTCTAGGGAGTTCCTTAGGTGTTTTAGGGTGTGTGATGTTGAACCAAAGATGTAAGCATTCAAACCCTTATATGTTTTGATGATAACAAAAATTATGGATTAAGAGTGATGACTGATTCTTTTGTTAAGTGTATAGTTTTTTAGGAATCATTCAAGTCATCAAATCATAAGCAAGTGTTACATATGTTTGGAAAACATCTAAACATATACCTTATGAAAAGAGTCCCTAAAATGAACATAATAAAAAGCGTCCAAAAGAAAAGGTGTCTATAAAATGAATTTCATTCTATCCAATAAACATTCTACACAAACTAGCACTTATACTTATGTATCCTATTGCTCATCTCAAATATACGTTGCTTATACACTAATGTTATTTTTAGTTTTGGTGTATATTAATTTTTCTATTCTTCTAGGAACAAGACAACCTATCTCAGACCATCAGAAGCAAGACAACTATGAGAATATTGGGCTATCCTCAGAAGTTTAAAGAAGATGACAAACTAATAGAAAAAAATTATGTATATTCCTTGCTTGTTTGTATTTAAGAAAACGTCTAGAGACAAGCTGTTAAATCCCTAGATCCACACAATTGCGCAATTGCTAAAGATTCATAAATTTAAGAATGAGTTAGTGTTCCTAAAAATTGAAGAATTGAAAAGTAGAAAATGAATAAGAGATTAGGAACGACTCGCCACTAATTCCAAAGGAATTAGATAAGAGAAAATGATATTTGCCACAAGTCTTATTGAGAACTTGATGAGAATTAAGTGTTCTTGCTCAAGAACAAGATGAGAGAAAACTCTCTAATAGCTTGCAATGCAAGTAATAGATTTCTTCAAAGTGATTACAAGAATGAAGGATTAGGCTTTTATACCTTCTCCTAATTACATGGCTCAAGACTAATCTAAACGGCCTTGGGCCAAGGTCCAATTTGCAGTCCACTAAGCAAGCCACCAAATGGATTCCAAGTTAAGTGATAGATTTGGCAATCTGTCACTAAATTCGTCCCGAATGGCCCAATCCGTCATTAATCTATCACTAAGCCTATCACTAAATCCATCTCTAATGGACTTTGTGGCCCAAAACAAAATACAAGGAAGGAAACAAATATCAAAATGTTTTAATACGAAAGAATGCAATCCTAAGAAGCTAAAAAAAGGTCCTAACAATCTAAGCAAGGGCATTGTGACAATCCCACAATGTAAATAGAGTTGGGCCTTCAATGGGCCTTCCTTGTCCTATAAGGAGGCCCATATTCTTTTGAAGTTCCTTCTCTTATTGATCATGCCTTCCTAGATTCATATCAAGCTCCCCTTCTTGAAAATAATTTGTCCTCAAATTTAGACTCTGTGATACGATCTGAATTCCAGAACTTAGGATTTAGATAACTCTTTATTGGAATCACTCTCTTGGACTGTTTTGGCTCTACCTAAATCCTCTACACTTTACAATTTCCACGATTGAAACTAAAATTAGAATCGGATTTTAGGATTTTTGAATTATTAGAGTAAAGTAAAATGTGGAAGTTAAAAGGAATTGAAATGGAAAAATGGAAAGAGTTAAGAAATGACTTGCCACTAATTTTTAGGGGAAAATTAGATAAGAGAACCGAGATTCCCCATAAGCCTCATGGAGAACTTGGTGAAAATAAAGTGTTCTAATCTATGAATAAATGAGAGTCACTCTTTTAATTGCTAAAAAGAAAATATCATTCAAAATGATCCAAAAACTAATTCAAAGCACCTAGTTTAGCTATTTATACAAGGAAAAGGCATGCCAAGTATTCAAACTATCCTATTTGGACCTAGGATTATGATTCGTAAGTCAACTCTCATGAATCCATCTAGCAAGGCCTACCTAAGGTTGTGTGTCAAAGGCGAGAAAAGTCAGCAGCTAAGTCAAATGACTTCCAAGCTTCCTTTATGGTCTAAAGTCATCTTGAGGAGTCTTCATCCAAAGGCAACTGACCTAAGAGGTGCATTCGCTGAAAGGGGTCTTCCACTATCCAAAGGTTGTTAGTGTCCTTAGGGGGCATCTAGAGGCCTCAATGTCCAAACATGTTAACCAAATGGGTTCTCCAAAGGATACCCTCAACCAAATGCTTCACGGAATATCCAAAAGGCTTCAAAAGTCATAATGAGCCCTTCGTCCAAATGGAGCGTCCAAAGATGCAAAGTGCAACCGAAGGCGCTATAAGCGTCCACAAGGTGCATGGGCCCAAAGCATTTTGCAAGGTCATCTTACTTATTAAAAGCTACGTAAAACACTATACATTAGTGTCTAAATTACACAAGGATAATACAAACAAAGTGGATCCTGCTTTGGATGCCCCTTACCTTCGAAGGAGGTCTTTATTCCTTTGTACTTCAACCTCTAGCTTTTTTAATCTGCCCCTAGTTAGGGGTTATTAAAGGCTCTTCCCCGTAGTTCCTGCCAAGTCCCTTTGTGACTCTTCTTAGTCTCCCTTGTTTGTATCAGACTCCCCTTCTTGAAAAGAATTTGTCATCAAATTCAGGTCGTCCATACTTGCATCAAAGAGAGGCAAATGAGAAACATTAAAAGTGTAATTGCCACCAAATTTATGGGGCCTATCTAGGACATAGGCATTGTCATTAATTGATATGGAATTAGGTCGAGGTAAGATGATATGAACCAGAACGGGGTAAGGCACGAATCACCTTCGATCTTTTCTAGGTTGGAATTCGCGAACTACACCAGAATTTGATGTACAATTAGGGCACGACTAGATCTCGAGTTACAGATCTCGGAATTGAGTGATTCTAGAACGAGAGGAAAGTTCACGTTCTGAATTGCAAAATTGACCTATGAATCACTGAAAAATACCAAGAATTCGTTGAGATATGATAAATAAGGTTTCATACAAAACACAATGATAAATTGGGACGTGATAAGAAAGAAAAGATGAAAGGAATTGGTGAGCGTCACACTTCCAAGGATGGAAGATAAGCTTGGAGATTGAACACACAGGGGTGAAAACCTTTGATAAATCTCAAAATTTTTGGATTATAAGAACCCAGAAGAAACACTCTCTCAAGAAAACAAAAATTTGATGTTCTGTCTTCTTTGCAATCATTTGAGGTCTTTTTATAGTGGCCACAACCCTAACCACTAGGTTTAGTGAAGGTGTAACATTAAGTCAGCCCACACAACAGAAAATAAAATAACTAAATGTTTTCTGGGCCTATGGATTAGTGCATCCTAGTATTTTTATTTAATAAGAAAAAAAACTAAATATATTTATGGGTCTGTCATGCAATTCAGGTCAGAAGCTTCATTCCTCAAGTTGGATTAAAAGATTGATCAACTTGGGCTTGTATCCTTCTAGGTTCAATTCTTTTTGAATAAAGGGCTACCAATAACACTTGTTATATAGCTTCCTTAGCTCTCTTTTTCGTTGCCCTTATCATAGGCCCTCAAAGTCCTTCAAGTGTCACACTCTTGGTCATGTCCTCATCATTAATCCATATAAGCATTGGGAAAAGTTCAACCCCTCGTGGAAGCATTTTGTACTTCCTCAAGGTGGGAAACTCTCCTTTTGAAGGTGGACCCAAATAAGGTCACCTTCTGCGAAAACTCTTCCCCCTTTGTCCTTGTTCTCTCTCTTTGAGTATCGCTTACCTTGCCTCTCCATGAATATTCTAGCTCTCTCATGCAACCTTACCAAAGATTGGGCCTTGGACAGGCCTTTAGGATTGGCTTTGGAGTTCCATCCAGGGAGAATGGAAACGCCTTCATCTTGATGTAATCTTCCGGTATCCCCTACGGCCTCATTATGGAATAGACCATGTGGAATTCCTTAAAGTGCTTGTGGGGATCTTCTCTTGCAAGACCATGAAATTTAGGCAATAGATGTATGAGACCAGATTTCAATTTGTATGTCTGAGTTGGTTCCAACTATGGATATTGGATGCACTAGGGTTGGTACGCAACATCCGGTGTAGCCAGCTCCTTGATAAACTCGTTTTTAGTCGTCTTAACGGGCATCAAATAACTAAAGCTAACTATAGTATAGTCAACCCTAGTTCATTCTTCTCAAGGACATAATGTGCTCAAATGTGATTCGATGTGAAGCGAAATGACGTAGAATCAGAGATGTAGAGTATTGACTCGCCTCGGCAATGGCCGAGTTGCTCTCGGTAGAGACTAAGCCGAGATGATCTCGGCAGAGATCAATCCGACTTGGTCTCGACTGAGTGCAGACAGACGCTACAAAGATGGACTATCTTTGTCTCGGACTGAAAAGCAGTAAACAAAAGGGGGGTTGAAATGCAAGTAAAACAGAAAATAAACTAAAACTATGAATGCAGTGAACATATACTGATGCTACTGGTTAACTACTAGCATTATTATTATATAACTGTGTTCGGATTCATTTCTATTAGTCCAAGTCCAGTCCAATGTCTGCACTTCAGTTCTCAGTCCATATCAGCCTTGGGAAGTCTTATGGCAATCGCCAAAGGTTCGTCCATCACCATACCGAAGAATTACGCATTCGCTACCTCATCAGTTGGAAGGGATTAAGTTCGAAGCTGATTTTAGGTTCTCGATTAACAATCGTTAAATGATTACCTACTGAATTAGTTAAACCAGTTCCGATCGGTTTAGCTTAACATTGTTCATAATTCAATTGCAATCGCGAATTAAATCATGAATTAAAGAAGAGGAAGAGAACAGAGATACGAAATATAGAGTGAAATTGATTAACGAAAACAGAGTACAAACACAGTGGTCTGAATTCGGGTGGATCTATCTTCCACGACGATCGCCATGGTTGATGGTGGTGGTTCACCTTCAGTAGCCTGAGCGTTGAGGATCAGATTCACCAGAGTGTGTTGGGAATCCCAATCAGTCCCCTCTGTCAAACTTCGGCTTTCCAGTCCCAGACCTGCATTTCCTCGATCGAGAGAAACACCCAAGCAGCACCGTGCACCACCGTAAACGGAGAGAAAACGAGAGCGAGGAAATGGATATAATGAGAGTGTGTTAAGACTGAATTCAAAGACCCTTAAAAAGTACACAACTCCTCCTATATATACACGAGTTGTGACCTGCTACTCCTAACGATTCCTAACAGAATTACAACATGAATTGCCTATTCTACCCTCGTGTGACTTGTGCTGCAAGCTTCTCTAGAAGTGACGTGGCAGTTGAGCTGGAATTGAGGTGGTCCTGAGCTGGACAACTGACGTGGATAGCATCTTTGGGTTGCTCCTTATTGGACTGCACTTACTTGAGTTGTTGAGCCGTGAAGCCTGGCCTGATCTGGTTTGGCCGAGATGGAATCGGTCTTGGCCGAGACGACTTCATCTCGGCCAAGTCTTCTTATGATGGACCCGGGCACGTCTCGGCTGATCTTGCAAGAGAAGAAGAGTTAGCTAAGATCCTCGATTTAGCACATATTTGTATTTTCTCTATTTTTAGGTCCATAATATGAATCTTCGCTAACACTTCATTCTTAAGCACAAGACAGTCTTGTAAACATCCTTCTTAGATCCATAAAAGATGCATGATTTATGACTCATCACTCCTTTAGAGTTTGATCATTGTTCTCCATCTGTTTCAGCTCTGCAAAATTGTTAGTGCTACTATATTCAATAGAATCAGAAGTGTTAGTAACAGGGCTACTGTTGTTAGAACTAGAAATAGAATTGAAACTATTACTTAGTACTATATTCCTAGTTTTTCTCAACCTACACAAAGTTATTTCTATCTTAGGATCTAATTCATACAATGGGTCAGAACTACTCCTAGTCACGCATCATACAAAATCATGTAGAAAAATGCAAGTTACTTATGCAGAAGAGTTATTGTTAGTTATGCAAATCAGCAACAGTAAACAAGTAGCTGTTAGAAAACAAAATCAATTATGCAGAAAAGAAAATGAAGTCAATGATGCAGAAATGGCTATTATTTTTAGCAATGAAACTCACGCACAGAAATTAACACACACTCAGCATGCTATATTGTTTCAGGATCCACTTCAAAATAGACACAGACTCAAATTAGACTTTATGACTCTACTGACAAATGCAGCATTCCACAGACTCGGGATTCGGCTTTACTCAGTTTTGGCACATAAAGACACAAAGGAACTTGTGTCCCTGGCAACGACGCCAATTTGATAAGCTCGTACTTAGTCGTCTTTACGTGCATCACATAACTAAAGTTAACTATAGCATAGTCAACCCTAGGTCGAATTCTCTCAAGGACACAGTGTGCTCAATTGTGACTTTTGTGTGAAAAGTAGAATAATGCAGAAACTCTCAAGTGTAGAATGTAGACTCATTCTCGGCTAGGTGCTGAGTTGCTCTTGGCAGAGACTGGTTCGGTATGGTCTCGGTAGAGACGTATCCAACACGGTCTCAACTAAGCGTAAACTGACGCGATGGAGTCGGACTGGACTCAGTCTCAGACTGAAATGCAGGAAATAAGGGGGTTCGTTGCAGGTAAAGTAGGATAGAAATTAAATTAAGTAAGAATGTGAATGCAAGCTAAACTAAGCTACCTCCACTGCTACTATTGAATTCATGCTAAGTCTCAATAATCCAGTCGGTTCTAGTTCTTTCACTCAAGATCACCCTCCTTATCAACCTGAGGTTTTCTTATGACGAGCGCCAAACATTCGTCCATTGCCATACTGAGGGTTTACACAATCACTACCTCATCAGTTGGTAGGGGTTAAATTCATAGTTGATTTTAGGTTCTCTAATCAATTACCCACTGAAGTTGTTAAACTGGTTCCGATCGATCTAGTTCAACGTTTGTTCACTTAACAATGTGCAATCACGACACAACAAGCAGATTATGATGCAGGATTCGTAAACAAGAGATTGGAATTAGAAACTACTTATATTATTAAGAATAGGGTACAAACACAGGGTGTGAATTCAGTGAATTCGTCTTCCACGATGATCGCCATGGATGAACGATAATGGTTCATCTCTGTTAGCTAAGACGTTGAGGATCAGGTCCACTAGACTGCGATGACATGCCAAGCAGTCTCCTTTGACAACCTTCAGCCTCTCAGTTCTTGACCTACACTTCCTCAATAGAGAGAAACACCACTGAATGCACCGTGCACCACCGTGAGGATGGAAATGTGAGCGAGGTGATGGAGTGTGTGACGATGGAATTGAGGTCTGAATTTCAACAACCTTACAACGCACCCAGCTCTTCCTATATATACATGAGCTGGGATTTCTTATGACGCACACTACACCTAACGACTTCCTAACAGAATTACAAATTGCATTTCCTAATCTACCCTCCTAAAGATTCTCCTTGCATTACAAGCTTCTCCAGGGGTGATATGGCAGTTGTGCTCGCTTGGAGCTACATTGGCACCTAGGCTGGGATGCCTATCTGGACTGCACAATTAGCCCACTCCTATTGGGCTACTGGACTATAGAGTCGGCCAGTCTAGGAAGTAGTCGGTCTAGCCGGGATGGCTCTCCTGGATCGAGACTCTTTTGATGGGCCGAGATCAATGGTTTCTGACCTGCAAAAAGGAATGAATCTTTTATTACCTGAGACCTTCAAATTAGCACAAATTTATAATTTCCCTATTTCTAGGTCCACAATATAAATCCTAGCTAAGACTCAATTCTTAAGTACCATATAATGTCAAAAACACCCATCTTAAGTCCCTTTAAGGTGTATAAAATATGACTTATCAGACCCCCACACTTACACTTTTGCACTCTTGGGCAAAATCAGATTTTAATCATCAAGGGAGATTTTTAAAAGAGAAAAGTTTCCAAATGAATTTCTTAAGTATAGACAAAACAAAGTCGACACTCATTCACCCCTAGATTGACATGTTCACACAATCTATGAAAATTACTATTTCCACATCCAAGGCAAATAAGTGACCTGCAAACATCAAAGGATGGTCGAGAGTGACAGAGCTCTCTCTCAGGAAAATATTCTCTCAATCTCTCAAGTGTTTGGGTTTGTATATACACTTAATATCTCATGCAATTGGTACTACCAGACCTTGACTGGCCTCTCCTTCCACACCTTCAAAGACACATGCAGTCATGATCAAAAGGACTTTCTTCTCGGCTTGTAACACTGCCAGGGTTAAAGGTGGGTACAAGATGGGAAAGTGAGTTTTCTAACCACAGGGAAGAAGGGAGCAATGGGGAGTAAGTTCGCAAGTATGGAGGCTATCCGCAGGACACTGTGATTCTACTTGAAACATTTCTTGCTCACTTCTTTTCTTTCCCTTTTTCCATTTTTCTTTACTTCTTTTTCTCACTTCTTATTTTGCAGCTTTGTGCTGTATTTTTGTTTACAACTTATGACTTTTGGCTGCTTCCTTATTTTTCTTTTCTTTATCCTACACTTGTTTTTCTTTCTTTTCTTTTTCAACCCTTTTTGATACACTACTCTTGCTATGTTACCTGGTGTCTCCCCCACACTTGAACGTGACCTACTCCCAAAATAATTCTAAAGCTCCTCTGTCCCCTAAGGTTGAGGTTGATCATGGTTTTCCTGTTTTGGCTTGTAATGAGCTGTCATATTAGAAAAGAATGGTTATTCAGGCTCAAAGAGGGTAAACAAGGGATAAAATTTTCATGGTTGGTCCATTTGGCTTGGGGCTTATTAGAAACATGGCCTAGATCATCTCATTCCTGCATGCGAAACCAGATATATCTAGAGAGTCAAGGCAAAATCTAGAATACATAGTTAATCATGGATGCAAAAATACACAAGAAAGGAGAGAATGGTAGGATGTAAAGCCATTTATATGTACACAGGCTCAAAAATTCTCACACGGATAATTGCTCTGCCACTAATGGTTTATCTTTTTTTGTTTTCAATCACCTACTACCTAAAGATGCAGAAGATTCACTCCTTGTAAAGTTTGAAAAATCTCTCCTCCAAGGTTCTGCATTGCTTCTTACTGTTTCATGCAATCCTAAAGAAATTGATTTAAATTCTTTTTCAAAGAATTTTCTCAGCAATCAGAGTTTAGAATTTAGTTAGGGAAAAACAAACAAAAATCAGAATAAAAGAAAAATTGAAACTGACTTGGCCGAACCGAAGTCAATTCGGCTCCGGCTGAGATGGAGTCGGCATTGGAACAGACTCGACTTAGACAACTTTTTATTTGAAATAAGGGGAAATGACATGAAAAACGAAAATTTGGATTGAAATGAAATCAAAACGAAAACTAAGATGTAAAAGAAAACCAAAACTAAAGGTAACGAAACACAAATAGATATAACAAACAGATATAAACAGTCAAGATTGAGTCGGCATGGAGTCAAGAACACATTTCAAGCACAGCATTTAGCAAGCCTTGTGTTGCAACACTTTCCCCCCATACTGGAATGTTGCATTGTCCTTGATGCATGGCATGAATACAGAGGGGCTCCTGAGTCTTGCTCAGGGTGTGTCATCCCATGGAGTCGTTTCCATTAGTGAGATGGTCTGCATGTCGCCTGTTACTGGTGTCAAACCTTCATGGAACAGCTTAATCTAATGCCCATTGACCTGGAAGGTGCTGTTGGTATGTTCATCCTTTAATTCTATTGCACCATAGGGAAAAACATTAGTGATAAAAAAAATTCCATCCCATCTAGAACGAAGCTTACCTACGATGAGCTTTAAACGTGAATTGAACAGGAGTACTCTCTGACCGACTTGGAACTCTTTCCTCAGGATCTGTTGATCATGAAATTGCTTGACTTTCTGCTTATAAATTCTAGATTTCTTATAAGCTTCCAAGCGAAGTTCGTCTAGTTCTTGTAGTTGGAATTTTCTTTGCTTCCCTGCTTGGTCATGTAGCAACAAGAGTAGTGATTGTCACTGATGCGGTGCAAAGGGCTCCTTGTCCTCCTATGGGTGGTTGTGGCCTGTCCTAAGGGTTCTAGGGCAATTATAGGATCCTTTCATGGCTTTAATCACACACTTCACCTTTGGCCACCAAAGCTCAGGACCTTTTTCGGGCACCTTCCATAGACAAGAATAAATCCCAGAGTGTGGATGTCCCCTGAAAGATCACGCTTTGGCTGGGCTATCATAGCCAACTGTGTAGAGATAAACTCCAAGAGGAAGGTCACTACATGTCCATCACTCACTTATCACACAGGCCCGGGAATAGGGCCCTCTAAAAATTTGGCTTGGTGGCAAGTGCCAGTAACTTTTATTCCCAGCCCCTTTTTCCCCCAAGCGGTCAAAAGCACAATACAACATATATATGGCTTCTACCCTATGGTGTTCACATATAACAGTAGGCAATAAATTAACAGTAAGCAAAAATTGAAATAAAGGTTATGCAACATGCTATTCATTTGGCCAGACCTTGACTTTCACCTAAGTGTTTTTTCCCCAATGGAGTCACCATCTGGCGTGACCTAAATCGTGCCGGAGGCAATTTAGAGGTGGTGCGAAGGTTGGGAATAGAAATTCGGTTTCATGTATGTGCGTGGGAATTTGGATTGGACTGGAAAAAGCGGTGAGCCGAATGTAGTTTGGAAGGATGCCGAACTCACCCGTTCTTGGGGAATCTAGCATGCTGAGTTGACATCAACTCAACCAACCTGGAGAGGGCTGGACGAAGCTGATCTGGCTTGGGTTGGAGTCACCACCAGCGTTTAATGGTATGCTAAAAACCAGGGGCTGATAAGGCAAGGTCTCGAGGTAGAGAATTTGGGTAAGGAGTCGGTTACGCATGGAAATGATGCATCATCCCATCCGCCTACCATCTGGTAGTTACTCTATGAACGACATGCTACATAACCTATACTATTTTGACGGATGATATAGGGGAAGAATTATAGTGTGTGGGATGTTTAACTTGACAAGAGTAGGCCTCTTGCTCCTACGTACCTCACGAGCTGGGAGGAATCAAAGTTAACATAGTTCTAGATTCAGGAGGTGGGTGAAGGAGTTGGACTTTCCATTAGGCGTCCTTCCTCCTAATTGTGGATTATACTACAAGTGTAGGGTGTAGGTCCTCGCGTGGTCGGACTTTCCTTTAGGCATTCGTTAGGGTCTGGAATACAAGAGCTAAACTTTTCATTTGGGCGCTCGGCTCTCGTGGTTGATGTTTGAAGTTGGGACTACCTACTAGGCGTCCTGCCTTGGTGTTGGAATGAGTGTTGATATTCATGCATGCTAGATTGACTTGGTGACTCAAGGTCAAATGGAATGCACTGAGTGTTAAGGTCTAAAGACTGCAACTGACTTGGATTTTGGTCTAGACAAATTGTGAGCCTGCCATCTGAAGTGTACTAGACTTGGTTTGGCATCAAGAAGGGTTATGTACCCATAATTGGGAGTGTCCGAGTTATGTAGACTCGGGAATGCAAGGATTGAGCTTAACTGACGGGCTAACTGAGACTGACTCAGTTCTAATCAGTGGCGAACTACGGGTTCACCATCTGAAGCATGTCTATGGAGATTACCTATGGCTTGAATGGAGTCTTGGCCAAGAGACTTACCTGGTATCTAGAGAGTTGGTTGGTGCTTTCGCTCGCAATTGGTCCTTTCATTCTTGGATCGTAGTTCGTGTAGCGATTCTCTAGCGATTTCTCTCTTCTTTCTTCTATTTTTCAACTCTTCGCCTCTAGCTCTTCCCGTTGAGGCATTTTATAGCTTTTGGGCGGGTAATGAAGGCACACCTGATCTTGCCACGTGGAGCTAACCCCCAGCCTTCTAATCCAGTTTGTTGGCTTTGGCGATCCCCAGATGATGTTTGTTGGTTCTCGTACTCGATCGTGGCACGTTCTCCTTGAATTCGCTGTGCCTTACGCGGGTATTAGCTGACTTGGCATGTTCTCTTGTTGTGATTGGCGAGGATCTTACTGTACTAGAGATATTGGGACTTCTACTTCGCTAATGTGGCTTCATCAACGACTTTGCCCTAATTCTGCTGGGCCGAATCCATAATTCGAGATGCATAAGCAATTACGTGCATAGGGAGGCCGGCTCCAGCTCCCTGGCCGAGAACGGCTCCTACTACCGAATTGGATGCATCATACATCAATTCAAATGGCAGGTCCCAATTTGGTGCTTGCAAAATAGGGGCACATGTGAGTCTTTTCTTCAACTCCTGAAATGCTTCAATATAGGGCTGGTCAAAGTTGAATTCCACATCCTTCTGTAGCAGATTGGATAGAGGCAGGGCAAGTTTACTAAAATTCTTTATGAATCTTTGGTAAAAGCCGGCGTGTCCTAGAAATGAGCGAACCTCCGTCACAAAAGAAGGGTTTGGAAGGGATGATATGATGTCTATCTTAGCCTTATCCACTTCAATACCTCTCTTGGATACTAGGTGGCCCAACACTATTCCTTTAGTCACCATGAAGTGACATTTTTCAAAGTTGAGCACGAGATTTGTGTCAACACATCTCTTCAACACCTTAGACAGGTTTTCTAGGCATGCATCGAACGATTCGGCATACACCATGAAGTCATCCATGAATACCTCCATGCAGTCCTACAGCAAGTCCGAGAAGATGCTCAGCATGCAACGTTGGAATGTACTCGGCGCATTGCACAAGCCAAATGGCATGCGTGTATACGCAAAGGTACCAAATAGGCAGGTGAAGGTTGTCTTATGCTGATCTTTAGGTGCAATATGTATTTGCATGTAGCCTAAGAATCCGTCCAGAAAACAGTAATGGGATTTCCCAGATAACTTTTCCAGCATTTGGTCAATAAAGAGCAGAGGGAAGTGATTCTTGCGAGTTGCTTGATTCAATCTTCTATAATCTATGCATACTCGCCAGCTATTCTAAATCCTTGTTGGTACCAGCTCATCCTGCTGATTTTTCATGACAGTCATCCCGGACTTTTTTGGCACCACTTCCACAGGGCTCACCCATTGGCTATCCGAGATGGGGTAGATGATCCCTGCCGCAAGGAGCTTGGTGACTTCTTTCTTAACCACGTCCAGGAGTGTCGGATTCAGTCTTCTTTGCTGCTGCCTTATGGGCTTGATTTCCTCCTCCATTAATATTCTATGCATGCAAATGGAGGGGTTTATGCTAGGAAGGTCAGAAAGTTTCCACCCTATTGCCTTCTTATGTTGCCTTAGAACCTCCAACAACTTGTCTTCTTGCTCTTGGCGGAGATTGCTAGCAATGATAACCGAGAGTTGCTGTTCCTTGTCCAGGTAGGCATATTTCAGGTGACTCGGCAATGTTTTCAACTCCATGGGTGGTGGCGGTAATGGAGATTTTTCAGTTTCTGAGTTTGGATCCGACTGGCCAACTTGATTTAGATTCGGCACCAGATGTGGCCGACATTCGGCCTTTGGCTGCTTCGGTCGGCTCGACTTCGCGACATCGGTTCTTGTCGGAATGGAGTCGGCATTAGCTTCTAACGCTTCTTTTGAGTCAGATTCGGATGGACCATCGATGTCTGTTACAATCTGAGTTGGGTCTTCTTTGGCCGAGATGATCTCGACAAGCTTGTCGGCCTTGGTATTTGATTCTTCGGCCGAGTTGACTTTGACTTCTTCCTTGACTCGGCCTTCTCTGGCCGACTCGCCTTCGGCTGAAAAGATTATTGCCAGTTGTGCAGATAAAGGTCTCTTAGTCTTGGCAACTTCAGCTCCTGCAATTTGTGAGCACTCTGGGTCTTCTTGATTGCGTGCTTGGTTTATTGTTTTGAATAACTCAGCTTTGAAATCCAAGTTACAAATATCATCACACTCGTCCTCGGAGCCGAAAAGGTCATGTACTTCTTCATTGTCGGCTTCTTCTGTTGTGGTCCCTAAGCAGCTGATAATATCAGTAACTTCAGCAAAATCTTTCATGCTCCCACTGCAGCTGTCTAGTTGAAGGTATTCTTCAACTAGCTCTTTGAGAAGGTCAACGCCAAAGAGGGAATGGTCTTCAGTAAGGTGCTTCATAGCTTCAAAGATGTTGAACTACACCAGAGTGTCACCAAATTCCATTGAGAGAGCCCCGGCATGCACGTCAATCTTTGTTCTTGCCATCATCAGGAATGGTCTCCCCATAATTAAGGTTGATTCCTTTCTGGCTGTCTCATCCTCCATGTCTAGCACGTAAAAGTCAGTTGGAAAAATTAGCTTATTGACTTGAACGAGAACATCCTCGAGAACTCCCAAGGGTTGAACAATACTCCTGTTTGCAAGTTGAATGGTCATCCCTGTGGGTTCCAAATCACCAAAATTCAGGGACCTGTAGATTGATGCTGGCATGACATTAATTGAAGCTCCCAGATCCAGCATGGCATCGGCAAAAGTACATTCACCAATGGTACATGGGACAAAAAAGATTCTAGGATCTCTGATAATGAATTTTCTTTTCAGTCGTTTTGAACTCTTATCAAATAACTAAAGTTAACTATAGCATAGCCAACCCTAGGTCATTCTTCTCAAGGACACAGTGTGCTCAGTTGTGATTTGGTGTGAAGCGAAATGTTATCGAATCTAAGGTGTAAAGTGTTGACTCTCCTCGGCAACAGACCGAGTCGCTCTCGGTAGAGACAGAGTCGAGATGATCTCGGCAGAGACAATCTGGCTTGGTCTCGGCTGAGTGCAGACAGATGCTACAGAGATGGACTATCTCTGTCTCATACTAGAAAACAGTAAACAGGGGGGATTTTGAATGCAAGTGAATCAAAAAGTAAACTAAGACTATGAATGCAGGAAACATATACTACTGTTACTAGTTATCTATTATTATTATTATTTAACTGTGTTCGTGCTCAGTCTTGTAAGTCCAAATCCAGTCAAATTTCCACACTCCAGTTCTCAATTCGTATCAGCCTTGGGAAGTCTTATGGCAATCGCCAAAGGTTCGTCCATTGCCATACCGAGGATTTATGCAATCGCTACCTCATCAGTTGGCAGGGATTAAGTTCAGAGCTGATTTTAGGTTCTCGAATAACAATCGTTAAATGATTGCCTACTGAATTAGTTAAACCAGTTCCAATCGGCTTAGCTTAACATTGTTCACAAGTTATGATCAGCACCGTGCACCACCGTGAAAATGGAGAGAACGAAAGCGAGAAAATGATATAATGAGAGTGTAATTAGAGTGAATTCCAAGACCCCTAAAAAGTGCACATCTCTTCCTATATATACATGAGCTGTGATATGCTAATCCTAACGAATCCTAACAGAATTACAATGTGAATTTCCTATTCTACCTCTATGAAGATCTTCCAACGTGACGTGGCAGATTCCCTAAGAGTGACATGGCAGCTAAGCTAACGCTGAGGTGGCCTCTGAGCTGGATAGCTGATGTGGTCAAAACAATTGGGCCGCTCTTTATTGGGATGCTAGACTGTAAGGCAAGGACTGCCGAGATGACTCTGACTTGGCCGAGACGGAGTCGGTCTGGCCGGGACAACTTCATCTCGGCTAAGACCCTTCTGTTGACCCTGATCAACTCGGCTTGACCTGCAGAAAAAGGAGTGATACTTTTTATTAGCTAAGAAATCTGAATTAACACAGATTTGTATTTTCTCTATATTTATGCCCATAAAATGAATCTTAGCTAACAATCCATTCTTAAGCACAGAATAGTCTTGCAAACATCCTTCTTAGGTGTCTAAAAGATGTATAAATTGTGACTCATCACACCCCCACACTTACCCTTTTGCACTCCTGGGCAAAATAAAATGAAAACCAACAAGGGGAATTTTTAAAGATAGAAAAGACTTTTTCACTTGGCTTCTTTCAATTCAACTGAGACAGAGTCGGTACTCATTCACCCTGAGATCGAGATATTCTAATAATCTAAAAATTACTCCTTCCGCGCTCTAGGCAAATTCAAGACCTGCAAACAAGAGGAGGTAACCAAGAGTGACAGCGCTCTCATTTAGGCAAATAACTCCCTCATTTCTCCCGTGTTTGGGCTTGTATTTACACTCAACATTCATGGAACTGATATTACCATACTTTGACAAAGCTCTCTTCTTACACCTGCAAAAGCACACACAGTTATGATCACTAGGACTTCTTTTCGGCTTGTAGCGAGGCTGGGTCATGGGTAGGATAAAATATGGGAAGCTGGCTTTAGGACCCATGAGGAAGAGAGGAGCAATGGAGAGTAAGCTTTATCAGCCTGAGGAATAACCCAGGATGCTGTCAATTCCTCCTTCTTGCTGCTACCAACTCATTTTCTTTTCTTTTTCTTATTATGCAAATTTGTGCAGCTGTTTCTCTCTTTGTCCGTTTCAGCTCAGATTTTCAGCTGCTGCTTCCTCTTTTTCTCTTTTCTTTCTTTCACTCGCTTTTATTCTTTTTCTTGCATTTTCGAGTCTTGGAGGGTGCTAAACAACTTTTTGCTTCCTGGAGTTCCCCCACATTTGATCATGACTTACTCCCAAAACAATTCCAAAGCTCATCTACTCCCCGAGGGTGAGGTTGATTCATGGTTTTTCTGGCCTTGGCTTGTAGTGAGCTGTCAGGAAGAATGGTTACATCAGGCTCAAAAGGGGCAAACAACAGACACATTTGTTCAGGTGGCTTAATTTGGCTCAAGGCTTATAAGAAACATGGCCTAGATCATGTCATTCCTGCATGTGAGAACAGTTGTATTCAGAGAGTTAAGGCAAAATGTAGAATATGCAGCTAATCTTGAATGCAAAAAAATCACACTAGAAGGGAAGAGAAATGGCAAGATGTAAGCCATCAATATTTACAAAGGCTCAAAATCTCACATGGGCTATGTTTGCTCTATCACAGAGGGTTTCCTTTTCAGTTTTTCAGTCAATCACTGACTAGAGCGCAAAAGTTTCACTCCCTTCAAGCTAGAGAAATTTCTTGCTAGAGTTGCAGAACTACTTCCTACTGTCAATTTCAAATTTCCAGAAGCCAATTTAAGAATCTTCTCAAAACAAATTCTTTCCGAAAATCCAATTTGGGATTCTGCTAGGAGAAAATCAACAAAAATTGAAATGACAGAATTGGAATCCTGCCCGGTCGAAGTCGTTCCGGATCCGGCCGAGATGGACTCGGGTTGGATAGCTTTTATTGAAAAACAGAAGACAGATTTAAGAAAAACAAATGAAACAAAGCAATTAAACATATTTAACAAAATGAAACAGACAAATTAAAATTAGCAGAGTTCAGGAGGATGGGAATAGAAACAAGACGAAGCAATTTAAATGACTATAACATTATCCCCCCCCCCACACACACACTTAAAATTTTGCATTGTCCGCAATGCAAGGTAGGGTCGTCTGGTGGAGCCGGTTCTATCAATGAGATTATCTCCATGTCATGAGTGATTGGCACTGAACCTTCATGGAATGGCTTGATCTGATGCCCATTGACCTGAAAGGTGCTATTACTATGTTCATCTTTTAGCTGTACTGCACCATGGGGAAACACATCAGTGATAACAAAAGGTCCATCCCATCTAGAACGAAGTTTACCTGCAATGAGCTAAAGGCGTGAGTTAAACAGGAGGACTTTCTGGCCAACTCTGAATTCTTTTCTCAGGATCTGCTGGTCATGGAATCACTTGACTTTTTGCTTGTAAATCCTAGAATTTTCATATGCTTCCAAGCGGAGTTCATCTAACTCTTGCAATTGAAATTTTCTCTGCTCTCCAGCTTGGTCATAGGCCAGATTGCATTGCTTAATAGCCTAGTATGCTCTGTGTTCTAGTTCCACAGGAAGATGACAGGCTTTTCCGAAAACAATCTTATAGGGAGACATCCCTAGAGGTGTCCGGTGTGCAGTTCTGTGTGCCCAAAGAGCATCCTCAAGGAGGCGGCTCCAGTCCTTCCTACTGGGATTGGTCATCTTTTGCAATGTTTTCTTAATTTCCCTGTTGAACACTTCTGCTTGGCCATTTGTTTGGGGGTGGTAGGCAGTAGCAATTCTGTGTGCTACGCTATATTTCTGAAGAAGAGAGGTCATGGCTCTGTTGCAGAAGTGACTGCCTTGGTCACTTATGAGCGCTTTCGGCACACCAAACCTGCAAAAAATATTGGACTTTAGGAAGTTCACAACTACTCTTGCGTCATTGGTTTTGGTGGCAACAGCTTCTACCCATCTTGATACATAATCTACGGCCAACAGAATGTATGAATATCCATTGGAGACTAGGAATGGCCCCATGAAATCTATTCCCCAGACATCAAAAATTTCATAGAATTGGATGGGTTGCTGGGGCATTTCATGTCTTCTGCTCATGGTCACTCCTACTTTTTGGCATTTCTCGCAGGTGTAGACGAATTCATGCGCGTCCCTAAAGATAGTTGGCCAATATAGACCACAGTCTAGCATTTTCCTGGCAGTCCGAGTTGATCTATAATGGCCGCCTCCAGGTGTTGAATGGTAGAACTGGAGGACCGAATTGATCTCGGCTTCAGGAATGCACTTGTGGATGACCTTATCACTGCATAGTCTCCAAAGATAGGGGTCATCCCAAATGTAGTATTTGGCATCGCTTCAGAGTTTATCTTTGTATGCCCGAGATGCCTCTGGTGGGAACCGAGATGCCATCACAAAATTACAAATGTCAGCAAACCATGGTGGAGATGTTCTTATGTGCAGCAGGTGCTCATTTAGAAACTCGTCTCAGATAGGTATTGGTTCGCTTTCTCTTTCAATTCTGCTTAGGTGATCAGCTACAGAATTCTTAGCACCTCTCTTATCCTTGATTTCTATGTTAAATTCTTGAAGGAGAAGCATCAACCGAATCAGTCTTGGCTTGGCATCAGGCTTCTTCAACAAGTATCTCAAAGCAGTATGATCAGAGAACGCAATGATCTTTGAACCGAGAAGCTATGGGCGGAATTTGTCCAAGGCAAACACAATTGCCAATAGTTCCTTCTCAATTGTTGTGTAATTATACTGGGCCGAATCCATAGTCCGAGATGCACAAGCAATTACATGAATAGGGAGGCCAGCTCCATCTCTCTGGCCAAGAACGGCTCCTAATGCCGAATTGGATGCATCACACATCAATTCAAATAGTTGGTCCCAGTTTGGTGCTTGCAGAATAGGGGGGATGTGAGTCTATTTTTCAACTCCTGAAATGCTTCAATACAGGGCTGGTCAAAGTTGAATTCCACATCCTTCTGTAGCAGCTTGACAGAGGCAGGGCAAGTTTACTAAAATTCTTTATGAATCTTCTGTAAAAGCCAGCGTGTCCTAGAAATGAGTGAACCTCCCTCACAGAAGAGGGGTTTGGAAGGGATGATATGATGTCTATCTTAGCCTTATCCACTTCAATACCTCTGTTGGATACCAGATGGCCCAACACTATTCCTTCAGTCACCATGAAGTGACATTTTTCAAAATTGAGCACGAGGTTTGTGTCAATGCATCTCTTCAACACCCTTGATAGATTATTCAAGCATGCTTCAAATGAGTCAGCATACACCGTGAAGTTGTCCATGAATGTCTCCATGCAGTCCTGCAGCAAGTCCGAGAAGATGCTCATCATGCAACGTTGAAATGTACTCAGAGCATTGCAGAGGCCAAATGGCATGCGTGTATACGCGAAGGTGCCAGATGGGCAGGTGAAGGTTGTTTTATGTTGATCTTTAGGGGCTATATGAATTTGCATGTAGCCTGAGAATCCATCAAGAAAACAATAATGGAATTTCCCAGATAACTTCTCAAGCATTTGGTCAATGAAAGGCAGAGGAAAATGGTCCTTGCGAGTTGCTTGACTCAATCTTCTGTAGTCTATGCATACTCGCCAGCTATTCAGGATCCTTGTTGGGACCAGCTCATCTTGCTGGTTTTTCATGACAGTCATCCCGGACTTCTTCGGCACCACTTGCATAGGGCTCACCCATTGGCTATTCGAGATGGGGTAGATGATCCCTGCCGCAAGGAGCTTTGTGACTTCTTTCTTAACCACGTCCAGGAGTGTCGAATTCAGTCTTCTTTGCTGCTGCGTTATGGGCTTGATTTCCTCCTCCATTAATATTCTATGCATGCAAATGGGAGGGTTTATGCCAGGAAGGTCAGAAAGTTTCCACCCTATTGCCTTCTTATGTTTCCTTAGGACCTCCAGCAACTTGTCTTCTTTCTCTTGGCAGAGATTGCTAGCAATGATAACCGGGAGTTGCTGTTCCTTGTCTAGGTAGGCATATTTCAGGTGACTCGGCAATGTTTTTAATTCTATGGGTGGTGGCGGTAATGGAGATTTTTCAATTTCTGAGTTTGGATCCGACTAGCCGACTTGATCTTGATTTGGCACCAGGTGTGCCGACATGATTTCGGCCGGCTTGACTTCGCGACTTTGGTTCTTGTCGGAATGGAGTCAGCATTGGCTTCTAGCGTTCCTTTTGAGTCGGATCCGGATGGACCATTTATTTCTGTTACAGTCTGAATCGGGTCTTCTTTGGCCAAGAAGGTCTCGGCGAGCTTGTCGGCCTTGACATTTGACTCTTCGGCCGAGTTGACCTTGACTTCTTCCTTGACTCGGCCTTCTCTGGCCGACTCGTTCTCGACCGTGAAAATTGTCACTAATTGTGCAAAGGAAGACTTTTCAGCTTCGGCGACTTTATTCTCTGAATCAATTGCACACTCTGAGTGTTTATGGTTGCAAACTTGGTCTAGTAATTCGGACAGCTCTTCTTCAAAAGCCAAGTCAACAATATCATTATAATTGTCCTTAGAGTTGGGAAGGTCTTGTACTTCCTCTTGGTCGGCCTCTATATCTGCGACCCCTAGGCAGCTGCTCTCGTCAGCATTCTCAGCAAACTTCTCAATGTCTTCACTGCTGCTATTTAGTTGAAGATATTCTTCAACTATTTCATCAAGTAAATCAATGCCAAAGAGAGAGTGGTCTTCGGTTGGGTGCTTCATAGCTTCGAAAATATTAAATTGCACCAAGGTGTCACCGAATTCCATCGAGAGCATCCCGGCATGCACGTCAATCTTTGTTCTCGCTGTCATCAAGAAAGGCCTACCCAGAATTAAGGTGGATTCCTTCCCGAATGTCTCGTCCTCCATATCTAGCACATAAAAGTCAGTTGGAAATATTAGCTTGTTGACTTGGACAAGAACATCCTCGAGAACTCCCAAGGGTTGGACAATACTCCTATTTGCAAGTTGAATGGTCATCCCTGTGGGCTCTAAGTCACCAAAATTTAGGGACCTGTAGATTGATGCGGGCATGACATTAATTGAGGCTCCCAGGTCCAACATGGCATCGGCAAAAGTGAATTCGCCGATGGTGCATGGGACAGAAAAAATTCCAGGGTCTCTGCATTTCTTTGGCAAGGTTGGGACACCTGCAGTGATTGCTTCGTTCTTCGTCAGGGCCGACACCACACCTCCAATTTCCTTGCTCCCTTTTATTTTCCTCCTTTTATGTATGCACAATTCCTTGAGGAATTTTGCGTACTTAGGGACCTATTTGATAGCATCAAGGAGTGGAATATTGATTTCCACCTTTCGGAACATCTTCAGCAGCTCTTCATCTAACTCTGATTTCTTTGCTAAAGTGGTCCGAGACGGAAATGGCAGTGGGACAGCCATCTCAGGCCGAGACTGCAAGTCGACATTTTGCTCAGAGTCGGCTTCTATTGATCTCGGCAACAGCTGTAGTGTAGGTTGAGGTAATTCTTTTCCACTTCGAAGAGTGACTACACTAGCGTTTCCTCTCGGGTTTGGAATTGTTTGAGAGGGGAGGTTGCTGGATCCTACCGACTACATTTGACTCACAATATCGGCTAACCGACCGATCTGCGTTTTGAGGTCCGGGATGGTGGCGGTCATGTTCTACTGGAACTGCATATTGTTGGAGCTCACAGATTGTTGGAACTCCAGGTTGCTGGTTGCGAGCTATTGGAAAGGTGGTGCCTGATATTGTGGAGTCGGCTGTTAATAACCTGCTTGTCTCTGATAGGTGTTTGGCACAGATCCGAATTGTTGAGTTGCATATGGCCCCTGATTAGGTCCTGGCCGAAATGGCTGTCTCCCCTGCTGCTGGCTATCAAATGGCCAATTCTGATACGGTTGCTTCCCGTACTGAAATCAACCTATGGCTCCAACATTCTCTGGTTGGTCCGACTCGGTTTCTTGGAGAGTGGGGCACATGTCAGTAGGGTGCTCCACGGAAGTACAAATGCCACAAATCTTGGCTGCCATGGCGGGTTGGTGTTGTCTGACAGCAAGTTGTCTCACAAATGATGTCAATTCGGTCAGCTGGTTTTCCAATCTTTGGTTAGCAGCTATGCCGATTTCATTCACCATCCGAGATTGACTCGGCCCTCTGATTCCGAATTGCTGTGTGTTGCTGGCCATGTTGGAAATCAGGTGCCTTGCTGCTACTGGTGTCTTATCCATCAATGCTCCACCACTGGCTGCGTCGATCATGCTTCTGTCCATTAGTGATAATCCTTCGTAAAAATACTGGATCAACAACTATTCGCTAATCTGATGATGTGGACAGGTGGCGCAGAGCTTGTTGAACCTCTCCTAGTACTCGTGCAATGTTTCTCCTGTATGCTGCCTTATCCCACATATTTCCTTTCTGATGGACATAGTGCGGGATGCCGGAAAGAACTTCTCCAGGAAGGTGTGCTTCATGTCTCCCCAAGTGTTGAAAAGTACTAGCTGAAGATACAGCCAATCCTTCGTTGCTCCATCCAGGGGGAATGGAAATGCCTTCATTTTGATATAGTCCTCCGATATCCCCTGCGGCCTCATTATGGAGCAAACCACATGAAATTCTTTAAGATGCTTGTGGGGGTCTTCTCCTGCAAGACCATGAAACTTAGGCAACAAGTGTATAAGACCAGACTTTAACTCATAAGTTTGAGCTGGCTCCAGCTGTGGGTATTGGATGCACCAAGGTTGATACACCACGTCTGGAGTAGCTAATTCCTTCAGCGTTCTATCGTTATTCTCCATTTGTCCTGGTTCTGCAAAAACGTTAGAGCTAGAAACAAAATTGTCAGTGTAAAACTGGTTAGAATCAGCGACAGAATCTATACTCCTACTAGTATTTACTGCAGTGTTCCTAATTTTTTGTAATCTACGTAAGGTTAATTCTATCTCTGGGTCAAAAGCATACAATGGGTCAGTACTACTCCTAGTCATGCATGGTACAGATTATGTAGAGGAATCAGAATTGGAAATAGTACTCACAGTAGTAAATGCAGAATTGAAACTACAACTATCAGTTACTAACTAATGGAACTACAAGGTGGCATGCAGAAAGAATGCAATTAAACCAGCAAGAATTCAATATAAAAATAGAAAGATGTAGTGAATGCAAAACAGAGTGCCAATACTGCGTAGCTACGAAAAAAAAATTGTTTGATTTCTTTTATTTTTGGCGGTGAATTCACGCAGAGAAATAAACAAAATTCAGCATGCTTTTTATTTAGAATCCAGAAACAACCAGACAGACAAGTTCAAAAGACTCAAAATTGACTTGAAAGACACACTTCACAGACTCGAGATTCGACCTCACTTAACTTGGCACACAAAAACACAAAAGAACTTGTGTTCCCAACAACGGTGCCAATTTGATAATTAATTTTCTTTTTAGTCGTTTTGAACTCTTATCAAATAACTAAAGTTAACTATAGCATAGCCAACCCTAGGTCATTCTTCTCAAGGACACAGTGTGCTCAGTTGTGATTTGGTGTGAAGCGAAATGTTATCAAATCTAAGGTGTAAAGTGTTGACTCTCCTCGGCAACTGACCAAGTCGCTCTCGGCAGAGACAGAGCCGAGATGATCTCGGTAGAGACAATCCGGCTTGGTCTCGGCTGAGTGCAGACAGACGCTACAGAGATGGACTATCTCTGCCTTATACTAGAAAACAGTAAACAGGGGGGATTTTGAATGCAAGTGAAGCAGAAAGTAAACTAAG
Organism: Mucuna pruriens; assembly: GCA_025330945.1. Classification (NCBI taxonomy): domain Eukaryota; kingdom Viridiplantae; phylum Streptophyta; class Magnoliopsida; order Fabales; family Fabaceae; genus Mucuna; species Mucuna pruriens. Next base: position 876,222 of record JAENHJ010000014.1, read on the forward strand.
ACTATGAATGCAGTAAACATATACTAATGTTACTAGTTATTTATTATTATTATTATTTAACTGTGTTCGTGCTCAGTCTTGCAAGTCCAAATCCAATCCAATTTCCACACTCCAGTTCTTAGTCCGTATCAGCCTTGGGAAGTCTTATGGAAATCGCCAAAGGTTCGTCCATTGCCATACCGAGGATTTATGCTATAGCTACCTCATTAGCTGGCAGGGATTAAGTTCAAAGCTGATTTTAGGTTCTCGAATAACAATCGTTAAATAATTACCTACTTAATTAGTTAAACCAGTTCCAATCGGCTTAGCTTAACATTGTTCACAATTTAATTGCAATCGCGGATTAAATAATGAATTAAAGGAGAGAAAGAGAATAGAGATAAGAAATGCAGAATGAAGTTGATTAATAGAAACAGAATACAAATACAGTGGTCTGGATTCAGATGGATCCATCTTCCACGACGATCGCCATGGTTGATGGTGGTGGTTCACCTCCGTTAGCCTGAGCGCTGAGGATCAGCTCCACCAGAGTGCATCAGTAATCTGATCAGTCCCCTCTAACAGACTTCGGCTTCCCACTCTCAGACCTGCACTTCCTCGATCGAGAGAAATGCCAAACCAGCATCATGCACCACCGTGAAAATGGAGAGAACGAGAGTGAGAAAATGATATAATGAGAGTGTAATTAGAGTGAATTCCAAGACCCCTAAAAAGTGCATAACTCTTCCTATATATACACGAGCTGTGATATGCTAATCCTAACGAATCCTAACAGAATTACAATGTGAATTTCCTATTCTACCCCTATGAAGATCTTCCAACGTGACGTGGCAGATTCCCTAAGAGTGACATGGCAGCTGAGCTAATGCTGAGGTGGCCTCCGAGCTGGATAGCTGATGTGGTCAAAACAATTGGGCCGCTCTTTATTTGGCTGGTGGACTGCAAGGCAAGGACTGCCGAGATGACTCTGACTTGGCCGAGACGGAGTCGATCTGGCTAGGACGACTTCATCTCGGCTGAGACCCTTCTGTTGACCCTGGTCAACTCGGCTTGACCTGCAGAAGAAGGAGTGATACTTTTTATTAGCTAAGGAATCTGAATTAACACAGATTTGTATTTTCTCTATATTTATGCCCATGAAATGAATCTTAGCTAACAATCCATTCTTAAGCACATAATAGTCTTGCAAACATCCTTCTTAGGTGTCTAAAAGATGTATAAATTGTGACTCATCAATCTCTGCATTTCTTTGGCAGTGTTTTTGCTCCTGTAGTGGAAGATTCGTTTCTGGTCATTGCTGACACCACACCTCCAACTTCCATACTCCCTCTTATCTTTTTCCGCTTGTGCACATAGAGTTCCTTGAGGAACTTTGCGTACTTGGGAATTTGCTTGATAGCTTCGAGGAGTGGAATGTTGATTTCCACCTTACGGAACATCTTCAGCAACTCTTCATCTGACTCTGCTTTTCTTGCGGAAGTGGTCCGAGATGGAAATGGCAATAGGACAGTTGTCTCTGGCCGAGACTGCACGTCGGCATTTTGCTCGGAGTTGGCTTCTGCTGATCTCGGCAACTGCTGCAGCGTAGGTTGAGGTAATTCTTTTCCACTTCAAAGAGTGACTACACTAGCATTTCCTCTCGGATTCGGAATGGTTTGAGAGGGAAGGCTGCTGGATCTGGCCGACTATAATTGGCTTACAGTATTAGCTAGCTGTCCGATCTGCATTTTGAGGTCTTGAATGGTGGCGGTCATGTTTTGCTAGAACTGCATATTACTGGAGCTCACGGATTGCTAGAACTCCAGGTTGTTGGTTGCAAGTTGCTTCATTAGGTCTTCCAGAGATGGAGAGTTACGTTGGGTAGGCACTCTCTGTTGTCGCTATTGGAAAGGTGGTGCCTGATATTGTGGAGTCGGCTATTGATAACCTGCTTGCCTCTGATATGTGTTTGGCGCAAATCCGAATTGTTGGGCAGCGCATGGCCCCTGATTTGGTCCTGGCCGGAATGGTTGTCTCCCATGATGTTGGCTATCAAACGGCCAATTCTGATACGGCTGCTTCCCGTACTGAAATCCACCTATGGCTCCAACATTCTCTAGTTGGTCCGACTCAGTTTCTTGGAGAGTGGGGCACATATCAGTGGGGTGCTCCACGGAAGTACATATGCCACATACTTTCGCTGCCATGGCTGGTTGGTGTTGTCCAACTGCAAGTTGTCTCACCAATGATGTCAATTCGGTCAGTTGATTCTCCAACCTCTGATTGGAAGCTGCACCGCATCCGTGTTTGATTTGGCCCCCTGATCCCAAACTGTTGTGTATTGCTTGCATATTAGAGATCAAATGCCTTGCTACTGCTGGTGTTTTGTCCATCAGGGCTCCGCCACTGGCTACGTCGATCATGCTTCTGTCCATCAGTAATAATCCGTCGTAGAAATACTGAATCAGCAACTGTTCGCTGATCTGATGATGTGGACAGGTGGCATAGTGTTTGTTGAACCTCTCCCAGTACTCGTGTAGTGTTTCTCCTGTATGTTGCCTTATCCCACATATTTCCTTTCTGATGGACGCAGTGCGAGATGTCGGAAAGAACTTCTCCAGGAAAGTGTGTTTCATGTCTCCCCACGTGTTGAAAAGTACTGGCTGAAGATACAGCCAATCCTTCGCTGCTCCATCCAGGGAGAATGGAAATGCCTTCATTTTAATATAGTCCTCCGATATCACCTGCAGCCTCATTGTGGAGCAAACCACATGAAATTCTTTAAGATGCTTGTGGGGGTCTTCTCCTACAAGACCATGAAATTTTGGCAACAGGTGAATGAGACCAGACTTTAACTCATAAGTTTGAGCTGGCTCCAGCTGTGGGTATTTGATGCACCAAGGTTGATACACCACATTTGGAGTAGCTAATTCCTTTTGCGTTCTATCGTTATTCTACATTTGTCCTAGTTCTGCAAAAACGTTAGAACTAGAAACAAAAGTGTCAGTGTAAAATTGGTTAGAGTTAGCGACAGAATCTATACTACTACTAGTATTTACTGCAGCGTTCCTAATTTTTCTTAATCTACGTAAGGTTAATTCTATCTCTGGGTCAAAAGCATACAATGGGTCAGTACTACTCCTAGTCATGCATGGTACAGATTATGTAGAAAAATCAGAATTGAAAATAGTACTTGCAACAGTGAATGCAGAATTGGAAACTACAACTACAAGTCAACTAACTAATTGAACTACAGAATGGCATACAGAAAGAATGCAATTAAACCAGCAAGAATGCAATGTAAAAAGAGAAGGATGTAGTAATGAATGCAAAATAAAATGCCAATACTACGTAACTACAGAAATAAATGTTTGATTTTTTTTTTTTTTTGGCGGTGAATTCACGCAGAGAAACAAATAATAGTCAACATGCTTTTTATTTAGGATCCACAAACAAACAGACAGACATAGACAAGTTCAAAAGACTCAAGACTGACTTGACAAACACACTTCACAGACTCGGGATTCGACCTCACTTAACTTGGCACACCAAGACACAAAAGAAGTTGTGTCCCCGGCAACGGTGCCAATTTGATGATGGATTCTTTTTCAGTCGTTTTGAACTCTTATCAAATAACTAAAGTTAACTATAGCATACCCAACCCTAGGTCATTCTTCTCAAGGACACAGTGTGCTCAATTGTGATTTAGTGTGAAGTAAAATGTTATCGAATCTAAGATGTAAAGTTCTGACTCTCTTCGGCACTGGCCGAGTCGCTCTCGGCAGAGATTGAGCCGAGATGATCTCGGCAAAGATAATCCGGCTTGGTCTCGGCTGAGTGCGGACAGACGCTACAGAGATGGACTATCTCTGTCTCAGACTGAAAAGTAGTAAACAGGGGGGATTTGAACTTAAGTAAAGCAGAAATTAAACTAAAAGTATGAATGTAGTAAACATATACTACTGTTACTAGTTATCTATTATTATTATTTAACTGTGTTCGTATTCAGTCCCATTAATCCAAGTTCAGTCTGGGTTCCAGACTTCAGTTCTCAGTCCATGTTAGCCTTTGGGAGTCTTATGGCAATCGCCAAAGGTTCGTCCATTGCCATACCGAGGATTTATGCAATCGCTACCTCATCAATTGACATGGATTAAATTCAGAGCTGATTTGAGGTTCTCGATTAACAATCGTTAAATGATTACCTACTAAAGTCGTTAAACCAATTCCAATCGGCTTAGCTTAACATTGTTCACAATTCAATTGCAATCGCGGATTAAATCATGAATTAAAGGAGAGGAAGAGAATGGAGATAAGAGATGCAGAATGAGATTGATTTAACAGAAACAGAATACAAATACAGTGGTCTGGATTCAGGTGGTTCCATCTCCCACGACGATCGTCATGGTTGATGGTGGTGGTTCACCTCCGTTAGCCTGAGCGATGAGGATCAGCTCCACCAAAGTGCGTCAGTAATCTGATCGGTCCCCTCTAACAGACTTTGGCTTCCTAGTCTCAGACCTGCACTTCCTCGATCGAGAGAAACGCCAATGTAGCACCGTGCGCCACCATAGAATGGAAGAACAAGAGCGAAGGAATGGGTTTAATGAAAGTATATCAAGAGTGAATTCCAAGACCCCTAAAAAGTGCACAGCTCCTCCTATATATACACAAGCTGAGCAGCTAGATGACGCTACAAAATATCCTAACAGAATTACAATGTGAATTTCCTATTCTACCCCTATGAAGATCTTCCAAAATGATGTGGCAGATTCTCCCAGAGTGACATGGTGGCTGAGCTGGCGTTGAGGTGGCCTCTAAGCTGAATAGCTGACCTGAACAAGCACAATTGGGCCGCTCTTTATTGGGCTGCTGGACTGCAAGGCATGGGCTGCCGAGACAAATCTGGCTTGGCCGATATGGAGTCGATCTGGCCGGGACGACTTCATCTCGGCTGAGACTCTTCTGTTGACCCTAGTCAACTCGGCTTGACCTGCAGAAGAAGGAGTGATACTTTTTATTAGCTAAGACTTCTGAATTAACACAGATTTGTATTTTCTCTATACTTAAGCCCATAAAATGAATCTTAGCTAACAATCCATTCTTAAGCACGAAATAGTCTTGCTACCACCCTTCTTAGGTGTCTAAAAGATGTATAATTTGTGACTCATCAAGAAGAAATATGCTTGAATTCGTGAAAGGTGATCATGTCTTATTGAGAATCACACCCACAACTAGGGTAGGCAGAGTGATAAAATCTAGGAAACTCACCTTCAAATTCATTGGACTTTACCAAATATTGAGTAGAGTTGGCCTTTTAGCCTACCAAATAGCCCCGCCTCCTTTCTTGTCAAAAATACACAATGTCTTTCATGTTTCCCAATTAAGAAAGCACGCCTGAGATCCTTCGCATGTGTTAGAAATTGATATATTATAGATACAATAGGACCTAACCTATGAGGCTCATCCTCCAGAAATTGAGGACCGAAGGGTGAAGCAACTAAGAAGAAAAGAGATCAACCACATTAAAGTCGTGTGGAGCGATGTGACAAGAGATACCATGTGATAGCTAAAAGATAAGATGAGAGCAACATCCACAACTCTTCCTAGGTAAGCAAATTCTCGAGTATGAAAATTTTCTTGTTAGGGAGTATAGTAACTTTGTGTTTCTTGTATGATTAATTAAGTAGCTAAAAAATAATTACAAGATAGAATTAAATTTAATTTTCGTATAAAATTTTGATAAAAACTTGAGTATGCATGTTTTCAGTATTTGTAGTGGTTTAATGCAAGTTTTCGAGACAATGATCTTCCCAGTGGAAAGAATCTTCCGAGCTTAGAGATATTAAGAGTCAGTAACATCATGTCATCTACACATTTTTTTAGATAATTAACACATACTTTGAGGTAAATCATTGGTTGGCCTTCCATTTTTTACAAAAGGTGATTATACCATTTATGGTTAATTACCTTACCACTTTTGGTATAAAATTCAAAAGTGAAACTTACCTTATTAGCCTAAAAATCCCTTCAACCCACTCTTTACCTTAACTAGCAAAAACTATTTTTTCATGCTTACCTTTAACTAATAGATACCAAGACCCTACTTAACCCATAGACCATGAACTACATCAAACCCTATTTAAAGGGGACCTTGATGAGTCACAAATTGTACATCTTTTAGACACCTAAGAAGGGTGGTAGCAAGACTATTTTGCACTTAAGAATGGATTGTTAGCTAAGATTCATTTTATGGGCTTAAGTAAAGAGAAAGTACAAATCTGTGTTAAATCAGAAGTCTTAGCTAATAAAAAGCATCACTCCTTCTTCTACAGGACAAGTCGAGTTGACCAGGGTCAATGGAAGAGTCTCAGCCGAGATGAAGTCGTCCCGGCCAGACCGACTTCATCTCGCCCAAGCCAGACCCGTCCCGACAGTCCACGTCTTATAGCCCAGCTGCCCAATTGAGTTGTCCATGTCAGCTATCCAGCTCAGAGGCCACCTCAGCTCCAGTTCAACTGCCATGTCACTCTTGGAGAATCTACCACGTCACTCTGGAAGATCTGCATAAGGGTAGAATAGGAAATTCACATTGTAATTCTGTTAGGATATTCTTTTAGCGTCGTTTAGCTACTCAGGTCGTGTATATATATGAGGAGTTGTGCACTTTTTACGGGTCTTGGAATTCACTCTTGATACACTTTCATTAAACTCATTCCTTCGCCCTCGTTCTTCCATTCTATGGTGGCGCACGGTGCTGCATTGGCGTTTCTCTCGATCGAGGAAGTGCAGGTCTGAGACTGGGAAGTCGAAGTCTGTCAGAGGGGACCAATCAGATTACTGACGCACTCTAGTGGAGCTGATCCTCAGCGCTCAGGCTAACGGAGGTGAACCACCACCATCAACCATGGCGATCGTCGTGGGAAATGGAACCACCTGAATCCATACCACTGTATTTGTATTCTGTTTCTGTTAAATCAATCTCATTCTGCATTTCTTATCTCCATTCTCTTCCTCTCCTTTAATTCATGATTTAATCTGCGATTGCAATTGAATTGTGAACAATGTTAAGCTAAGCCGATTGGAACTGTTTAACTAATTTAGTAGGTAATCATTTAGCGATTGTCAACTAAGAACCTAAAATCAGCTCTAAACTTAATCCCTGCCAACTGATGAGGTAGCGATTGCATAAATCCTCGGTATGGCAATGGACGAACCTTTGGTGATTGCCATAAGACTCCCCAAGGCTGATATGGACTGAGAACTGGAGTGTGGAACCTAGACTGAACTTGGATTAATGGGACTGAACACAAACATAGTTTAATAATAATAATAATAGATAACTAGTAACAGTAGTGTATGTTTACTGCATTCATAGTCTTAGTTTACTTTCTGCTTTGCTTACATTCAAAATCCCCCCTGTTTACTGTTTTCTCAATCTAAGACAGAGATAGTCCATCTCTGTAGCATCTGTCCGCACTCAACCGAGACCAAGCCGGATTATCTCTGCCGAGATCATCTCGGCTCAGTCTCTGCTCAGAGCGACTCGGCCAGTGTCGAGGACAGTCAACACTTTACATCTCAGATTCTATATTACTTCACTTCACACTAAGTCACAACTGAACACACTGTGTCCTTGAGAAGAATGACCTAGGGTTGACTATGCTATAGTTAGCTTTAGTTATTTGATAAGCGTTTAAGACGACTAAAAGAACACACTATCAGACCTCCACCTAAAGTTCAGAGATCTTCCACCTAAAGTTCAGAGATCTTCCACCCTCCTTGAGCCCTAAATTTTCGTCTTAAAATTTCAGCATCTCCATTGTTGATCCTTAAGCTCCTTCACTAAAGTTTCCTTTCAAATCTTCGCTTCAAGTAAAGGGAGCATGCCACTCTATGATTTCATAGTTGAAATGTGAAATATGTTAATCTAGAATGTGTTTAAATAAATCACAACATGCTATATTGACTTGGGTTAAGATTTTAGACAAAATTTCTCGAATATGTGAATGAATGTAGAAAAATATGTGAATCTAAGATATATTGTGTTTTTGGTGTTTCTGATGAATGAAATGAGTTTACTATGTTGTATAATCAAGTTTTAGGCAATGTTTATGAAATTTTATGTCATTTTGAGTATTTTCATGGTAAGATCGTATTGAGTTATGAAGTTGTTATATGTTCTCGCTAAGCAAGTGCCTCTACTCGCCCAGGGAGACTCATTTTCTAGAAAAAACTATATGTGTACTTGTTGGGCGATACTTGGTTCTCGATGAGCACCTTGATGACAACACCTAGAAAATTCTTACATTTTGCTTAGCAAACCCCTAGGTTTGTTGAGTGGTTGTTCATGAACTGATGAACACTATGAATGTAGACTCAAAAACCTAGAAATTCATAGTTTTGCTAAGCGAACCCTGATTTTGTTGAGTGAGGATCCTAAAAATCCATAAATTCATATTTTCAATGAGTGAGGGTTATGTCTTGCTAAGCGAGGATCTCAGAAACCCAAAATACAACTAAATCGTTGAGAAAGTCGTCCACTCACTAAGCAAAGGTTGAGAACTTTGAAAATTTTAGTTTTCTTGTGAGAGATTCCCTAAGCAAACCCTAATATCATTAAGTGACTAAAATGAAAATTGAGAGTGCAAACTCTCTATGGCTCAATTTGCTAAGCAAGTCCACTAGCTCGATGGGCAAATTAGAGAGCAGGACTTTATAGGATCAGCTTCAATGAGTGAAGTAATTACTTCGTTAAGCAAACAAAAAGAGAAACTCACTAAGTGAGACAAGAGACTCACTGAGTGATTCAACCCAAAGAAGTCAACATTTCCTATATGAATAATCGCTAGGTGAGGATATGTGCTTGCTAAGCAAGAAAGGATACTTATGAGGACTTTTAGCTAGGTGAACCCATTGGCTTGCTGAGTGAAAATAACATACCTTACAAACCTTGAGAAATTCCTTTCACCAAATGAAATAGGTAAATACCCACTAAGTTGCCTTAGTGAAAATAGGAAGTAAATCACTCCAAAATTTCAAGTGAAACCTTAAGGACCAATGATTCATTAGACTTAATGAACTTGTATTCACCTCACGGTGAATGCTATTAAAGTGGTGTTGGTTTAAGGATGTTGTATTTGCTTTTAAATGTTGAGACATACTAAGTATATAGGTTAGCAGTTTGAGACTGCGTTGCAAGTAGGCACGCAAGTTTGGCTGGTCATTTGGATTGGGCTTCCAAGCCTAGTGTTGGATAAGGAGTGTGCGACAAATAAGTCTTGGGGATAGGGAGATGGGTGATTCCACAAGGGTCCAAGGTCATTGCAAAACTTGTGTCATGATGAGTCATTACCCACGTATACCTATCTCGACAAACCACTTATCATATCCATGGATCAGATCCCAATGTTTTCCTAATGGTTCTTTTAGCATGTGTTGTGTTGTGATAACTTGGTAATCATGTATAGTATGATAAGGGAAAGTGTTTCACTGCTTGATCAAAAGTTAGTCTCCATGGACTAGGATTGATTTATACAATTATATATGTTAGTTGTGTGAGGAGTCTGATTTGATGTTTTATTTGAACGGTCGTACTTCATGAAACTTGGATGTTATTGTACTTTTTATGCTTTATTTATACATGTTTGTTTTTGTGAGCTTACCCTTATATTTCTTATAGCGTATGTGCAAATACGAAGATCTCAAACAATATTTCATTGGGAGCAGATGCCAAGGTCGATGAGGAACTAGTCCCGATCCCGCATGTCATTCAATAGAATATATCTGGGAACTTTCTCCCTACACTTCATGGAGAACATGGTAGCCTAGGAGGGGCTTGGAAAATTAATCCAGACTTGGAGCATGTTAAGTATTGCAGCAACATTACATTCTACATCACGTTGGACTTCTATCTGCCTATACGAGATATGTGAGTCAAGCTTATGCACCTCACTTAAGCTAAACTAACTAGAATTTGCCGTCATGACCCCCACTTATTCTAGACCCTATCCTTGTTATCGTAGAATAAATCATAAAGTTGTTCAACCAGAGTCACCATCTCATTGTCCTCCTTCTTAGTAATTAGTGTATAACCAGCTCAAGGTGTGTAAATATTGTATCTCGCTCCCTTAATGTTGCTTATGTATGATTCTTGAGAGACATATGTACTATACTATTTCCTTTTGGTTGTAAGTGCCATAAGAATGTATATACAATCATATATAGAATTTCTTCTATGATTCCAAACTGGTGAAAAATTCTTTAAAAAATTGTGCTTTTTTTTTCTTCTCTTTTCTTCACATTATGTCCTTTCTCAAACAGCGTGCGTGAATGAAAATTAAATGAAATGGACCTTGAGCTAATCGATTAGCTGCACGTTTTAAGTCAAAACCAAACGAAAGGAAAGTGAAATATATCATCCTTAAATCGAAATGTTAAACGTAAGGCCCTAAAACAAAACGAAATGACATAATCCTCAGCCATTATTTATATTATTGGCTGAGATATAAAATAATCTGAATTTCGAGTTGACATAATAGATTTCCATATCATTAACTATGATGTGAAAGTGAAATGTCAACTTTTTTCGTTGAAACAATTTTCCAGAAAATAAAAATACAACTCATCAGATTAAATTAAACTAATTTGTTCTTTGATTAGTTAACATTCGGACCTAGCAAAAAAATTAATGCAAACCAAACTGATTTATTTTGATTAATTTAATTGTTTTCTTTAAAACCAAATCAAACCAACTGATATACAGTCCAACAACTCGCAGAATGTAATCATGGCCCAAGTTTCAAGATTGCAAACAACTACTATAACAACCTTTTTCTTTTTGTTTTGTTCTAGCGACACAACGACCTTTCCCACTGGCTGATTTTCGACGAAATTCGTATTTTGCCAGAATGCAAGGCCCAGTGGAATCAAGAACCAATAAATTCAATCACTCATTCAGTACCGAGCCCCATAAATTAAGCGTCTCTTTATTTATTTACTTTTTATTTTATTTTGGTGAAACAAATTTATAATAAGATAAGTGTCCCAATTCAAGTTAAAACCTCAAAAAAACTAAAAACACTTACAAGCACTAATTAAAATCTGACTTTCATAGAGAGGCCTATCTTACTTCATCCCACCATTTCTTAAAGTTACACATTTCTCTTTACTAATTCATCATCACGGACCTATCACAAAAGAATGCAAGTATATTCAAAATTGAGATAAGACTCCTAGTTCAACGAATTCTGCTTCAGTATATTCAAAATAAGAAACGGGAAGATAAATTCACTTATCAATCTATATGGAAAGAAAGGAACAAAAATATCTAAAATATTATGATACACGTAACAAAGAAAGCCCATAGGTTGATCACCTTGAAAACTGAACCCCAAGCTATCGTGTTGGCCCTCTCGTGCCCAAGGAAAGGAGCCCTTAACATTCTGAAGCCAAGATTTCCATCTTCACAAGACACAAGAAAAAGGCATGATAGTTAACCATATCTTCCTCTCCCTCTTCCTCTACCCCTTCCCCTTCCCCTTCCTCTTCCCCTTCCTCTACTTCCTCCTTGTGCCATTTGATGGCTGCTGTCAGAATCCCTTTCATATGTAAACATACTCATTCTAATATCTTGTGCCTTGGCATCGTAAGCACCCCTTCCTCCCTAAACAAGTCAGATATAAGATAACATAAGACATTGAATGATGAAAAGAAAGGGAAACAAAACAGAATTTCACAAAAATTGCTACAACAGTAAGCTACTGACCCAAGAATCTTGGAGGTAAAGTTGGTCTTGGAGCTGCCTAGCAAGATCCTCATCACGACTAATATCTTGATCCTTGTAGTTATTAGAAGGCTTTGTCTGGGCCTTTCTGTTTTCATATTCTTCCAGAGTGAACACGGCTGGATCTTCTTGTTTCCCCTTGCCCCTATGTTTCCAACCCTTACGAGGTCGATCATTCTGACTTGGGTGATTCAGTTTCTGAAGTAATTTTTGGGCAGCTGCCTGATTTTGCACAGGAACCGATTCCACAACTGCAAATGGGTCAAACATTGATATCAAATAATTACAATCAGAGAGAAAGGGCAACTAATAACTAATAAGATATGGATTAAGGCAAAAAGGCTTGAATATTATTCCTATTTTATATTGTTTTGGTAACTTAATTGATCAGTTCGTTCCCAAAGAGATGCAGAAAGCCTCATTGTTCATATCAAATAAAACATCCAGCCAGTGAGTCCCTTCCCAGGGAATTTGTATATGGGTTTTGATTAAGCTTTGTTTATTATATAGACACTCCTCTGTCACCTGGCAAGCAAATGCCATTTCAACCAACAAAAAGTACAGATGAAAAGAATATCAATTCCAGACTGACATTTTCCTGTTGTGGACTAAAATTCAGATACACCTCAAGATTACCATATCATATATATACCAAAACCACTTAGCAGAAGAAAGATCAGACAAAGGAAGCACCTTCTTTTGGCCTTGTGCCTGAACTACTAGCCTTGTCTTCAGCTCTTTCTTGAGGTGGTTTGGATTCTAGTTTTACATCCAAAATATCTTCTTTCTGTTTAGGGTCTTGCTGGATATCAGTCGGTCTCATCTCAGCTTCACCAACCACAGCATTTGCCTTACAACTTCTACTAGAGTTATGATCTGCATTTGCAGTACCTGTTGGAGATCATTGCTTTTGTCAACTCCATGCAAACTATCAGAGTTCTGAACTGCAAACAATACAGTTGGTGTTTCTAGGTTTATTGTCATAAATAAGGTATCTACATTTGTTAAAGCAATCATTAAGACTAGTAAATTTCACTAACTTTCCTTGAGGTTAATGAAACCTGCAAAATACCCATAGTTTTGTGTAAACACTGCTCTCCCTTGATGGTTTATTTCAATGGTCTAAAAATTGGTATAAAAGGGGGTGTTCGTGTCTGGAATTGTTTTTCTCCATATAAAATGGTCTGGAAAAAATTTAATAGGAGGTATCTGTAATCTGTATTATGAAAACTAACAATGTGATACATGAAATATTCAAAACTAGAAGGGTTGTTTTCATAAGTTTTCCATCAAGTAGTCCTCGCAAATAATAAGTCAAAAACAAAATAGCCTTAAGGAAACAGAGTAAACATGAATGATCATCCATATAACAATGTAGTGATATACTTATTATCAATTCCAATTCTGTGCTAATAATAAGAATTTCTTGATAGTGAACAATACTGACTAAAATCAATATCAAGAAAAGAAGCAGCACATGCACTACTAAATAAAAGAGAAATAAAGGGAAAAAAAATGTTCCTTTTGACCTGAGGAAGATCCAACCTGCAGCTTCACAAACGACGGAGGACCACCACCTGTATCACGATTCTCTAGTTTTCTTAAAGACGACCGGGAGAATCCAGAATATTTTTGGTTCATCTCCCATTCCTCATAGAGTGGTTGAACAACACCTCCTAATACAGTCAATACTTTAGGATTTAAGCAAACTATACCATTGTGAACCGCAACTTTATTTTCCAAACGAATCTGTCCAATGGAAACACAACAACAGTATCACAAAAGGTAAAACTGATTTAAGAACACACACATACAAATAAATATTCACAGAATAAACACATAACATGGGAGAGAAGCAATAGATCACATAATCACCAAGGTATGCAACATACAATAACAGAAAGCCAGATGGCCAACCAAGTCAAATTTATGATGATCAAAAGAATATAACAATTTTATCAATCAAAATACTCCAAACATGCATCAACTTACGGCAATTTGCTTGGCAACATGTATGTCAATGTAAATTCTAAAAATTTTATTATAGACTTCGCAATGCATTCAGTCACAAATTAACAATCATAAGGGAGGGTACACGGAGTTGCAGCAAAACTTGGCATGAAGCCATGAATGGCATTACCTTAGTACCCGGAACCACATTGTCAGGTATAGAAGGAACGTGAGAATATTCCACAGCAGTTATTTCGGAGTGACCATCAGTGAGACCCAACCTGAGAAGTCTTCGAGAACCTGAATTTTTCAAAAATTCATCCACGCTGTTCTTAGATATGTCCCTCACTGAAGTTATCTGCTAAAACCAACAAAACCCAATTATTCTTTTGAAATGAAAAAATACAAGCCAAAAAAATCAACCCCGTTAATAAACCTAGTCAGAAACCGAAACAAGAAAAATAAATAAAAAAAAAAAAAGAAAAAGAAATTTGCCTGAAGGACTTTGGGGCCGTGAAGAAAAGAGGAAGGGTTGCGAAGAAGAGCGGGTTGGGGTAAGGACTTGGCACCGATGGATCTGAGGTCCGCATTGAGAAGCTCTGACTCGATGGAATTTACCAACTTGGAACGGTCATCGGCGAGTGCAGATTGAATGACGATCATGGCCTTCAATTGGTCCGTGTCTTCCAAACACCAACCTCGTTTATTTAGGGTTTCTAACACCATTCCCGAGTCCCAACCACTCAAATTCTCCTCCATCTGCAAGTGTGTTCAACTTCAACTCTGCCAACGCTAACGCTACTTGACTTGAGTTTAGGTTAAGCAATGGCTCGCGCTATTCACATCCTGGTTGATCTTCACAACCCCGCCTTTTACTGGATTTTACATAACTATCCTTGACATAAAGCAATTTACTTCAATTTTGTATGATTACTGTAACAAGGGGAACTAATTTATGTTTTGAATGGGTATATGTATTAAATACACATTAAAAATATACAACACAAAATAATTCTTACTGTGGATTATACGTTTCCACTTCTTTGCATTAATTTGTGTATTTCGACTGAAATGTAACGTAGAAATAAGTTCTTAGTGTATAATTCATTTATACTTCTATTTGTATGTAATCTTTTTATTAAATAATTTAATAATTTTAATGAGTTAATAATTTATTAAATAAAATATTAATTAATTTTTGCACTTCAACTTCATGAGTTAAATTACTTGATAAAAAAAAATATAAGGTGAAAGTATGAAACAAATCAAAATAAGTTTACATTCATTTTATATATAATCTAGTATTTTAATATGTATATTATACGAAATAAATATTTATTAAGATAACTAAAATTTATAATAAATAAATATTTTTAAATATATAAATTATATTATAATTAAAATATAGAATAAATAAATATTTTTAAATATATAGATTATATTTTAAGTTTATAATAAATAATTTATATTGTGATATAATAATTTTTAATTATTAATATTTTAAAAAATATTAAAATTCAATTTAGAATTAAAGATATTAAAATTAATATATTGAAATAAATAAAAAATTAAGAAAAACATCTAATAATGTCCATAGTTAAAATATTCTTATTGAAGAATGATAAGTAAAAACATTATTTTAATTTATATAAAGAGAAGATTGGATTAGGTATATAGTATGTAAAAGATTCATTCTCTTAATTCCTACATCTAATTTCGTTTAAATTTTATTATCTCAAATAAAGATGAACTATATATCTTCTTATGTAAAATTTTTTTACTTTAAAAAGACTTAATTGTACTTTTGGTTTTTAGTTTGGTGTGGAGAATTTTGACATCATAGTTTTAATTGTTTGATTATAATTCACAAATTTAAAAAAGGAGAAATTTAAAAAATTTAAATAATTAATGTCATTCAAAATAGTTCACTAAATTTGTCACATCATTGTCTATTAAAAATTAGATGATAAGTTAACATTGTGACTAAAATTGTCAATTTATTAAATGCACGAACAACCAAAATTGAGTTAATAAAACTATGAAGACTAAAATTGTCTATTTTCTAAAATGTGTAAACTAAAATCAAGTAATTAAAATTGTGTAGACCAAAATTACCCACACACCATATAACACCAAGCTTTTAGTTGTGTGATTAATTAAAGTCATTAAATAATTGCAAGAGTAATAAGAAGTTGTGGTTGAGTATTTTCCAAGAAAGCCATATGGCCTTTAGCATGCTTAAGTTGTGATTATGGTCGAGTATTTTTCAAGAAAATCTTGAAAAGGTTAGAATGGCCTTTAGCATGCTTATTAAGGCAAGATTTTTCTTGAAAAGTGGATTGAGTTAAGATACTTTTTGAGTTAGGGGATTGTTGTTATTGACACATTCCGAGCATAATTGGTTGAACTAACGTTATTGGCACACTTTTTGGTGTAATGACATGTTCTTTGAAACAAAACACTGAGCAACTAGAGTACCAAAACATTCTAAAATTTTTCATTCACTAGGTTTCCAAAACCCTTATTGTAACAACTTACTTCAATTACAATTGAAAACACACTATAAAACTTAAAAATGTATGTTGGAATATAATATATATGTGTCTAAAGTAACCCAAGAGTTCTGATGATAACAAACATTATGACTAAAGAGTGATGACTAATGTTTTTGACAATGTTTCTTAAGTCTTCAGGAAAACTTGTCACAATCATACAGAAGTTTAGAATGCGTCTATATGAAAAGAAACTTATTCCTTACACAAAGTTCATCTTTCGCGTCCAAACAAGTTACATTGTCCAAAGGAAACATCATCCAGAAGAACAAAACTTTGTCTAGTAAAGGTCTAGGTTTCTAAGAATAATTTTTTTTTTTCTAGTGCTTATCACATCTCATAACTTGTTTTTTACTTGTGCACTATCTCTTTGTTATATATTTTTTCAATATTTTTTCAATATTTCATACAACGTCTATATTTCTATAACATGTTAGCTTTACTATGCTTTGTGTTTTAGAACAACAAAAGTTTCCTTATCAAGCTTTGATAATCGAGTCAACCTTGGGATAAGAGAGTTTCGTTTATGTTTTAAGGAGACAAAAAGAACAAAATTTCTCATATCAAGTGAAGATAGCATTGCTAAGAAAAAGAAGAAAATAGTTTTTCATTGTCATATCTTCTCAATGACCACAAAATAAGACAAAACTCTACAACAACTTTACAAAAAACATCTTCTAGGCATTTAATGCAAAATATCTCTATCTTCATGCAGAACAATATTCTTCTTGCTCTCATCTATATATTGGTTGGTCAAGCCTTCAAGAAACATAAAAAAAAGAAGAAAAAAGAAAAGAAAAAGCATTATACACGAAGAGAAAAACAAGAAAAACCTCATCACCTTTCTGTGCTTATTGGATGACAATCTTAGAATACTTTCTTTGTAATTTTATATTTGCTTTGCTAAGAAAATTTTAAAAGTTTATATTTGTAGCTACTATATGCTCACCTAGTGAGTTACCTTTTTGTAAAAGACCTTTTGTTTTTGTGATAACCTGAAGAGACTAAGTGTTAAAGAATACTTGGTGTTGCTTGTAATAAGGTATATTACAAGTGTAGTAGAACTTGAAAAGGTTGAGAATAATTGGTTTGTATAATTTTTCCAGCTGCCAAGGTGGCTTTGTTTAAGGCTGGAGTGACCTTATTTTTCCTGTATTTTCATACTAATTTAAGCACATTATTATTAGGATTAGCTTAGCCTTGGACCAAAGTCCATTTTAGGACCGTTTTCCTAGCTAGCATAGTTTTGGTCACTAATTTTTCGTCACAACTTTTGTCCTCAACATGCTTTGCCAAATCAAACGTATCTAGAGCTACAAGCCTCCGAATTGGACAAACTTGGTGTCACTAGAAAACTAAGAAAGTGATATACAACTTTCATGTTCATATCTCAACCCAATTCACACTCTTTCAGCTCCAAAATCACTTTTGAAAGGCATCTAGGATGGCGTTTTGGGTTATCCAGCTTGTGTTTGGGCTTGTTGAGCCTTGGACTTCAGTTAAGTGACCTTAATTAGGATTAAAGACCTTAATTAAGATTAAGGAGGAACTATATAAACCTTCAATGTAATTAAGTGTAATCACTTTTTCATGAAATTGAATTTATGTCTTAGTACTTTGAGAGCATTTTCTCTCTACTCTTGTCTTACACAAGGAAATAAATTCTTATCAAGTTTCCATGGTATTTATGGCAAATATCTACAATTCTTATCTAATTCTTAGGAATTAGTGACGAATTATCTCTTCTTCAATCCATTTTGTACCTTTCTTCTTCCAATTTTTTGATTCATGTTAAAAATGGCTAATGTTTGGATTCTAATTGAACTAGGTCATGATTGTGGATCCTAGGGTTTCATTAGTTGTGGTGCTAAGCAGTCTCTCTCGCATGACTCTCACTCAACGCACACAATCTTTGCTCTATTCTCTCTTGTGCGTGTGGTGGTGTTGCTCTTTCTCTCTCACGTGCGCAATGGTTCATACTAGGTTCGTTAGTCTCTCATCTCTATGATCTAGGTTTCTTTTTTATTTCATTAATTTGTGTCTTTTTTTATTTTTTTGTTTGATTTTATTGATTTTTTTATTGTCTTCGTACATATGTTTATATGCTTGGAGTGTTTCTTATTTTTCTAAATCAAAATAGTTTTATTTTGATTCAAATTTTCTTTCTCGTATTATAGTAAGATGCTGAATTTCTATGTTAGGAGATGATAAGTCTCAATCTAAATTTTATGAACTGGTGAATTTTTAGATCTCCCTATGTTTTTGAATTTTTAGAATTTTCTTTTCTTTTCCATCATTTGTCATCTGTTATAAGCATGTGGTTTTCTCGATCTAATCCTTTGTGACTTAGGCTTGAGCCTTACATGGAAGATAAGCAATGGATGTGTGGTAGGGTGTGGAAGCAGTGGTGGGAGATTATTGATGGACTTCATGTGAAGACTTAGGTTTTATTACTTTTACATTCATTATTGGCTATGCTATCTCAATGGTTAGATTCTCATTTGGTGGTTTTGATGGTTTACAGTAATAGGAACAATAAGAGTATTACTTTTCTGGGATATTGTGATTTTCTTTATTAACTTGGTTTTTCTAGTAATTTCTTAATGTGACCAAATTTATTTAATATGATCATCAAATTTTTCGAGGAAATTTTTTGGTTGTAGATGATTTTGGCTGTTGGAACAAAACTCCAAAGCCACATTGGCAATAATGGCTATTGAAATCACAGAAAGACATGCAGTTGTTCAAGGGATTCCTCCTGTTCAAAGCTCAGACAGATACTTTTGGTTTGGTCAGCCTCAGTTAGTTCTTCATCTTATCCATTTTGCTTTCTTGCAGGTATTCAAATGGATTCCTTTAAGCAGAATCCTGAACAAATGTTTAGCAGATGGAACAGACACACCATGTATAACTGCTCAGGTTTAGAGTTGAAAAGATGCAACTTTGCCACGAATCAGATGAACATAGCTAATGATATAAACACTAATGTTGCATGGTTTACCTTCAAAACTCTTCTACATAATTAGGAAAATTTGTTATTTAAATTTAAAATACCGCTTAAAAGCAAATAAATATTTTATTGCTGACTTGAGTTCGAAAATTTAGTTCATTTACATTACTTAAGATATTTTAATGGATTTTCTATTAAACAAATAGTATAAAATTTCCTAGTTTAACCTTTGTACAAGTGAGAGAAAAATAATTTTGGAGTTTTCAATTTTTTTTAGTTGTTAATGTTTGTAACTAACTGATAATTTTTTTTCACTTGAAGAATGCATTTTAGATAATATATTTCTTGTGGATATGGGTATTAAGCCCTCTTTACACCATCTTAAATAATATCCTTTTGTAGCCTATGTTGATTTGGGTAAATGGTTGAATAATAAATAAACGATTTCTTGATTGTAGTATTCTTTTGGGATGGAAAACGGTTTCCATGTTAGTTTAAATTCTTTTGGTAAATAGTTCTTTTTTTCCAATATTGCTAATTTAAGTTGGAAGTTTTGAACTGAATTAAGCTGATGTATATTTTAGACTTATGGAATTTTGCAGTAGCAGCGATCCTCTTTGAACTGTTTTACATAAGTTATATTTATGTTGGAATATAGTTGTTTGATTGATATCTATGTTAATCAAAATGTTCATGCATCTTTTTTTTTACTAGTTGTATCTTAAGTTCTTGGCCAAATATTTTTTCTCGTATATGATAATGCTATCCCATGTAGTGATCGATTTTGCTTGACAAAGCTATATATTTGATTGATCAAGCTGATTCACGAGTTCGGCTTCAACATGCACAGTTATATTGTTTTCTACCCTTCAACTAACGGTTCTAGCTTATATTATTGACCTAATTTGGTCTGCAACTTTATGAGTAGTTACCTGAAGAAGCAAGAGAGCTTGATAAGGAGGTCAGGCAGATTATCAAGGAGAAAGAAGTTATTCGCAACCAAGACTTTGAAAAGGTAATGTCTCTCGCTGAAGATTTAACATGTAAAGATATATTGAACATTTTCATAAAAAAAATTCAACTACCTAGACTAAGGAATGTAATGATTTTGCTTAAGTAAACATTAGGAGAATGATTAGTTTTTTATCAATTTTAATTATATAATGTAAATTGGCTTTTGATTCTAGGTAGTTTGTTGAGTTTAAAGAATGTCAAAGTAGTATAAAGTCTTCTGCCCCACCAAAAAGAGAAGAACAGTGTACTGGTTGGTTCCTTTATTAACTGCACAACATTTTTTTTTGTCAATAATTTGTGGGTTGATGATACGTGAATTTCTGGATAGGCTAGAGAGGTACGAGATAGAGAAATGGATATTAAGGCACAAATCTCAACACTTGTAGAGAAAGACAAGGAGATGAGCAAGACAGAGAGTGAGGCAAGGGATGAAGGTCCTATTGTGACCGAAGCTAACATACAACATATTGTCTCATCCTGGACTGGTATTCCTATTGAGAAAGTCTCAACAGATGAATCTGATTGCCTCCTCAAAATGCAAGAGACCCTACATAAGTAAGTCATTGGTCAGGATGAAGCAGTAAAAGCCATTAGTCAAGCTATCCGTCAAGATTGGGTTGGATTGAAGAACCCTAATCGTCCAATTGCTAGCTTCATCTTTTCTAGTCCAACTGGTATGGGGAATTCTAAATTGGCCAAAGCATTGGTTGCATACTACTTTGGCTTTGAAGAAGCTATGGTACGGCTTGACATGAGTGAATTTAGAAAGGCACATTGTTTCTGAACCATAGACGGAAAAAAAGGTTAGTAGAAAGGGGTCTCATGATCTCTTTTTGACTAACATGATCAACTTATTGGATTTGTATATAGTATATATAAAATTATCTTATTTTTTTATATTTGTGAAATCTTATTAAATGTTGACAAAAAGGAGTTGTATGGTACCAAGTTAGAGAATCCAAATTAAGGTAAATAAATATATTTAAGATTTTTGGTAGGAAGTCTTAACTATTGAGCTATAGAATGAACATTTTGCTAGGCAAATATATATTATTGCATGATTTTTCCATTTATCAGTTGTTCCTAGTTTTTTAGTGTTAGATTTTGCTTGTATTTCATTGATCAATGAAAATTTTACTATAAAAACCTTATGAGACTTCGGTCTTTAACTAAGTTGAATGGTGTGTTGTGATCCATAGAATCGAAATGCATTTATCGGCGGTTTTTAACCCTCACTAAATATTAAATGGAAATAGGCATTTTATAGTGGTTTTTAACTATCAAAATATATTTATTGGTAGTTTTAAACCACTAATAAATATTTTTTTATTTTCTAGTGAAAAATCGACGGTTAGATAAAAATCGTCAAAAACCGTTTTTGGCATATGTGACACCATCGATTATTTTAAATTCCAAAAATATCATTTGTGGTGGTTTTTAACCCCTAGAAACTGTAATTTTAACTGTCACAAATGACGTTTTCTTGTAGTGTCGACATATGGGATGTAGCGAAGAGTGATGAATATATTCCAACCAATAAAGATGGAACGAAGATCCTTAGATCATCATGAAATGACAACAAGAAAACAAGGTATTTGTTAAACTCCAAAGCTAGAAATTTTCTTATATGTGCCTTGACAAAAACAAAATATGAAAAAGCTCATAGTTGGAAATCCTTAAAGGAAATGTAAAACACTTTAGCTCTAGCTTACGAAAGAACGTCATAGGTAAAAGATTCCAAGATGCTTGTACATCAGTACGAGTTATTTTAAATGGAAGACCATGAAAACATTGATAATGATGATCATATAACCAAAATCTTGCAAAGTTTGCCTAAATAATGGAGACCGATAATAGCTCTTAGGGTGTAGAAAGACATGAATAAGCTTCCCATGGAAGAACTTCTTGGCACCTTCAAAGTTCATGAGATAGAATTGAACGGGGATGAAGGCTAAAGAAAGGGTAAGTTCATAGTCCTTAAAGCTCAAAAGATTGAGAAAGGATCAATGTTCAAAGCCTTCAAAGCTAAAGAGTCTTGTGAAAACACAAAAGGAGGATCTAAATGGAAGAGCAACTCCAAAATGTACATCAAAGAAGTTAAGGACAAAAGTCAAGTTATGTGCTACAAGTACAAGGAAGCCTGAACACTTCAAGACTAAATGTCCTAGCTTGGAGAAAGAAAATGAAAAGGATAAGAAAAAGCCCTTCTTGAAGAAAAATAAAGGTCTCATGACTAAATGGGAGGACCTTGACTTGTCTTCCTCAAAAGAAGAAGATGAAGAAGAAAATCTTTGCTTGATGGCTAACATTGCTTCAAAAGATGAAGACGACGAAGAGGTAATACTCAATGACTTAAATAATCTTCAAATGGCTTATCAAGAACTCATCAAAATTTTCAACTCTTTCAATAGGCTATAAATATTTGAAAAAGAAATTTTTTAAGTTGTCCAAAGAGTTTGACTCTTTACAGAAAGAAAATAATTTACTAAAGAAAGAGAATGAGAATTTGAAAGAAGAAAAGGCTAAAAACTTATCTAAAGTCAATGCTTTAGAAGTAAATGGATAACTTTAAGAGGAAGTCATTGACCTTAGACAAAGTTTAGGCAAGTTTATCAATGGACCTAGAAACTTGAAAAAGGTACTTAAATATAATAGACATCCACATGACAAAACTGGTTTAGGCTATGCTAAGAAAAAAGGATTTAAGGATAAATATACTACTCATTGCATAAATTGTAAAAGTTTTGACACATGTCCTATGATTGTAGAGATCATCCAAAGATATTGTCCAAACCTTCTAGAATTAACAAGAAAAGACCTAACATAATTTTTGTACCTAAGAATGTAATCATTCCTATTGTAGATTTGCTTGACAATAGGAAAAATACACCAATTATGATACTTGGATAATGGCTACTCATGCCACATGATGGGAGAAAGGTCTATGCTCCAAGACCTTAGGCCAATGTCAAGAGGACGGGTTACCTTTGGAGGTAGCCAAAAAGGTAAGATAGTTGGGATTGGCAAGATTAGTAAGAATCTTTTTCCCTCTATTGATAATGTTTTATTTGTTGAAGGGTTAAAACACAATCTACTAAGTATAAGTCAATTATGTGACAGTGAATATGACTTTCCTTAACAAAGGAGAATGCATAGTCAAGAACCTAAATGGTTCACTAACATTTTCTACAAAAAGATAGAATAATTTATATAAGATTAATTTAACAAACTTAACACATCAAAATGTAACTTGTATAGTGTCCATAAATAGTGATCAATGGACTTGGCACAAGAAACTTGGACATGCAAGCTTAAGGCTCATCTCAAAATTGAAAAAGCATAACCTTGTAAAAGGATTTCCAAGTCTTGTGTACATAATGACAATTCTTTAATGTGATTCATGTCAAAAAGGGAAACAAGTTAAAAGATCATTTGAATCCAAAAACATTGTTTTAACTTCTAGACCGTTAGATTTTCTACACATTGATTTGTTTGGTCCAACTAGAACTGCCTTTGTGAAAGGAAAATGTTAGAACAAGGTCTACCTTCAAGGATCATGCTTAAGTTGCCTTACTTTTTGAAGTTGAACCCAAAAGCATAGATGATGCTCTTTTGGATGAAGGATGGATAAAAGCCATGTAGGAAGAACTAGACAAGTGCCAAAAGAATGATGTCTAAAAGTTAGTCATTTTACCTGAAGATAAGTCCATCACTGGAACAAAATGGGTTTTAGAAAAAAAAAGACCTTGATGAAACTATTAAGGTTATGAGAAATAAAGTCAAGTTAGTAGCTCAAGCCAAGTTAGACTTTATAAAGACATTTGTTCTTGTTGCTAGGTTAGAAGTCATTCATATTTTTCTCTTTTATAGCTCATAATCATATGAGATTACATCAAATGGATGTAAAATGTACCTTTTTGAATGGAATAAGAAGAAGAAATTTATGTGAAACAACCCCTTGATTTTGAGATTGGTGCTTATTCTAATCATCTTTTCAAACTAAAAAAGGCTCTCTATGGACTCAAACATGCACCTCGTGCTTGGTATGAAAAACTAAGCTCCTTTCTTCTGGAAAATGGTTTTGAGAGAGGAAAAGTAGACACAAGTATTTTTTGCAAAACTATAACTCACATTTTATAATTGTGCAAAATTATGTGGATGGTATTATATTTGGAGGAACTTATGAATCTCTTTTGTGAAGAATTTTCAAAGCTTATGTTGAAGGAATTTGAAATTAGTATAATGGGAGAATTGAAATTCTTTTTGAACTTCAAATCAAACAGGCAGAGGATGGAACCTACATCCATCAAACAAAATATATAAAGGAACTACTCAAAAAGTTCAATCTTGAAGATTGTAAGAGTATGTCTACTTCCATGCACCCTACATCTATCTTAACTCTAAATGATTCAAATAAAAAGGTAGATCAAACTACACACAGAAGTATAATTAGCTCTCTATTTAATTGCAGCTAGACCAGATATTATGTTTAGTATATATTTGTGTGCATGCTTTCAAGTTAATACTAGAGAATCACATCTTATAGTAGTTAATTATATTTTCAGATATCTTAAATGTACTACTAATCTTTGTTTGTGGTTTAAGAAATTTGATGAGTACAGGATAAAAGGCTATTGTGATGTTGATTATAATGGAGACCAAATTGAAAGAAAAAGCATCAGTGGAGGATGTCACTTCATTGGAGCAAATTTAGTCTCTTGGGCAAGCAAAAGGCAAGGCATTATTGCCTTATCCGCTGCAGAAGCATAATATATATCAGTTACACATTATTTCTCTCAACTTCTATGGATCAAAGTTGGAGGACTATCACATCTTCAACAATAACATTCCTTTGCTATGTGATAATACTATTGTTATAAATCTTTCAAAAAAACCTATACTGCATTCTAGAGCTAAGCACATCGAAATTATATTTAGTAAGGGATTTTAGACACATCGACATAAATGAACAATTGGCTGGTATCTTTATAAAACCTCTTCCTAAGAATAAACTCATTCATATCAGAAATATTCTCGGTATAACTCTTTATAAAGGAATGGAGTTTAAAGTTTATATGCCTATAAGCTTAATGTTCTTTTATATGCATCCACTATACATAACGACTTTGCATTTGTCTTATATGAGTAACTATCTCTCATTATTGAGTCAACTTTTTTTTTCTCTCTCTCTATTTCAGTAAAATGTTCTTTTGGCCGTTGTAAAAACCCCAATGACTAGGTTTTTACCATAAATGCTCTTAGCATTTTTTCAAAACAATTATCAATAAAAAGTTTTTATCTCCTTCCAAAATTTCTTACAACTTATCTCTTTTGTTTTTCTCACAAAACCACTTTTACAATTCTCTTGATTCTTTCTTGCTCTCTTGGTCTCACAAAACCTACACCTTTATCTCACTATGACCTAAAATGTTGAACCCAGAAACCTTGGCTTTCTTGCCACATCTATTGAGGATAGAATAAACAACCCTGATGATATGGTGGTTTACACATAATATTTCTTTGACATTCCTATCCTAGCTCAAATGGGTTTATACCTCTCTCTAAAGTTATCTACTTGTGGCATTTTTCTCTTTCTTCAATCATGAACAAAGGGTTCGTCCAAAGCTAATTAGAGAATTCAGGACAAATTGCATGTTGAAAGACAATGCTTTTATCGAAAAGGTTCTAAGAGTGGAAGCCATAGTAGACATTCCATCCATAACAACAGCCACTTGGTGTGAGAGAATTGGGAAAGTTTGAGTTTGGTTTGGAGAATGACTACAATGGGATCTCTGTAGTATGGAGTAGTGTATAGGATGCATACTATCATAGCATATGCATTGTATTTATGGTGGATGTATGTGTTATATCTCATGTGTTATGGTGATGTGTATGCTACCCAGCCTTGCCAAGGTTGCTATGATACTAGTGAGATGTATTCACTCCTCTTATATTGTTTGTCTTGTTTTGTTTGGATTAAACGTCATTTGTAAGTGAAGAAGAGTGATGAGTCATATTTTAGCCATCTTACAAGGTCTTAAAAGGGGAACAATTGAGGCTACCTTGTAACTAAGAGACACAAATTAGCTAAGATTTAGATTATTAACCTAAACATAGGGAAATATAAATCAGTGCTAATTAGATGATTTTAGCTAATAAAATGTTCAACTCAACTGTGTAGGTCAGGATCGAGACCCAGAACCTTCTACGTAACGAGGTAAAATCAGCTCTAGAAGTCCAACTCCAGGCAAGAGCGTGGCAATCCAACACGTGGCCAATAAAGGAAACCAGCACGTGAAGAGAACGAGCACATGATTCATGAGGAAGCCAAGCGGTTAATTCTGTTAGCCAGTTAGTTAGGACAAAACTCACAGGACAAATGTTTAACACATGATTAATGTGTAAACCGTGAGTTAGGAGTTAGTTCGATACTCTTAGTTGAAACATGTATATAAGAGGTTGAGTAGTTCATTCTTAGGTTAGGAGCTAAGTCACGCTATTACACACACATAATCCATCGCACACACATACAATTAGGTCAAATTCTTCCATTCACAGTGGTGCATGATGCTTCAATGGCGTCTATCTCAGTTGAATAGACACAGAGCTAGAGATTGAGTAGTCGGAGGTCGCCAGAGGAGACTGTTAGTTTAGCTAACACACTACTGGTGGACTGAACCTTCAGTGCTCTAGTCATCTCCGGTGTGCCACCATCGTTCGTCCATAGCGGTCGCCGTGGGAAGCAGATTCCATCATCATTCCATGTAACTCTGTATCAATATCTTGTTTGTCAATAAAATTGGTTGCATGTTTCTATATCTTTTTCTGCTTGTGATTCCTGCATATTCGCTACTGAGTTTTCCATGCTTGCAAGAGGAATAGTAAGTCAATAACGTTAGATTAGGCCAATTGGAACCGATCTAACAACTAGTTAGGTAATCTCTAAGAAAACCTAAAATCAACCGGGTGCGTAATCCCTGTCCCCTCAAAGCGACGATTGTGTAAGTCCTCCAAAGGCAAGGGACGAATGTGCAATGGTCGTCGTAGGTCCTTGGGTTGGTTTGGAGACACAAGTTAGTCATTAAAGAACTAAAATCATTTCGTTGTTCAAACTTGTGTGTTGGTACTATAACTATCGTAGAATATTGTAATGAAGCTAAATTGCATCTACTTTCAATACTTAGATTACTTTCTGTCATATTCTTTATTCCAGCAATACAAAACCCCCTATTTACCTTTATCATCCGAGTCTGAGTCAAGTCTGACCTCATCCGAGTCCAACTCCGTCCAAGTTCGACTCTGTCCGAGTTTGTCATCTTAGTTTGAGATCGAGTCGGAGATGCCTCTGTCCGAGACTGACTCTATCCGAGTCATAGTCGGCATTCTACATACACTTAAAACTTCACATAACACTCTGATTTCCACATTAAGTCATAATTGAGAAGAATGACCAAGGGTCAAGCTATACTATAGTTAGCTATAGTTTTATTAGATAAGTCACTACGACAAAATGCATTATCAAATTGGCGTCGTTGTTGGGGACACAAGTTCCTTTGTGTCTTTGTGTGCCAAATTTGAGTTTATGCCGAATCCCGAGTTTGTAGAATGCTAGGTCTATTTGTTTTAATATACCAAGTCTATTTTTCTTTTGTCTTTATCTATTAAGTTTGTTGAGTCTGTTTCTGTTTTCTTTTTGTTGAGTCTAAGATTTTTACAGCATGCTGAGTCTATGTTAAAAAAAAATTTGTTGTATGTGTTTTTGAGTATTGTTAGAAGAAAAAAAAGAGAGAGAAAGTTGGTAGAATTGATTTGTACGTACATTTGTAATATCATTGTTTTTGTATTTCTTTTGCATAAATAATCTTTGACTTTGTATTTTTGTTATTTTTTGCATAATTTTTTTTATCATAGCCATTTTCTGCATCCTTTTGTTCTGTATCATTGCATAATTTTTCTCTACATAACTAACATTAACTTTTTTGTGCATAATTGACTTTAATTATGCTGCAACATTGATTTTACATTTTTATACATGAATTTTTTTAATGCATAACTAGAAGTAATTCTGACAACATACATGACTTAGATTTGGAAATAGACAGAACCCTACATAGGTTAAGAAAAATAAAAAATACTGACGTAGGAAGTAGTGATAGTTTCAATTCCGTTTCTAATTTTATTAATAATTCATTTGCTACTAACTCTGAATTTCCTGACTATAGTAATAGTAGTTTTTACGTTAAGCCAGAACCTAACTATGTTGAGAATAAAGCCCAAGAACCGGAACAATTGGAGAACCAAGATCAAACATTGAAAGAGTTGGCCATACTGGATATGGTGTACCAACCTTAGTGCATCCAGTACCCACAACTGGAGTTGACTCAGTCATATGAACTCAAGTCCGGTTTAATACATTTGTTGCCTAAATTTCATAGCCCTGCAGGGGAAGATCCACACAAGCACCTGAAGGAGTTTGATGATTGCTTAGTCGTGGTGGTAATATCAAATAAAACTAGAGCTAACTATAGCATAGCGTAACCCTAGGTCATTCTTCTCAAGGTCATAGTGCGCTCAATCATGACTTAATATGGAAATCAGAGTTTCATGCAAAAATACTATGTGTGTGGAATGCCGACTCTGTCTTGGACTGAGATGCCTTCAGACTCGGTCTCAGACTGAGACACCTTCAAACTCGGTCTCAGACTGAGACACCTTCAAACTCGGTCTCAGACTAAGATACTGGACTCAGACTAGAGTTGGACTGACTCGGACTCGGACTAAAAGCAGTAAACATGAGGGGTTTGGATTGCTGGAAAGTAAAGTAAGACAGAAAGTAAACTAAGTATGAAAGTAAATGCAAACTAATTAAACTATATATTGCTCAAACATAGAATTCCAACAAGCAATCAGTTCACAGTTCTCTCCTCTCAAGATTATGAATCTAAATCAACCTAGAGTCTTACGACAATCACCGAACGTTCGTCCGTTGCCGACCAAGGATTTACACAATCGCCACCTCACCAATTGGTAGGGAGTATGCACGTGGTTAATTTTAGGTTCTATTATCGATTACCTAATTAAGTTGTTAGATTGGTTCCAATCGGCCTAACCTAGCGTGATCCACCCTCACAAATGCACAATTGCGACACAAGCAAGAGCAGATTAATAATAGGATTCACAATCAAGAAATAAGGAAACAGAAATAATTATATTACTGAAACAGAGTATTGTTACAAGGTTGTGTGAACTCGATGGATTCCGCATTCCACGACGATTGCCATGGTAGAACGGTGATGGTTCACCAAAGATGGCTAGAGCATTGAAGATTCAGTCCACCAGAGTGGGTCAGCTATACTGAACGATCTCCTTTGATAACCTCCGGCTTCCCAAACTCTAGACATGCACCTCCTTGATCGGCGAGACACTATACTGAAGCACCATGCACCACCAATGGAATGGACAAGAGCGAGACGATTAGTTTCTGAATTCAAAAACTCTTTGCACAGGCCCTTGCACTCCTATATGTACATGCGCAAGGATCCTTGCTATGCACGCCTTATCCTAACTAACCCTAACAAATTTCTAATTACACTTCCTGATTTGCCCTTGTCATTTCCCTAATGACTATGTGTTACATGTGCCTCTAGAATGACTTGGGCCTTGAGGCTAGACTCGGCTAGGAAGGAATGGGTCTAGCTAGGACTGTTCCTCCTAGGCCGAGATGCTTTTTTTTTTAGCTGAGACATCCATGTAGTTAGGCTACAAAAGAATCAAATCTTTTATTAGCTAAGATTCTTGTTTTAATACAGATTTATATTTTCCCTATTTCTAGGCCCATAATTTGAATCCTAGCTAAGAGGTGATTCTTAGTTACCAAATAGTCTCAATAATACCCATCTTACACCCTTATGGGGTGTATAAAATATGACTTATCAAAGTTTCACGTGGTTTGCTCCACGATGAGGCTGTAGGGGATCCCGAAAGATTACATAAAGATGAAGGCATTTCCATTTTTCCTTGATGGAGCAACAAAGGATTGGCTATACCTACAGCCAGTTCCTTTCCGCACTTGGGGCAATATGAAGCACATGTTTCTGGAGAAGTTCTTCCCGGCGTCCAAAACTGCAACCATCCAGAAGGAGATATGTGGGATCAGGTAACACTCAAGAGAAACTCTGCACGAGTACTGGGAGAGATTTAATAGACTATGTGCTATGTGTCTGCAACACCAAATCAGCAAACAGCTACTGATCCAGTATTTTTACGAAGGATTGATGATGATGGACCAGGGCATGATAGACGCCACAAGTTATGGAGCATTAACGGACAAGAAGCCGGCCGTAGGAAGACAGTTGATGTCAAACATGGCAAACAATATACAGCAGTTCAGAACCAAAGGAGCAGGACCATCACGAGCGGTGAATGAAGCCGGAGCAATTGACAATCTAAGATTGGAGAATCAATTGACCGAATTGACATCATTGGTGAGGCAGCTCGCCGTCGGCCAGCATCAACAGAATATACCAGGAAGAGTTTGCGGAATATGCACTTTCATGGAGTACCCAACTAATATGTGCCCCACGCTACACAAAACCAAGACGAAGAGCGTAAAAGTTGTTAGAGCAATAAGCGGACACCAATACAACAATCAGCCATATCCGAGTCAACCATATCAGAGGTAGTTGTATCAAAGTCGGCCACATGATAGTCAACGATTTGGAAGGCAACCATACCAATTGAGTCCGAGTCCAGAGCAGTATTCGGCCCCAAGATTCAGATTTGAGCCGGCCATGCCAATTCCAAGTTAGCACCAGCTGGGTCCAAGATACCAAGCCCTATTTCAACAGCAGCAACAACAACAATTGCCACCACAGAATGATCCATTGTCCAGAGAAGAGTGGATGTCATTTCAACAAAATCTGAATGCCACAATGCAAGATTTAAAAATGCAAATTGGATAACTAGCCAATTCAATGAGTCAGCTACAGTCAGCTGGTTTCGACAATCTTCCCTCACAAACCATTCCAAATCCAAGAGGAGGGAATGCGAATGTCATGGCATTACGAAGTGGTAGAGAATTACCACAACAGCCAGCACCACAACAAATGCCGAGACCAACCGATGCCGAGTCTAACCCAAAAGCCAACTCACCAATATAGCAATAGACTAGATTTGTCCCATTGCTGTTTCCCACCCGGACACCTCTAGCAAGAAAATTCGTGATGGACGAAGACTTGCTGAAGATGTTCAAGAAGGTCGAAATCAACATCCCGCTCCTTGATGCCATTAAACATGTTCCTAAGTATGCCAAATTCCTTAAGGAATTATGCATACATAAGAGGAAGAAAATAAAGGGAGGAGCTGAAATGGAAGGCGTCATGTCAGCGTTAGCTCAAAACGAAGGAGCCACAGCTAAATTACAATCAATTTTGCCAAAGAAATGTGGAGACCCTGGGATCTTCTCAGTCCCATGCACTATTGGTGGATACACTTTTGTCGATGCCATGTTGGACCTAGGGGCATCAATCAATGTCATGTCGACATCAGTATACAAATCCTTGAATTTCAGAGATCTAGAAACGACGAGAATGACGATACAACTAGCTAATAGAATTATCGTACAACCTTTAGGTGTTGTCGAGGATTTTTAGTCCAGGTCAATGACTTGATCTTCCCAGCCGACTTCTACGTGCTGGACATGGAGGACAAAATGTCGGGAAAGGGGTCTGCCTTAATTCTAGGATGCTCGTTTTTTATGACCGTGATGAGTCATAAAACACACATCATAAGTGGACCTAAGAAGAGTGCCACTAAGTAACTCATGTACTTAAAAGATGATTGTTAGCTAAGATTCATATTAAGGGCCTAAAAATAGAGAAAAGCATAACCTGTGTTAATTCAAGGCATTAAGCTAACTATCCTTTCATTGTAGGACCAGCCAAGCTCCCAGCCCACCATTGGGGGCCCAGCCAAGAGCATCTCAACCTGGCCGACTCTATCTCGACCAGGCCGAGACTCGGTCCAGTAAGCAAAATGACCCAATAAGGAGCAAAGCCTAGTGGCACTCCACGTCAGTGATCCACTCAAAAGCCACCTTGGTTCCAGCTCAGCGCCACGTCACTCTAGAGTAGCTTGAAGCACAAGTTATAGCAAGGGTAGAATAGGGATTCCGCTTGTAATTCTGTTAAGTTAGTTAGCTTCGCGCCTTGTATATATAGGCAAAACTATGAACAAATCGGGGTCTTTTGGCTTCATAATCACATTTACGCTTCCATCTCCAAGTTTTCTCTCGTTTTCATCTTCTCTTCCGGTGGTTTACGGTGTTGTAGTGGCGTTCTCTCGATCGAAGAACGTAGGCCAGGAACTGAGAAGCCGAAGGTTGCTGGAGGTGACCAATTGGAATACCAACGCACTCCAGAGAACTTGATCCTCTGCATTCTAGCTACTCAAGGTGAACCATCGCCGTCGGCCATGGCGATTGTCGTGAACGGTGGAACCACCGAAGCCAGATCCCTATGTTTGTATTTCGTTTCCATTAATGCGAAGTGATTTTTGATTCTGATTTCTGTTGCATTCATAGACTTTAATTCCTTATCTGCGTTGCGATTGCACAAAGTGAAGGAACCATGATTGAACTAAGCCGATTGGAACTGGTTTGATTGGAAACAGTAGGTAATCAACTAGATCATCTAATTGAGAACCTAAAATCAGCTCGACTTTAATCCCTGCCAATTGATGAGGTAGCGATTGCGTAATTCCTCGGTATGGCAACGGACGAATGTTTGACGATCATCATAAGCATATCGAAAGCTGATATGGATTGTTAACCGAACGAATGAACCAGAAAGGACTCGATTATTGGACTGAAGCGTGAACACAGTCATAGTAGTAGCAGTAGTGTAGTTAGTGGCTGCATGTACACTTTACATTTTACTGTATTCTACCTCCCTTGCAATTCAATCCCCCATTTATTGTTGTCCTAGTCAGATACAGAGTTAGTCCGACTCTGTAGCGTCTATTTGCACTTAGATTCTACCTTGTTTATCCCACGTTAAAACACACTTCGAACACACTATGTCCTTGAGAAGAATGACCTAGGGTTGACTGTACTATAGTTAGCTTTAGTTATTTGATGCTCGCTAAGACGACTAAAAAAATGAGCTTATCAGACCGCGAAGACAAAGATTAACGTATATGCAGGGACACTCTCAATGGAATTTGGGGACAACTTGGTGCAATTTAATATTTTTGAAGCAATGCAGCACCCCACCGAAAACCATTCACTCTTTGGAATTGATGTGATTGACGAACTAGTTGAATAACATACACAACTAGATGCTGACAGTGATGAAATGCCAAGTTTTGTTGAAAATATTAATGTACTTGACTGTGCAGCTTCTGTGGTGAAAGCGGATGACTCCGTCGAAATGAATGAAGTGCCAAATCTGTCCGACTCTAGAGAAATTATCAGTGACCCTGCTAACTTGACAAATATTTGTGAATTTCCTTATTTCATTGACCAGATATGCAGGTATGAAGAAGAACCAGAGTATGTAAAACGTGCAAGAGTTCTTGTTGCCGAAATCGACAAGCCGACACGAGCACAAGTGGCAACAATTACAGATGCCGAGTCCAATTCGGCAGCCGAGGTCGAAAGTTGAGACGAGACGAGACCAACTTGCGCGAAGAGACACATGCCGAGTCCGACTCGAACATGCAGCCAAGAGTTGAATCAAATTCGGCCAATCAAAGCTAGAAGCAAATAAAGGCCAAGATCAACTCAGTACACCAAGTGTCGAATACATACCGGGTTGGTCAGCGGAAGCCGAGATCAACCGGCCATACCGGATGACATACCATGAAAGAACTTTCCTTATTCCCATTATATTCATGTTATGCATTGGGAACAATGCATCATCTAAGTGTGAGGGGGAGTAGTTAGTTAATTCCGGTTTGCTTACTGTTCAACTGTATTTGTTTTCTTCGATCCGACTTCGAACTCCGTGTGTTTTCTATGTTCTGCCAAGTCCATGCCGACTTCGGATCTGTTTCATGTTAGGTTCGCATGTCAACTCCGGCTCCATGTTTCCTTGTGTTTTATTTTTCGTTTTTCTTTTTTTCGTTTTCCGCATTTTCTTTTTCATTTGTTTTTGTCTTTCTATTTTTTGTTTGAAATTTTGTTTCTGTTTTCTGCTTTCTAATTGTGAGAAAAATATTTTGTGAAAATTCAAATAGAATTTTTTTAGGGTGCATAAAACATGAAGAAGTAATGCATAGTCTTAAGTAAAAGGTTTTTCAGCTAGATATGGAAAGAAGAATTCTTCATCCTTAGGAGATAAGTAACTGAAAAAAAATTAAAGTTAAAACCATTAGTAATAGAGCAATTTATCCGTGTGAGAATTTTTGAGTCTTGTTTATAATAATGGCTTTGCATCTCATCATTCTCTCCTTTCTTGTGTGATTTTTGCACCTATGTGCTACATTACTCCATGTTTTGCCTTGACTCTCTTGATACTTCTTGATCCAAATGCATGAGTGATATGATCTAGGTCATTCTTTTTTACCAACTACTAACCAAATAGACCTACCTTGTAAATGAATCCCTTGTCTACCCTCTTTGAGCCTATATAACCATTTCTTCGGATATGATAGCCCAATACGAGTCCAAGAGTAGAAAAACCATGATCAACCTCAACCTTAGGGGTTAGAGGAGCCTTGGAATTGTTTTGGGAGTAGGTTTCACATAAGTGTGGGGGCGATACCTCAAGACATTGCGAGAGTGGTACATTTGAAGAGTAGTTGTTGTGAAAAAGGGTTGATAAAAAGGAAAAAAGGGTATAAAAAGAAAAATGAAAGATGAACCAAAGAAAAGGCAGCAAAAACAAAAGGTTGCAAGAAGAAATGCAACACAAGGCTGTGAAATAAAAAGTGAGAACAAAGAAAGAAAAAATTACAAAGGAAAAAGTAGAGAAGTGAATAGTACATAAGCTGCTCTCAAAAGAATTATAGTGTCATGGGGGATGGTCTCCATACTTATAGACTTATTCCCCATTGCTCCTCTCTCCCCTTTGGTTACTAAACTCACTTCGTCTTTTTTTTTTCATCCTACCTTATCCTTGGCCACGTTACAAGCCCAAAGCAAGCCCTATTGATCACTACTGCATGTGTTTTTAAAGTTGTAAGGAGAGGCTAGTCAAAATGTTGGTAGTACTAGTTAACATAGAGTGTTTTGAGTATAAATACAACCTTAAACACTTGAGAGATTGAGAATATATACCTTGTTAGAGTTCTATCATTCTTGGTTACACTTTAAAATTTTTCATGTTATTTGTCCCTTTTGGATGAGTGAAAGAGTACTTCCATATGATTGAATACTTGGATTTTGGGGTGAAAGCGTGCTTAGTCTGTTTTATCACTTTGAAAAATTCATTTGGAAAAAGCACCTTATTTCTCACAGTCAATGTTTCCTAAGTTTTTCGTGTTGTTCATTTCTGATTTTGCCCAAGAGTGCAAAAAATGCAAGTGTGGGGGGTCTGATGAGTCATATTTTAGCCACCTTATAAGGTCTTAAAAGGGGAACAATTGAGGCTATCTTTTAACTGAAAGACACAAATTAGCTAAGATTCAGATTCAGATGATTTTAGCTAATAAAATGTTCAACTCAACTGTGCAGGTCAGGATCGAGATCAAGAACCTTCCAAGTACCGAGGTAAAACCGGCTCCAGAAGTCCAACTCCAGGCAAAAGCATGGCAATCCAGCACGTGGCCAATAAAGGAAACCAGCACATGAAGAGAACGAGCACATGATTCATGAGGAAGCTAGGTGGTTAATTTTGTTAGCCAGTTAGTTAGGACAAAACTCATGGGGCAAATGTTTAACACATGATTAATATGTATACAGTGAGTTAGGAACTAGTTCGATACTCTTAGCCGAAACGTGTATATAAGAGGCTGGGTAGTTCTTCCATTCACGGTGGTGCACAATGCTTCAATGGCATCTATCTTGGTCGAATGGGAACATAGCTAGAGACTGAGTAACTGGAGGTCACCAGAGGGGACTGTTAGTTTAGCTAACACACTACTGGTGGATTGAACCCTCAACGCTCTAGTCATCTCTGGTGTGCCACCATCGTTCGTCCATGGCGGTCGCATATTTTGTTTGTCAATAAAATTGGTTGCATGTTTCTATATTTTTTTTTGCTTGTGATTCCTACATATTTCGTTGCTTAGTACTCCATGCTTGCAAGAGGAATAGTAAGTCGATAACATTAGATTAGGCCAGTCGGAACCAATCTAACAACTAGTTAGGCAATCGCTAAGAAAACCTAAAATCAATCGGGTGCTAATCCATGTCCCCCCGAGGCGACGGTTGTGTAAGTCCTCTGAAGGCAAAGGACGAATGTGTGGCGGTCGTCGTAGGTCCTTGTGTTGGTTTGGAGGTACAAGTTAGTCATTAAAGAACTGAAACCATTTCGTTATTCAAACTTGTGTGTTCGTACCATAACTACCGTAGAATATTGTAATGTAACTTAATTGCGTCTACTTTCAATACTTAGATTACTTTCTGTCATATTCTCTATTCTAGCAATACAAAACCCCCCGTTTACCTATATCAGTCGAGTCCGACTCCGTCCGAGTTTGAGTCCGTCTGAGTCCGAGACCGAGTCGGAGTCGCCTCTATCCGAGACCAGCTCTATCTAGGTCATAGTCGACATTCTACATACACTTAGAACTTCGCATAACACTCTGATTTTCACATTAAGTCATAATTGAATACACTATGTCCTTGAGAAGAATGATTTAGGGTCAAGCTATACTATAGTTAGCTCTAGTTTTATTTGATAGGCCACTACGACAAAATGCATTATCAAAGAGCAAACATAAGACAACGAGTGTTGTCTTTGTGTTGTTGTCCTTTATGTTGTTTTATGTCTGGGTTTTGTCATCTCTGAAAAGATTGTGACATCAGGGTTTTATTACATTTTTATGTTTTGTTGATACTTGAGTAGTTTGGATTGGCCTATGAAGTTCTGGTAGGTTATATTTTTAGAAGTTTCTATACTAAGATCATAGGTATTGAGTTTAAGACATGTGAATTCTTTATTTATTGAGTTTATGTTTACGAAATTTTATTTTATTGAGAAATAGTTGGATGATGTCATGTTTTTAAAAGAATTCGATATTATTCATATTTAAATAATTCCTTAAATATTAGTAACTAAATTATGTGGATAAAAGGGGTAAAAGTGAACATAAAAAATTATTCATAATTTTTGTAAAAAAATAATTAATGTATGAAAGATTATAGATTTGTTTTTCTAAAAGGATCGGAAGGAGTATTTTGAAACAAAAGAAGTGATATGTAACAAGAAATGAAAGAAATAAGAAAATGAAAAATATCAAATAAGTAATAACAATGTTTAGATATTTACTTAATCATAAATGTATTTATAATAAAAAAAATTCTTTAGATATTTTGTATAATGAGTAAATCTTAATATTAGTCTCTTGCATCAATAATTTTTAAAGTATTAAAAATTCATTGATATAATTTTTATGTTGAAACTAGTAAGCTGTTGCTGATTACAAAAAGGAGAACGTGAGAAGTGTATCAAAACAATAAAAAAGCTTCATTTCGGACAAAAATATAGTAAAAAAGACTACCATTAACAATTGAGAAAAATGCCAACTGAAATTCATGAAATGGTCAATCTCAATCAGCTCACGGAACACCAACCCAACCCCTTACACTATTCATGAACAATTCAAACTCTCCCAGCTAAAAAAATAATTGAAATTAATAAAATAAAAAATTATTAAAATACAAGAAAAACTAAAATAAAAATACACTTAATTGGACCCCGGTGGAGCCCAATGACCCAGCGCGCCATAATTAACAACTCATTTATTTACTTTGCACATTTTTAAGACCCACCCATACCCGTCATGGTTTCCTCTTTTTTCCCTTTTTCCAATTCCAATGACTTTTCTTTTTTTTTTTCTTCTTTCACTTTTTATGATTATATCCTCTTTACAGCCTCACTAGGATGTGTCGGACCTAGGGGTGGTCCTAGACTCCTGAGGGGGCGTTTGACCGTCTGATCCTTTGGAAGGATCATCAGACGACTGGCGTAACCCTTCATCGGTGGTCTCACTGCGACTAATATCCTCGATCATGCGCACCACCTCTTCCATGTTGGGCCTCTGATCCGGCACGAGCGAAACGCACGTCATCGCAATCTGCAACAACTGAACCATCTCCTCCTCAATGTTATGGTACCTCATGAGTTCCGAATCGAACACTTCAGCAGTCCACTCTTCGCGAACCACCGATTGCACCCACCGCGGAAGGTCGATCCCTTCCTCACTAAGCGAGGCTTGGTTCGGTGCCTTACCGGTAAGCAGCTCCAGCACCAGCACGCCGAAGCTGTACACGTCGGATTTGAATGTGACCTTTCGGGTTTCCAGAACCTCCGGGGCCCAGTACCCTGCCACCCGGCTTGAGGGAACCGGGTTTACGAACATCGGGTTGAGCCCGAAGTCCGAAATGCAGGCCTCGTGGTTCGGGTGGAGGAGGATGTTGGAGGATTTGATGTTGCCGTGGATCACTTTGCCTGACCCGTGTAGGCATGTCAGGCCTCTTGCTGCTCCCAGTGCTATTCTCATTCGGGTGTCCCAATCTAGCGGCGTTCGCCCAGACCCTCTGCTCCCTTTTGTAAAAACATCAACACAGACAGGATATGAGTTATTACGTGCTCGCATTCAGGAGTTTCTTCATTCATTGACATATCCAATCAAAACAACATGTACGCCAGCACACACACTGACAAAATTCATGGAATCCTATGTCATCTCATGGAATCCAAATATAACAACATCTTGCAAATAAAATAAATAATGTCCTCGTATCCTGATAACCAAATGAGAGCGGCAATTTTAATGTCGCCTTCTAAATTAATTACTACGAAATTAGAAATTTGCACTTGCTTTTTCTAAATTAAAGGAAAAAGGGAAAGGAAAGTAAAAAAAATAGTGGGTGAGAGCACTCCTAGCACTATGCCTATGTCATGAGTGGATGTTGCGTATGTTGAGCGGAATGAAAATAAAGTGGACAGGTT
The DNA here is from genome assembly GCA_025330945.1 of Mucuna pruriens. Lineage (NCBI taxonomy): Eukaryota > Viridiplantae > Streptophyta > Magnoliopsida > Fabales > Fabaceae > Mucuna > Mucuna pruriens. The sequence goes on from JAENHJ010000014.1 coordinate 915,570, forward strand.
GTTATTAAAGAAAGACAGAGCAGTTGAGAGCTTGATCATGTTTGCTCCCTCCAGACGCAAACATTGAACACATCAGATGTAAGCATAAAAAAACACACATCAGAGGTAAAGATAGTCACAAACTTGCCACCTACGATTTCATCCTCTCTCTAATGTCTGTCTCATTAAACAATGCCTCGAATCAAAACTACCGAATAATTTAACATGATACACCTAATTCATGCTAAGGCGCCACCACATCAATAAGTGCGTATTTCCTTTTTAACCGAGATTTTCTTATCTAAAATTAAGTTCCAACTCTCGACGTCTTAATTAAAATACACAAACATTTACCGCTTGTTTAATGCACACTGCTAATAATACATGATACTACCCACCATCATTGACCGCGTAACATACAGCCACACCAAGTATACAGTATCAAACACTATTATTAAAATGTTCCAACCATTAAACATTCTAATTTCCACGACTGTAACAGCTGGAACATCAATTTCCATAAAAAATGTATTTTACAATTAATTTATACGGCAGAATAAAGATAATTAAACAAAGATAGAATGAAAATAATGTAATAAAAATATTATACAAAATTGGTGTATAAATAATATAATTTTAAAAATAATGTCAATTTCCGAAAAGGAATATCTTTCGGAATGAAGATATCGAATGCCGGAATTTAATTAAAAACCAGTAATGAAAATCGTGACCAGGTATAACCAAATTAATAAATATATAAAAATAAAAATAAAAATGAGGCAAAGAGGGGAGAATAACAAAGTACCGTGAAGCAGAGCAGACAAGCTACCGGCGGCCATGTAATCGCAAACAAGCAATTTCTCATCCTTGGAGAAGTAAAAGGCTCTTAGAGGAAGCACATTGTGGTGCTTAATGTTCCCAACAACCTCCATTTGCATCTCGAATTCTCTCTTGGTAACCGCGACATCCTTCAACCTTTTAACCACGACAGTAGTCCCATCCTCCAAAACCGCCTTATAAGAAGTCCCCATACTCCCCTTCCCCAAAACCTCCGCAGAAGCCCTCAACAAATCCTCCAACCCAAACCCATACACCCCACCCTCCAAGAACACCAGCTTGTTCTTCTCCGCAGCCTCCACGGAGCCCGTTACGTCATCCTTCGACGACGACGCTCCACCATCCGCAAATCCGCCACGCGCCGCCACCACACCCTGCGGCGGCTTCGCCGGCCTTCTCCGCCGCCGGCAGCACACAAACAGAAGTAGTAAAAGCAACAGCAACGCAAGTAAAGCAGACCCAACCGCAATTCCTACAATGGCCGCGGTGGAGAGCTTCTTGGACTTCTCGGCGACCGGCGCAGCCGGTCCAACAGAAGGGGAAGGAGCCGGCGCCGGGAAGAAGGGGGTGCACGGTGGTAACGGTTTCCCGCAGAGATCGCTGTTACCGGAAAACGACGTGGCAGGAAAATGGGAGAGGGTGTTAGGGATGGAACCGTTGAGGCGATTATTGGAAACGTCGAAGTTGACTAGTTGGAGGGTAACGCTGGGAAGGTTACCTGAGAAAGAATTGTTTTCTAAGAAGAGGCCGGTCAAGTGAGTGAGATTGTTGATTGAGAAGGGGATTTTTCCGGTGAAGTTGTTGGAGGAGAGTTCGAGACGAGTCAAGCGAGTGATTTGAGTGACGACGGTGGGGAACTCGCCGGAGAGGTGATTGTTCTGGAGGTAGAGGTTGCGAAGGACGGTGAGGTTGGAGAAATCGGCGGGGATCTGGCCGGTGAGGGCGTTGGAGCGGAGACTGAGAACTCGAAGCTGCGTGAGGCGACCGATTGTGTTGGGAGGGATGGGGCCCACAAGGCCGGCGGCGGGGAGGCGAAGGGAATAGACGAAGGAACGGTTGGAGTCGCATTGGACGCCGAACCAGTCGCAGGCCGAACCGGATGTGTTCCACTGGACCCGGTTCGCGTGCGGGGTCAAGGAGATGAATGCGAGGAGGGCTTGCCTGTCCTGAGTTGGCTCCGCGTTGACTCGCTCACTCGGTTGCACAAGAACCATGGACATCAGTAGCATAATTGCCGCCACACGATGTGCCATGACATGAACTAAAGTGGGAAATGAGATAGCAATGGCAGCCTGGCACTGGCTCCAGAAGAGGTTTTGTAGATAGAATGAGAAAAGCAGAGAGAGAGAGAGAGAGAGAGAGAGAGAGTGTGCGTTAGTGTGTGTGTGCGATAGAGAGAATTTAGAGAAATATAATTAAGCTGTAAATCAAATTAAAATAACGACGACGCCTGCTTTCAAAAAATAATACACAGAAGCTTCTTCAACGTTTTAAGCCTTGTACGTCAATTAAAGGGAGAAAAAAAACGTTAATAAGCCTTCATCACGTAACCCACGCGCTGTTTCTTATAATGTTGTATTAAATTATGTAATTATTAGTATACCTGTAAAAATTTAATCAATCATTTATTAGAAGGTTTCCATTTCCATTGTATAACCTGTCTTTGAAATACATTTCTTTGCATCTCTCTCTTCTTTTTCTATACTTTTATCTTTTCTCGTCTTAGTATTAATTGTATCTTTCTCTTTATTATTTTTCTCTCGTTTCCAACCATCCCACGTAAATATAAAAAAATAAGACAAATATTATTATTTATTAAAAATAAACATTGTTATTTTTTTATGAAGAAAGTCTTATATTTACCTTAATAGTTTATAATTTATATCTATTTATAGGTAAATTATTTTTCATTAAAAATATTTTTTATCTTATTATTTTTTATAGTAATATCTCCTCTATTAAATTTTAAAAAATATTATAGCATATTTATAATTTTTAGTTCTATTTTATTTTATTTTATTGTATACCACACGGGTGACATACCAATGTTACATATTTTAATGTTAGTCGTTAAATAATATTTGATTATTATAAAATTTCTAAATAATTTCAATAATCGACGTACTTGATATTATCTTCTAGGCTTAATTTTCATGTGTGATTTTCTTTTGAATTTAATTAGATTGTACTAATATTTAAAAGTTTTTTTAAACTGTGATCTAATAATAAATTATAATATTTTAATAAATTTATTAATTTTTATAATAATTATTTTAAAAATATTTTTTTATTAATTTATGTATAATATATATATATATATATATATATATATATATATATATATATATATATATATATATATATATATATAAAATGTAATGATTCATTATTGTCATAACAATAGCTAACAATTTATAAATACATAAAGTGGAATTATTTCTAGAAGAAAATTATTTGATTAGTTTATTTATAGAAATACATGTAATTTTTATTTTTTTTTTGCATTTCGAGACAGAACATGATATACATAACAAAAATTAAATATCAAGAAATATCACAAGATAAATACAGGAATACATTACATGCATCATAAGTATATTGAATGTAAATGGTCATATCTTATAGAACTTACAAATTAAAGAATTAAAGTATCTCAAAAGGTCGGGTGCAAATAAAGATAAATATACAATGCAAATACATAAAAAGGAGAGAGGGATACATCAACACCCGCTCTAATTGGTCAAGATGCTACCTAAGAAAGATAAGCAACATGTGAGGCCTCCTCAAGTTACTCCTCACCACAGGCAATATCATGACTAAGATAGGACCCTTAGTAAAAAAGATGTTAGTGATCTATAGTAGGCATACAAGCTCAAGTAGCACAATTAGACTCTCTCTATATCTTTTAGATGGATAACTATAATTGTAGACAAGTATAAAAAATCACTAAGAAAACTTCTTGCTTTGTCGTCTCCTATTGTAGTTTCTCTAAAGTCAATACGATAGGATTCTGCATGCACTTGTCCCTAAGACATCTACATTGATCTTAGCACTCTTGGTAGGCTCAACATCTGCTCCTATAAATACGATGTTTAAGATCACCATAATAACATCCACGTGTGCAAATGGTGCAAGGGTAAACTTACAAAAATACAAAATTCATACATAATTCTAAATAAGACGTGTCAATATATATTTTCATAGTAATAGATGTGCACAACCAATCAAGAGAATAATGGATCATAAAATCAAACATAATTACCTCATATAATTCTCAATCATATGAAACACATAAACATACTCCATAGAGGCTTCAACAGTTCTAGTGATCAACATTGACACATTCCTTAACATGGTCTAATGTTGTAGAATAAAGACTTGCCAATTCATACTACCAACCATTGGGAAAAGTAGGAAACTAATTTGTGGAAGTCAGTAATGGTTTGTCAAGATAGGCATACATGAGTAGTAACTTACCATGACACAAGGTCTGTAAAGACCTTGGCTTCATTGTAGAGTTTTTTTGTTTATTTATCCTCTAGGTTCAAAATCATCACCCTAGTCACTACTAGGTTGAGAGTGCTATTATACAACATCTTAACTTATGTATTTACT